>OX456523.1:105566924-105913225 GCA_949748255.1 Eustalomyia histrio
AAAACATAGTTATATATGATTCGATACATTGTATCATATCAAAAAAATTTAAAATATAACATATATATATATAATTCCATATCAAGAGTATTTTTGATGCGGTATAAGATATAATTATCTGACCTTATCTTATGTGACCTTCTCCGAGAAAAGGGACCTAGTGTGTCAAAAAACGGGTTTGGACTTAAGAGTGAATTCTGGTACCTAAAAGGATGTAGAAATGAGTTAGATTTCTGATAAAAAATTATTTACCCCATAAAAACGTACAAAACGAACTTGGAAAAATTTACAAAAATGAAAAAAAATTAAAATGTTACTTTTTTAGTTTTAAATTGTTTTTTCGTCAGTCTTCGAATTTTTTTTTGGAGTTTGGAATTTTTTTCGGTGTTTCGTGATCTGGTACTTCGATTTTCTTCCGTTTGACGATTTCAGTTTTTTCTTTTTTCGGCGCTTTGACTTCAGCTTTCCTTTTCTCGTGATCCGGTGCTTCGATTTATTTTTCGCTTTGGGTTCACTCGGTTTAGGAGCTACAAAATCCCGTTTCTGTGAATCAGTACATAAGGCCTGACATTCTCATACAAATACCATTTGCGGAGGTAATTCGAGAACGAACAGAGCAGCAACAATAGCAAAGGTATTGTCACACTTAAAGCGAAAAAAATACGTCACCACATAGGCATGACGTCACAGTGATAATGCGTTATGAAACTTTAAATACGTTTTTCTCAAAACTTAATTTTCACACACTAGGTCCCTTTTCTCGGAGAATGTCACATATGTTATATTGTAATTATATGATCTTTGTTTTTAAAAGTCCTGTTAGTGGTAAACATTTTTTTTTAATATCATTCGTCTGGAATTTTTTCTAAAGACGAAAGATATGATTATAAATAATTTAATGTAACCATATTAATTATATATTATATATAATTATGTAATATATATAATTTTAAATATTCAGGTAAGTAAAAGAACACTGTAGTCTCATAAATCGAGTTATTACGACAAGCGATCGACTACAATTATGTCAGTCCGGGTTCAAATCATGTCGGGGGCAGTGTTTCTCAACTAAATTTTTTATTTTTTTTTTTTTTGCAAGAAACACAATTTGATCTGTCATTTTTTGATGAATTTAGATCCTTTTAAATCCCCAAATATATTGCTGGATCTAAATTAATCTTCCATTTTTTAGATCAATTGAGATCCTTCTATATCCCCAAATTTGTTACTGGATCTAATTTGATCTGGCATTTTTCGGATCAATTTAGATCCTTTTAAATCAACAAACATATTGCTAATTGTTAAATTAGATATGATTAAATATTGCGCCAGATCAACTTTTTTATTCGGGACTTTGCTCAAGAATGGCCAACTAGTCGAATAGTTCGAGATCCTCCAACAAAAAGAAAGCCGACAGGGAAACCCAAAACCAAATCATTGTATCGGGGCAACCGGGAGCACTAGCTCATATAACCCGGAGCACTAGCTTATAAACCCGCATAGTGCAAAACATTTTTTTCTTTATTTATTCGCAAATATTTATATGTATATAGTAGGTATAGTAGTTGATAGTAGGAAAAAGGAATGTAACGTGCCGTTACGAATCTACTTATTCTCATACCCAGTATTACTACTTTTACCCATGTCATACTTATAGCAACACCTTATATAATTCTCCATAAGTTGGGAAAATTATTTACATATAGTGTGAGAGTTAAAAGCTGTAAGGGGAGCTAGAACCGAGGGACGAATCGGGTAATACTTCGCCCCGGGAACAGGGTATTACTTGATTTCTCTACCGATTCCTGCCTCCCTACATGAGAACCGTTGGTTATTCTCATCATTAGCTAGCCGTATTATTTGAACACGAGAACCGCTGTTTATAATTCGTTTGTAGTTAGTCGTATTATTTGAACACGAGAACCGTTGTTTATTCTCGCTGTTAGCTAGTCGTATTATTTGAACACGAGAACCGTTGTTTATTCTCGTTATAAGCTAGTCGTATTATTTGAACCCAAAAACCGCTGTTTATTCTCGTCGTTAGCCAGCCGTATTATTTGCACACGAGAACCGTTGTTTATTCTCGCTATTAGCTAGTCGTATTATTTGAACACAAAAACCGCTGTTAGCCCGTCGTATTATTTGAACACAAGGGCCGTTGTCTATTCTCGTTATTAGCTAGTCGTATTATTTGAACACGAGAACCGTTGTTTATTCTCGTCGTTAGCCAGCCATATTATTTGAACACGAGAACCGTTGTTTATTGTCGTTAACAGCTTGTCGTATCATTTGAACACGAGAACCGCCGTTTATTCTCGTCGTTAGCCAGTCATATTATTTGCACACAAGAGCCGTTGTTTATTCTTGTTATTAGCTATCCGCATATTTTGAACCCGAGAACCGTTGTTTTTTCTCGTCGTTAGCCAGCCGTGTTATAGTTCTATAGTAAATGTCGCTATTCAAACGTGGTTTCCTCTAAATCCGTGTCGTATTGTCGGCCATCGTTGTAAAGGGTTGGGTCATCGTGTATTAATTTATAATTACCTCAAAGGAAGCAGACCTCTGGCGAATCTGGACAGCTAAGCTATACCCCAGCAAGAAAATAAACTGCATCACAAACAAAACAAAACAATCAGTGGATTCATTAATTTACAATAGATGTGTTTATGCGGAAAGTTAATATACGCTTTGTAGTATAAAATTGTTGTAAATATAAAAGGGTTGCAAATATACCACCAAGAATGAAAACCGCTAATGTAATGTTTCAGTTTTTTTTTTTAATTCTTTCGAATATCTATTTTTGGACTCAATATTTTTTCAACTCAAATATAAGGCTATATTAATATGCTGGTGCACAACACATTACTTTATTAAAAAAGTGCCTTTCATTAACAAGTATGTAACTTTTATTAAAAAGTACCTTTCATTAACAAGTATGTAACTTTTATAAAAAAGTACCTTTCATTAACAAGTACCTTTTATTAAAAAGTACCTTTTATTAAAAAGTACCTTTTATTAAAAAGTACCTTTTATTAAAAAGTACCTTTTATTAAAAAGTACCTTTTATTAAAAAGTACCTTTTATTAAAAAGTACCTTTTACTAAAAAATACCTTTTATTAAATAGCACCTTTACAAAGTACCATGTATGTAACTTTTATTAAAAAAATACCTTTTATTAAAAAGTGCCTTTCCAAAGAACGAATTATGTAACTTTTATTAAAAAAGTACCTTTCATTAACAAGTACATTTTATTTTTTTTTTAAATTTTTATTAAAAACATTTAATACAAGTTTAAATTATTTCTAATCCCACGAAGCCATTTGGCTTATCTGTAGGATGTAAGATATTTGTTTAAAGTTGCTAAATTATTTGAAAGTTCATTTAAATACATAATTATTATTCAATTAATTTAAATTCATTACGAACTTATAAAATATTCCTTTAGTTTTCTTTTTCTTTTCTTGATATTTGAAATATCTAATAAATCTAATGGCAATTTGTTAAATATATTAGGCAATACAGTGGCTGTTTGGTCACCAGCGTGGAGTTTTTTACCTGTTTGGTTTTCTCCACAACGTTCTCGCAATGGGTTTTTATAAACACATTTTTTTACCTTTTTTTTTGATACTTATTTTAAATAATAACACATTTTGTTATTAATTGTTTTTTATAATTGAACTTTTATTAAATTGAATTTTGTTGAATATGAAATAGATTTGGATTTGAATATGTAATTCAGACAACGTAGATTAACATAATAATGAATTTTACAACTATGTTAATTATTTTTGGTCTACCCTTTATAACTTGCTTAATATGTTAATTGTAACGGCAATTGCTGAAATAGAAGAGAAGAAAGAAAACTGGAAGAATAGGGAGCTTGATGCTCCATATTGCTTAATAAAACGATACAGTTTGATTTCAAAAGCAAAAAAAACAAGACGTGTTTTCCTTACCGCAAATTCAACAAATCTGCCCACCATTTTTTATTTATAAAATTTAAATAAAATTCTAAGATTTTGAATTTTATTTATTTTTTCCTTAAAAATTATTAAGGATTTTCAGTGGCTAAGGTATTTTTTTTTCGTAGTTGTTGTGATGACGTACCACTTTGAACCTTCCGTCTGATCGCAGTCTCGTGTTGTGTTCGTGGTCGATGATTTTAGGAAACGAGTATCTTTGAAGAACTCATTTATTAAAGTGGTGCTATAAATGCTGTCCACGTTCAGTACCTCTAGTTTACTGGCGATGTTATTGTACGTGGTTTGCGTGTTGATGTTGTTTATGTTGTAGAGGTGTATGTCTTTATATGACGAACTGATGTTATTGCTGTTGTGTATGTTGTTGTTTTGGTTATTAATGGTAGTGTTGTTGTTCATAATAGTGTTGTGGTTGATAATAGTATTGTTGTTGATGGTGGTGTTGTTGATGTTGTTGTTAGTGGTGTTGATAGATGATGAGATAGATAAATTATCAGCAGTATTGTTGTTATTGCTGTTGTGTATGTTGTTGGATAGCGTATTGTTGTAATTAAGTGCGTTGTTGTTGCCGGGTGCATTGTTGTTGCTGGGTGTGTTGCTTGCAGTGTTTGTGTAAATCATAGAGTAATTTATCATATTGTTGTGTCTTTTATTTTTAGCAATATCTTCAATATTTGGTTTTGTGTCTGTTACAGGAATTAACAGACTGTATGCTGTTTTCCGTAGTTTTTTACGGAGATGTTGAATATGGTCTAGCCATTTAAAATTGTGGTCAACGTAAATTCCCAGATATTTGTAAGTGTCTACGACTTTAATAAATGTCGTGCATGTGGCTGTATATGTAGGGCTATTACTGTTGATTGTTTTATGAAGGCATTGGGTATCGTGGAATTTTAGGCTGAAATTGTTATGCTTAATATGGGATGGCTTGATGTGCATTAATTCTTTTTTGTTGCGTTTGTAACAAGACCATTATCATGACACCATTTTGTTATTTTATTGAGTTCATTTTGCATTACTACAGAAGCCGTGCTTAGATTTTCGTGTGCAACAATGACTGCTGTGTCATATGCAAATGTAGTAATATTATCTAGCAAGTTTATCATTTCATTAGCGTAAATTAGGTAGAGAATTGGGCCTAGTTTCAATCCTTTGGGTACTCCATGGCAAGATTTAGTTTCGGCGCTTTATGTATTTTGTATTTTCACGCGATATGTTCGGAGTTCCAAATAATTTTGGAACCAATTCAAACAGTCACCTTGAATACCGTTTCTATTTAAAATATTCAAAAGATTGTTATGAAATAAGCTATCGAATGTCTTACTGAAATCAATAAACAGCACTAAACATTGAATTTTTTTATTTAGGCAACCACTTATATAATTTGTAATAGCTTATTAATGTTTTTTCCCTTTTGGAAACCATATAGGTTAGGGTTTATGATTTTATACTTTTGAAGAAAGCTCGGAAGTCTTCTTACAATGATTTCTTCTAAGACTTTCTCGATAGCAGATGATATCGCTATGGGTCTGTAGTTGTTGTAGACATTTTTTGTGCCATTTTTGTATGTTGGTCGTAAGATCGATGTTTTTAATAAATTCGGAATTATAGCGCTATTTATGCTTGAGTTTACAAATGCTCTTATTACTGTCGTAATAAAGCTAGCATTGATTTTAAGATCTTTTGGCCGAATTCCATCTATACCGGCACCTTTTTTAGTATTTAAATTATTTAGTATCATATATTCTTCTCTTTCATCTGTTGGTGATATGTACATGGAGTTTTGTATTATGGTAGTAGGATTGTTTAGGGTTTTAATATCACAGTATGGATAATATTTTGAACATTATTTTTAAAATTTATAGCAAAGTTTTGTGAAATATTTTCGTTTTTAAAGTTTCTTATTATTGTGTCATCGATATTAGTAGTTTTTTTGCCCGTTATTTCATTTATTAATTGCCATGTAACTCTAATATTACTTATATTTTCATAAAATTTATTTTTATAATAATTATTTTTTGAAAAATTTAATTTTTTATTTAGTTTGTTTCGAAACTTTTTATATTCGTATTCATATTGTTTATTGTTTTTGTTATTGCGCCATTTATTAAAAAGTTTATCCCGAATATCACATTTCACAAGATCATCAGTTATCCATGGATTTGAGTTTCTGGTTTTATTTCGTTTTATTTGTTTATTTTGAACTTTCATATATATCAGTAAAAATGTTATAAATTTCATTAAAGAAGTCATTTGTGTTTAGATTTAATAGCACAACTAAAAGTTAGACCGTTCGTAATTAGAGATGGTAAAAAAGGTATTTTTAATAAAAGGTACTTTTTGAAAAAAGGTACTTTTTAATAAAAAGTTCTTTTTAATAAAAGGTACTTTTTAAGTACTTTTTAATAAAAAGGTAATCAATGTTACATTTTAATAAAAGGTACTTTTTAATAAAAGCTACTTTTTAATAAAAGCTACTTTTTGATAAAAGCTACTTTTTAATAAAAGGTACTTTTTAATAAAAGCTACTTTTTAATAAAAGGTACTTTTTATTAAAAGGTACTTTTTAATAAAAGCTACTTTTTAATAAAAGGTACTTTTTAATTAAAGGTACTTTTAAATAAAAGGTACTATTTAATAATAGGTACTTTTTAATAAAAGGTACTTTTTAATAAAAGGTACTTTTTAATAAAAGGTACTTTTTAATAAATGGTACTTTTTAAAAAAAGGTACTTTTTAATAAAAGTAACTTTTTAATGAAAGGTACTTTTAAATAAAAGGTATTTTTTAATAAAAGGCACTTTTTAATAAAAGGTACTTTTTGATAAAAATAACTTTTTAATAAAAAGGTACTTTTTAATAAAAGGTACTTTTTGATTAAAGGTACTTTTTAATAAAAGGTACTTTTTAATAAAAGATACTTTTTAATAAAAGGTACTTGTTAATAAAAGGTACTTTTTAATAAAAGGTACTTTTTAATAAAAGGTACTTTTTAATAAAAGGTACTTTTTAATAAAAGGTATTTTTAATAAAAGGTACTTTTTAATAAAAGATACTTTTTAATAAACGGTACTTGTAAATAAAAGGTACTTTTTAATAAAAGGTACTTTTTAATAAAAGTTACTTTTTAATAAAACGGTACTTTTTAATAAAAGGTACTTTTTAATAAAAGGTATTTTTTAATAAAAGGTACTTTTTAATAAAAGCTACTTTTTAATAAAAGGTATTTTAAATAAGAGGTACTTTTTAATAAAAGGTACTTTTTAATAAAAGCTACTTTTTAATAAAAGGTATTTTTAATAAGAGGTACTTTTTAATAAAAGGTACTTTTTAATAAAGGGTACTTTTTAGTAAAAGATACTTTTTAATAAAAGGTACTTTTTAATAAAAGGTACTTTTTAATAAAAGTTACTTTTTAATAAAAGGTACTTTTTAATAAAAGGTACTTTTTAATAAAAGGTACTTTTTAATAAAAGGTACTTTTTAATAAAAGGTACTTTTTAATAAAAGGTACTTTTTAATAAAAGGTACTTTTTAATAAAAGGTACTTTTTAATAAAAGGTGCTTTTTGATAAAAGGTACTTTTTAATAAAAGGTACTTTTTAATAAAAGGTACTTTTTAATAAAAGGTACTTTTTAATAAAAGGTACTTTTTAATAAAAGGAACTTTTTAATAAAAGGTACTTTTTAATAAAAGGTACTTTTTAATAAAAGGTACTTTTTAATAAAAGGTACTTCTTAATAAAGGGTACTTTTTAATAAAAGGTACTTTTAAATAAAAGGTACTTTTTAATAAAAGGTACTTTTTAATAAAAGGTATTTTTTGATAAAAGGTACTTTTTAATAAAAGGTACTTTTTAATAAAAGGTACTTTTTAATAAAAGGTACTTTTTAATAAAAGGTACTTTTTAATAAAAGGTACTTTTTAATAAAAGGTACTTTTTAATAAAAGATACTTTTTAATAAAAGGTACTTTTTAATAAAAGGTACTTTTTAATAAAAGGTACTTTTTAATAAAAGGTAAAAAGGTACTTTTTAATAAAAGGTACTTTTTAATAAAAGGTACTTTTTAATAAAAGGTACTTTTTAATAAAAGGTACTTTTTAATAAAAGGTACTTTTTAATAAAAGGTACTTTTTAATAAAAGGTACTTTTTAATAAAAGGTACTTTTTAATAAAAGGTACTTTTTAATAAAAGGTACTTTTTAATAAAAGGTACTTTTTAATAAAAGGTACTTTTTAATAAAAGGTACTTTTTAATAAAAGGTACTTTTTAATAAAAGGTACTTTTTAATAAAAGGTACTTTTTAATAAAAGGTACTTTTTAATAAAAGGTACTTTTTAATAAAAGGTACTTTTTAATAAAAGGTACTTTTTAATAAGAGGTACTTTTTAATAAAAGGTACTTTTTAATAAAAGGTACTTTTTAATAAAAGGTACTTTTTAATAAAAGGTACTTTTTAATAAAAGGTACTTTTTAATAAAAGGTACTTTTTAATAAAAGGTACTTTTTAATAAATGGTACTTTTTAATAAAAGGTACTTTTTAATAAAAGGTACTTTTTAATAAAAGGTACTTTTTAATAAAAGGTACTTTTTAATAAAAGGTACTTTTTAATAAAAGGTACTTTTTAATAAAAGGTACTTTTTAATAAAAGGTACTTTTTAATAAAAGGTACTTTTTAATAAAATGTACTTTTTAATAAAAGGTACTTTTTAATAAAAGGTACTTTTTAATAAAAGGTACTTTTTAATAAAAGGTACTTTTTAATAAAGGGTACTTTTTAATAAAAGGTACTTTTTAATAAAAGGTACTTCTTAATAAAAGGTACTTTTTAATAAAAGCTACTTTTTAATAAAAGCTACTTTTTAATGAAAAGTGCTTTTTATTTTATTTTTATTGAGTACAATCTCTTATTGCGAACGGTTGAACTTTTAGTTGTGCTCTTGTTAAAAATATAAAAACCTTGTTTAAACCTATTTCAAGTGTTCAAAAAAATCAAAAAATATATTTATATTTATACTGCAAAAAATTCTCAATATTGTGAATATAAAATTTTTTTAAAAATCATAATTCCAAAAATAATTTTTGTAATTTAAAAAAAAACAAAATTGTTCTATTTGTTTCATATAAAAAATATTAAAGCAAAGTTCATATACAATAGAATATAATATAAAAAGAAATATAAAAAATTAGTGTGTGCCAGCCTTGCAATAAACAAATAACAACAACAAACGTTAAATGTCATGGCTGCAACTCCAGTTACCATTTCCTACCTTGCTGCACCTTATCAGAAAGTTCATATAATGGCATGAGCTCTTAAATTAAGGTAGAGTGGAGATGTCATACATGCAAACCACGGAGAGGATCAAATAACGCATATCTGGTAGTAGTTGATGGAAAATCTCAAAAAAAACAAAGGCGAGATGAGGATAATGATCTCAATGATAATGATGAAGCTAAAGGATTAGGGACCCTTTGACCCTTACTGACTTAAATAACAGTCTTGGTACTGTAAAATCTGATGTTATGTTACTTAAAACTGATGTAACAACAATCAAAACAGATATCAACGACATAAAAACATCAATGCAACAATTAGCCATAAACATAAATCAAAATAATAACCAAATCAACACAAACATATGAACAAGCACCCTCGCAACTTTAACAACTCAGGTCAACGAACTGTGTGAAAAAACAAAGAAAGGGAAAAACAAATGCAAGATATGGATAATCGCATCAACAGCATTGAACAACAAATCATAACAAAAAACATTGAAATAAAAATCATTAACAATCAAGAGATTTCAGTAACTGATATTGTCAAAAAAATTGGCTCTTGTGTAAATGTGGAAATAAGCGATGCTGATATTAGTAATGCGTACAGAATGAAAACAGACAAAGGAATTGTTGAGTTTTGTTCTCTTAATAAGAAAAGAGAATTATTAAGTAAAATTAGTCGTCATAGAGTTAACACAAATATAATTAATGTAAACAATGATAAAAACAGCCGCAACAACAATAGTAGTAATTATTATATTAACATTAATGATCAATTAACTGCTTATACACAAGCCAAAGAGTCTAACTAGAAATTTGTTTGGATACGTAATGAATCCATATATGCAAAAAAGAATGAACTATCAAACCCAATTCTTATTCACAACTCAGCCGATATTAATCTAATAACACTCACCATTTAATCTTGCTAAATATATCGTTACATGTTTTATTGAAATCACCAAATTAAATATTTTCTTTCCAAAAATTTTTTACACTTTTTTATATAAAAAATTAATCCATAAAAATATTTTAAGTTATCCCTTAGAAATCATTATATGAGCATTAGATCACTACGATTAAATTTCACACCTTTTTAAAGGAGCATAAACCAAATAATAACCAATATTGATATAGTTGTTCTGCTCGAAACAAACATAACAGACGATGAAAATCATCTTTACAACAAAAATACCTTCAATTCTGTTTTTTATACCCTCCACCATATATGGTGAGGGTATATATCAGTTTGTCATTCCGTTTGTAATATGTCGAAATATAGGTTTAAGACCCCATAAAATATATATTCGTGATCCTTATACAATTTTAAGTCGATTTAGCGATGTCCGTCTGTATGTTGAAATGCCGATCACGATGCGAAGACGCAAGCGGGGGTGCCTATTTTTACCCAGATTATTGAACGTCCTCCCGAGCAAAATCGGTCAAGCGGTTAAAAAGTTATGAGTGAAAATGTGAAGATACCTCTAAATTTTCCATACAAATTTGTACAATTTTTCTGTATCTATTTTTTTTTTCTGTTAAGCTTTGTTAGTTTTTCGTTTCATTCCATAAAATGTATTTTTTGTTTTTGTAAAATTTTTACTTAACATTTAAGTTGTGCCAAAAAAAATTTAGTTCGAACCATTTGTCAATAGGTGGCGGAAGAAATATTTATTCTCGCCATGAGCAATAGATGGCGCATCTGAAATTCATTCCCTTCATTAGACATATTCTGCCGTACAGGTGGTCTCCATTAAACATATTGTGTTACCAATATTCGTAATATAAATGAATATTTGCCAAAAACTATGCAAAAAATGTGTTTTATGTGCATATTATACTTTAATTTTTCAATTCAATATTAATTTTTTTTTTTGTGAAAGAAAAGATGAACATAAATATATATTTGCCAATGCCTCAATAATCGAACATTATATAATTTAATGAAAACATCCATATGAAAAATTGTTTTTGTAAAACCATATATGGTGACATGTCGAAATATAGATCTAAATCGATTTAGCGATGTCCGTCTGCCTGTTGAAATTGCAAAATATATTTTTTTATATTATCCAACCAGTAGCTTTTATTTTCACATCAAATATTTTTCACCTCAAAATTGTTTTCACCACAAAATTTGTTTTTACCACAAAAATAATTTTCACCCCAAAATTTTTTTCCACCGCTTCCAAATAAATTTTTTCAAGTCCATAATTTTATTTCTAAATTTTTTTAATTGTTTGTAACACAGCAAATAAGTAAATGATAAATAATATTATTCTTTAGTACTTTTTGCGGTACTATTAGAGCAACGGTTCCCAAGTGGGGGGCTGCGACCCTCTTGTGGTCCGTAGCTGCTTTCGAGAGAATTTCGTAAAAAATTGTTTAAAAATAAGAAGGTTATAATAAATAATCTTTCAATGTCAATAACCCAAATTGTATTTAAAAAAAAAAAATTGAAACAAAACATAATGAATATAGGGCGATTTTCAAAACTTCGGAAGGAAATAAGAAACTCTGATTAAAAGGTAATTTATTCTAATTCTTAGGTCTTTTCAGACTCCGGAAATTTTTTGTTTAATTGAATACACATTATTTTTTATTTCTGATATAGAAAACGTTCTCAGATTCGAAAAAAATCATCAGAGTTTGTTTAAGAATCAATTTTTCCTTAGAAGCTTTTTTATAGAAAACGCCTCAAGTTACTAGTTTTTTAAGGGTAATTTAATTGAAAGATAAATCTCTTAAATTCTGTAAATTTGACAATAATATAAACGTTTTTCAATCTTTCGTATAATTTACTACTACTATTTTCTGAAAATCTTTGGATATAAATGTTTTTATTTTTTAAATATTAAATTTTCAAATTTGGGGTCCGTCAGCCAGTAAAAATGTCTCATGTGAAGTAAAAGTTAGTGGGAAACGCTGTATTAGAGCCTTAGAAGTACTTAATTAATTCATTATTTTTTATTTAATTTGTTCATTTTTTATTTTTGGTACTGTTTAGAAGTTCCCCTTTTCTTCTTTAATTGCATACGCTACTGAATTTCCTTATTTCTTAATGTTTCGTTGATCTTTTTTTAACTCTCTTTTGTTCTTCAAACTCTTATTAGTTATGCCTAATCTTATTTTGAAATTAAAAGTAAACTCACTCTAACTACATAAGTTCACAAGAATAGTTGTGTAACAGTGACATTTAAATAAAATAAAATATTGTAACTTGGATATTTTAATTAAAGTTAACTAAAATAAAACGAACCGTGTTTAAATAAGGCTAAGACCTGAACATTGGTCCTAACGAACCGGATAAAATTAAATCTAAATAAAATGTACTTTAACAGTGGAAAAAATACAAATACAAAAAATTGGGTTAAAATAAAAGTGATTAAAAAAAAATTGACCTATAGTGGAAAAATATTAAAGAATTAATAAATTTAATTTAATATTAAAAACAAATTCAAGTTGACCTACGAAGGTGACATTCATGTGCCCTATTACCATATAAAAAAAAACTAGTTAAAACGAGAAGAAACTGTACAAAAAATATATAAAAGTAATAGCGGGATAAAAAACAACAAACAACATCAAAATATCAAAAAAAAGTTTAAATAGCAAGTGTGAAGAAGTTAGCGGTATAAACAAAAACAATAAAAATCCGTTTAACAAGAACGACAGCATCACCGTCATAGCAACATCAACATCCTTTAACAACATCAAAAAAGCCAGCAGCGACAGCACAGCGACGTCCGAAGCTAAGTATAAAAAAAAGGCATAAAGCAAGTAAGGACAAAAAAACTGGAAAATAAATCAGCAAACGCACACAACCAAAAAGTATTTAATTTTCTATAGAGTATTTTTCCCGCTCTACCAGAAATTCAACATGGTACAGAGTTCAGCGGCAACATTTTTAAATGAGAGGGCAACATTTTCAAAGTTGCTAAAGTGTTGAAAAACATTAAATTTGGTGAATGCAGTGCTGCCACATAAACAGTGTAATTTTTTATCCCAGTTTTTGGGATTCTTAACTGTTTACCAGTTTTTTTAATGAAAACAATTTTTTTCAAATTATTGCATTTTTTATAGGTTTTTAGTTATATGTTGCAACAATTAATAGCATATTTATTCTCTTTATTATATATTTTTACCATAGAAATGGGAAATAATGGATAAGAATAGACATAGTTGGACAATGTGTGTGTACACACTTTAATACTTTTCATGTCACAATGTTATGTTTGAATTCGTAACTATTTTTAACACAATTGCAAATTTTTGTTGTATTTTTTTATGTCTTATTTTAGTAAAAATAAATAGTATATTGAACAAATATTATATTTTTATATGAAAAATCTGAAAAAATACATGAATAAAATAAGAAAACATTTTTTTTCTGAAATAATCTGAAAAATCTCTAGCATCCCAAAAAACGGCAAAAAATAGTTAAAATTGGTTATATGGCAGCACCGCTAAACACTACTAAAAGTTGCCGACCAAAACTCACCTTTGTTGCCGCCAAACTATGTTCGTGTTCTAAGAGAGTACTAAACAGTTCGTGAGAGAGAAACATACTCTATAGAAAATTATATACTTTTTGACACAACATAAATTTACCAACTGACGCGATTTTATGAACTTGCGGGATTATTCATTCAACAAATTGGGATTACAAAATTTTATCCAATTTATTAAAAGACACATTTTTAGATCTTTTTTCTAATTTTGAGTCTATAATTGAAATTAGGCGTTTTTTTACAAACTTTCTGAAATTTTTTTTTGAGAAAGTTTTAGACTTTTTTTTGACCCAAGTTATCATCCCTTTTCGTTTGACCTTGCTTTTTATTTAATAATCTCAAAATGCCTCTTGATAAATTTGTCAACTGTACGAACAACTTATTAGATTTCCAAAGCTTTCACGCAGAAACCGGTGCCGGAGATAATCTTCACGCTTTATAAATTCTTCGCATCGAGCTCGATTCTATTTGGACTCAAGTTAAGAGGAATTACGAAGAATGCCGAGATTTTAGGCAGGGAACAGACACTAAGCCAATTGATAAAACTAAACTTCGGGATCGATACAAAAAGGCCCTGATAGCTTATAAGAGTTATGCTGCTTCTATAAACCCTGAAATGCAAGCTTTATCAGAAACTAATGATTCGGGAACTAAATTAGGTCGTCAATCTTCCTCTAGCCCTCCAACTTTAGATAACAATACAGTTTCTTATATGAGGTTACCCCAATGCGATATTGATCTATTTTACGGGGAAACTACAAAATGGCCCACCTTTAGGGAGCTTTTCACTGCGATATGCATAAAAAGTGACAAAATGAGCAAAATTGAAAAATTAATATATTTGAAACAAAAAATAGGAGGTGACGCTAACATAGTACTCGGAAATATCCCAATGGCCAATGAAGGGTTTGACCTGGCCTGGGACAGATTATTAAAAAGATACGATGATAAAAGGAAACAGGTTAATACACAATTAGGAAACCCCCCGAACATTTGTCGAGGAATTAAGGACTGTGCAGACATCCCAAATTGGACGCAATTTGATAATTTTTTGACGAAAAAATTTAAAACTACAGTCCTGCGTAAATATAAAGGCCACAAAATTACCAAGTGTTCAACCTCAATTCGAAAACAGACCTTCAAATAAGGGGAAAAAAGTGCATGCGTTGCAAATAAATACGTCACAATTTAAAAACGGGTCAAAACAGAAAAATCACTTAAAACCAAACAGGGGCACTCAAAATGGCTCCAATCAAAAATGCAATGGTAGAAATCGAAAACAAAGGCGAACGATCCCAGGCAGGAGCTATCATCGACAACGTTTATATCGGACAAATTAAGAAACAAATTGAGGCTGCCCACAACAAAAAATCCCCTTCTGTTTAGCGGTATGACTGACGGTTCGGGCATATCTTTCCACGCCTGTTTGTTTAATCTTTGCTCCAGAATTGACCCTAAATTCAAGTTAGCGGTCTGGGCACAAGTTGTAAGGAACATGTCGCTACTTTTGCCGACCCAAACGTTAAATTCACCGAATATCAGTGAGGCTGCAGAATTAGAACTTGCAGATCCTCATTTCTGTGTCGACCTGTGGACTTGGTATTCGGCCTCGATATCGGCCCATTTATATTTTGCAGCAAAACACCAACCCGCCTTATAGGATCGTTTTCAGCGCAAAAACAGTATTTGGGTGGGTCGTGGGGGGGACCTTCAGGTACATCAAATCGTTTATCAAATGCCGTATCACTAATCAATACAACGTCCCTTGAACAAGTCCTCACACGCTTTTGGAAGGTGGAGGAAACCCCAAAAAAGGTTCTGAGGTCAGATGAGGACAAATTTAGCGAAAACAACTTCCAATCTACAAATGGAACGGATTCAAAGCCAAAAACCTGACATTAAAAAGCAATATGATCAGGTAATTTTGGAATACCTTGAGCTGGGACACATGCGGAAAGTTGCACCCCTGGAAATAAACAAAACCCCGAACTATTACCTGCCGCATCACGCAGTAATAAAACCAGATAGGCTGACCACAAAACTTAGAGAATTTTTTAACGCCACGTGCCCGTCTTCAAATGAGAGAAGTTTGAACGACATTTTATATCCAGGACCCATACTGCAACTTGACTTAGTGCTCCAAATACTGAAGTGGAGATTCTTCCGGTTTGTCTTTAACGCCGATATAACAAAAATGTATCGGCAAATACTAGTTGACCCAACTCAGACTAAATATCAAAGGATATTACTTCGAAAATCTCCAAATGACCCTATTGAAGTTTTTGAACTCCTTACAGTGAAGTTTGGAGTTAACTGCGCCCCGTTCCTGGTCATTAGAACTGCTTCAAATTGCAGCAGATTTCAAATCAACACACCCCTTACATCACATATTTCGGAACAAAATATGTACGTGGATGACGTCTTAGCCGGTGGTCACACTTTAAACGATGCCATTGAATCTAAAAAGGAACAATCAACTGTTCTCAAATCAGCCGGTTTTGACCTGATGAAATGGACCTCAAATGACCCACGAGTTATCCAGGATTTGCCAAACGAGACCTTAATACCTTTTGATTGGTTGAACTTATCCGAAAATGCTGGAACAAAGATCCTTGGTATTAAATGGAACATTTGACCCTTGCGGATGGCTGGTCCCAATCATTGTAGATGCCAAACTAATTATGCAACAAATTTGGCTAGATAAAATCGACTGGGATGATATCGTAAAAACTCTTACCTTCATAAAAAGGCAAAAGTTTGTACAAAATTGCCCGTCAATTAATACTCTAAAGATACCGCGTTGGATTAAATATAGCCCCTCTTGTAATGTGGAGATCCACGGTTTTTGTGACGCGTCAGAAAAAGCTTATTCTGCGACATTATACATCAGAATACAGCTTAAGAACAACAACGTTCACACTCTTCTTTTGGCTGCGAAGAACCGTGTTGCCCCTATCAAAAAATTATCTTTACCTCGACTAGAGCTATGTGGATCCGTATTATTAGCCAATTTAACTTCAGGCATTCTACCAAATCTTCAGGTACAGAATTTGAAGGCTTATTTTTGTACCGACTCTACAATTGCGCTGGCCTGGTTAAAGAAGTCATCTTGTAGTTGGAATACATTTGTGGTAAATCGAATTTCAGAAATTTCTCAAAAAGTTGGAACTCAAAATTGGCAACATGTCGAGTCCAAAGAAAACCCAGCAGATGTCGCAAGTTGCGGGTGTACACCAAGAGAATTCGAAACCCATAACCTATGGTGGTTTGGACCTTCATGGCTAAAATTGCCGAAAAACCAATGGCCAATATCAATTTCTCCAAAGGATACAAACATTGAAGCGAAACCAATAAAAGTCTTAACAACAAGCGTTTATGAAGACCCACTAATTCGTTTTTCTTCATTGCCTCATGCTTATAGGGTAATCGCATATGTTTTACGACTATGGAGAAATATCGGCGCAAATCGGGCCCATCTTCGAATTTCCTCACGAGAAATTACACCAGATGAAATCAAAGCGGTCAAAAATCATGGTTTTCCAAATGATTACCAAAAATTGTCCCAAAAAGTAAAGATATCACCCAATAGTAGCCTATTGACCCTAAATCCGTTCATAGATAGCCAAGGTATAATTCGAGCTAATGGTCGTCTTGTTCAATCACCAGCATTAACATATAATGAGCGTCATCCAATTTTGTTGCCTCACGATTCCAAATTCACACGATTGATCACCGAATTTATCCATAAAATAACGATACATGGCTAAAATCAACTCATGATACGAGTTTTACGAACTGAATTCTGGATATTTAAACTACAACCTCAAATCATGGCTTCGTTACCGCCAGAACGAACAAACCTCTCCCGACCATTTGAAACAACGGGAGTTGATTACGCAGGTCCTTTTGACATCCGAAATTTAACTGGGCGAGCATGTCTCATTACAAAAGGATATGTCTGCATTTTCGTATGCTTTACGACTAAAGCCATACATCTCGAAGCAGTAAATGATCTGTCTTCTCAAGCTTTTCTAGCCGCATTTGCACGTTTTATTGGAAGACGTGGATGCCCTGCTCTAGTATATTCCGATAATGGAACCATTTTCGTTGGTGCAGCAGAACTTATCAAGAAGAACCGCCTAGAGTTTATAAAAAATCTTCAAAGTCAGGTGCTTCATCATTATAGCTATCAGAATCTTGACTGGAAATTTATTCCTCCCGGTGCCCCTCACATGGGCGGACTTTGGGAGGCAAGTGTTAAATCCTTCAAGAACCACTTACGAAAATTCATACCAAATATGAAATTCACCTTTGAAGAGTTATCTACAATTTTGACCCGAATAGAGTCTTGTTTAAACTCTAGACCTTTAAGTCCTGCTAGCGATGACCTATCTTTATTCACCCCAGGACATTTTCTCATTGGTGCTCCATTAATGGCACCAGCTGAACCTGATTTAGGCAACGAAAATCCTACCTTAGTCAACCGTTGGAAACATCTCAAGGTTATTTATTATTCATATTGCCAAAGATGGAAATCCGAATATTTGACCAACCTCCATCGCAGATACAAATGGAAAAATCAGCGACAAAATATTAAAGTCAATGATCTAGTCGTCATCAAAGACAGTAATCTTCCACCTAACGAATGGAAATTAGGCCGTATTGAAAAAACACGTCGAGTAGTTGACATACGAACCGCCCATGGAATATGTACTAGACCCATTACGAAAATAGTTGTGTTATATACAAACTAACATGACCTCAAAATCAATTCTAAGCTAATAACCTTCTTTTTTAACCTATTTACAGAATGGCTAACGTCAAATCTAGACCTGCACACTGGCGTTGGTCATGTGGCTTTTGCAAGGAAGATCACCCTCTCAAAACATGCAACAAATTTTTGAGAGCTAGCGATTACGAACGTTACCGAGCAGTCTTATTAAATCACTATTGTTCAAATTGTCTTGCACGATCGCATCGCACAAAACACTGCAAGGTAGAAGGAGGATGTCGTGTATGCAACGAACGTCACAATACATTAATACATGGCGCCCCTCAAATACAAAGGAACAAAAGCAGCTCAAAATTAAATCCGGATGACCCAAAAAATATATATATGCCACAAAACATTACCACAAAATCAAAATCTGAAGCAGTAAAGGACGTAGATCGTAATCAATTATCTCAAAAAGAAAAGCCTGGGGTTAAAAAGTTAGAGGCCCCTCAACCAGCTGAATTAATCCGCAAGGTAGCAGCTGAAGAAGCGCTGGATAAGTTTAAGTCTGCAAACCCTCAAACTTCCACAATCATCCCATTTATTTTGCCAAACGTATTTGTCCCAACGGCCACTGTTAGAATTTTATCGAAGGGAAAGGCTGATGTATGGTCATACGCTAGAGCCCTAATTAACCAATCAACAACCATTACAAAAGTAGCATCAAGAACAGCCAAAAGGCTAGGTCTTCTGACCCAAGATAAAAATGGGCAACGTTTTACTGTCCCGCCCCAATTCGAGACAATCCATATGAAGAATTTTCTGAGGATACGCTAGCCGATATAGATCCACGTTCCAATACTCTACTTGAACTAGAATTTTGTAGTGATATATACTCCTCCATTAGGCGGGATGGTGTAATTGAATTGGAAATGGGTGAAGTTCTTGCCCAAAAAACGGCTTTGGGATATATATTTTCAGGACCCTGTACTAAGCCCTGCTAAATGGAGGAGTATATATCACTACCCAATTCTAACTCAAGTACAGTATTGGAACGTGGATCTATATCGGCTAGCGTATCCTCAGAAAATTCTTCATATGGATTGTCTCGAATTGGGGCGGAATCCGGTTCGAAGGACCAATGTTCAGGTCTTAGCCTTATTTAAACACTGTTCGTTTTATTTTAGTTAACTTTATTTAAAATATCCAAGTTACAATATTTTATTTCATTCACTGTTACACAACTATTCTTGTGAACTTATTAGTTATGCCTAATTTTATTTTGAAATTAAAAGTAAACTCACTCTAACTACATAAGTTCACAAGAATAGTTGTGTAATAGTGACATTTGAATAAAATAAAATATTGTAACTTGGATATTTTAAATAAAGTTAACTAAAATAAAACGAACCGTGTTTAAATAAGGCTAAGACCTGAACAGGTACTATGGTATTATGCAATTGATTGCATGATTTTTTCTCAATTTCTTTTTTAAAGTTGCTTGCTAAGCTTTGTCCGAATATGTACTATAAAGCAACAAAAGAAGAATACGTATGAGTGCGAAAGAGAAAGAACAAAAACATGCGAAAAATGAAAACCGTGCTTGTTTTGTTGCCCCGCTTGCTTCTTTACACCGTTCCCCATTAAAACAAGAATTTCATGCAATAATTACATGCAAAAAGTCACCGTTTAAATTGGCTCAGAGTTGTTTTTTCCTATTTATATAAATCTAATTACAATAATTGCGTAAGTGACACCTAGATGAACCTGCTGTTTAAAACTTTAATCGTGTATATTTATAATATAGCTATTAATTGACACTGCTGCCTGTCAAAAATTCCAATTGAAAACATTCGTTCAAGTTTTTTGGTCATTTAATTTAAAGTGGAATGTATTTTTTAATATGTTTGTATAAATAAAATAATTTCAATCAAATCATTTCATTAATATTGAAAAAAAAATCAAACAATTGCTTATCAATTCATATTTATTAGAAAATCGGTATGTTACAATAAATAGAATACAAATGCTTCTATATATTTCTATTTTTTTCTGTTATATTCATTTTTGGCATTTAATACCTTTTCATAATAACGGTAGTTGGCTACCACAGCTACTTTAAGACCGATATGAAAATTTTAAAATGGCCATTCCATTAAAGGCAAATTTCTTTTTGTATAACCGGGTTTATTGCGCTATTTTACCGGTTCGATTTTGAACAGCGTGATAGACAACTACCGTTATAATTAAAAGATATTGCTTGCCAACCATGGTTATTTTCCATTGATAAGCTTTGTTGGTTTTTTCGGTTTTCGTTTCATTCCATAAAATGTACTTTTGTTTTTGTAAAACTCCCAATTTATAATTTTTGTTTTTGGTTTTCTATCAATTGAAGTTGTGCCAATCAATGACGTTATTTGTTAAAGAAAAAAATATTAGTTGTAAATATGTGTCAAGAGGTGGCGCATGAGAAACTGTATTCTCTCCATTATGCATATTGTCCTACATTCATTTTTTAAAGAAATAACATTCGTTGCAACTATTTGTCAATACATAACTCATCAGAAAATGCATTCTCTCTATTAGGAATATTCTGCTGCAGAGCTATTCGCCATTAGCCAGTAACAAAAATGAGTATTTGCCAAAAACTATGCTTTAAAATGTGTTTTTTGTGCAGTCCAGTGGTTAAAAAACTTGTGAAAATGTGAAGGTGCCTCTAAATTTTCCATACAAATTTTATTCAATTTCATAGTAGCAACTGGTACATAATATATTTTCTCATATTTTTGTCACCAGTCGCTTAGAAGTGAATGTTTTGTATTTAACTAAAAAAAATTTTCAACACTAAAATTTTTTTTCACCACAAAAAATGTTTTCAACTCAAAACATTTTTTTCACCTCTAAATTTTTTTTCACCAAAAAAGTTCTTTTAACATCTAAAAAAGTTCTACACCTCAAACAATTTTTTTACCTACATAATTTTACTTCAAAAGTTTTTTGTTTATATTATTTGTTTCAAACACAGTAGAGAACATCTTTTTAGGATATTGGTGGAGGGTATTCAAAGATTCGGCACAGCCGAATTTAGCCTTTTTTACTTGTTTCAACTGAGATGGTAAAGGAGGAGGAATAGCTGTATTTATAAGAGATAATTTAACATATTCAACTCTTTCATTGCACATAACTACTTTTGAAGCACTACAAATCGATATAAACACCACAAACAAAACAAAAACCATTCTTTCAGTGTATCGCCCCCTCATCTAAATGTAAACAAATTCATATTAGAACTTGATAAAACGCTAATTGAAATAAAAAACAAACAAGATCTAATTCTTATAGGGGATATGAATATAGACCAGTGCTGTTCATTTCATGGGACAATTGTCCTCTGCTCAACTCACATGTATTCTTCCGCTCTTTCTTTTAGTCGTCACTGAAACAGCGACGAGTGAACATTTGTAGTGGATGAATGCTGATTTTTTTTAATGCACTGAAAAAATATAATAGCAATGTACGAAAAGTATTTTATGATAATACAAGATCTATAAAAATCTTTAATAGACTTAATAAAAAAAACGCATAGACATAGTTGGTCAATGTGTGTGTACACACTTTAATACTTTTTATGTCACAATGTTATGTTTGAATTCGTAACTATTTTTTAACACAATTGCAAATTTTTGTTGTATTTTTTTACTTTATTAGACATGTCTAATTTTAGTAAAAATAAATAGTACATATATTGAACAAATATTATATTTTTATATGAAAAATCTGAAAAATACATGAATAAAATAAAAAAACATATTTTTTATGAAATAATCTGAAAAATCTCTATGGCAGCACCGCTAAACACTACTAAAAGATGCCGACAAAAACTCACCTTTGTTTGCGCCAAACTATGTTCGTGTTCTAAGAGAGTACTAAAAAGTTCGTGAGAGAGAAACATACTCTTGAGAATTATATACTTTTTGGTACTACTGAATGAAATAATTGTATTTTTTGTGCTCTTAGCTGGAGATTTGTTGACATTCGTGTAGTGTAGGTGTAAATTGCCGATTGTCTTTGGCCCCTGATTGCTATGAGTGCCGATCACTGAAGTACATGCATTGACCATTTGCATGTTAGAAACAGCAAAACAACAAAAAACATATGCTGCTATTGTTAAGACAACCATCTCTGACCATTACTCAATTTTCTGTTGTGTTTATGAAGATAACAAAAAAGAAAACCCGGAAAGGGAAAACGTAGTATTACAGTGTGCCAAGTTAGATAGTGTGAAAATTAATAAAAAAAAAATAAAGGAAGTGAACTAGAGTGCTTTAATAAATCAGAATCTTAACACAAATGACTTCTTCAATGAAATTTATAAAATTTTTACTGGTATATACGAAAGTTCAAAAAAACAAATAAAACCAAATAAAACAAGAAACTTAAATCAATGGATAAGTGATGATCTTGTAAAATGTTGTGATATTTGGGATAATTTTTTTAATAAATGGCGCAATAACAAAAACAATAAACAATATAAATATATTCGTAGTTTCGAAACAAACTAAATAAAAAATTAAAATTTTCAAAAAATAATTATTATAAAAATAAATTTTTTGAAAATAGAAGTAATATTAGAGTTACATGGCAATTAATAAATGAAGTAACGGACAAAAAACTTCTAATATAGATGACACAATAATAAGAAACTTTAAAAACGAAAATATTTCACAAAACTATGCTATAAATTTTAAAAATATTATCCATAATTGTGATATTAAAACCCTAAACAATCCTACTACCATAATACAAAACTCCATGTACATATCACCAACAGATGAAAAAGAAGTATATATATATGATATTAAATAATTTAAATACTATAAAAAGTGCCGGTATAGATAGAATTCGGCCAAAAGATCTTAAAATCAATGCTTGCTTTATTACGCCAGTAATAACAGCATAAAAAGCGCTATAATTCCGAATTTATTAAAAACATCGATCTTACGACTAACATACAAAAATGACACAAAAAATGACTACAACAACTACAGACCCATAGCGATATCATCTGCTATCGAGAAAGTCTTAGAAGAAATCATTGTAAGAAGACTTAGGAGCTTTCTTCAAAAGTATAAAATCATAAACCCTAACCAATATGGTTTCCAAAGGGGAAAAAAACATTAATAAGCTATTGGGAAATTTTACAAATTATATAAATGGTTGCTTAAATAAAAAAAATCAATGTTTAGTGCTGTTTATTGATTTCAGTAAGACCTTCGATACCTTATTTCATAACGATCTTTTGAACATTTTATATAGAAACGGAATTCGAGGTGACTGTTTGAATTGGTTCAAAAATTATTTGGAAAAAATACAAAATACATTAAGCGCCGAAACTGCATCTAACTATGGAGTACCCCAAGGATCGAAACTGGGCCCAATTCTTTACCTAATTTACGCTAATGAAATGATAAACATGCTAGACAATAGTACTTCATTTGCATATGCACACGAAAATCTAAGCACGGCTTCTGTAGTAATGCAAAATGAACTCAATAAAATAACAAAATGGTGTCATGATAATGGTCTTGTTATAAACGCAACAAAATTAAAGCACATCAAGCCATCCCATATTAAGCATACCAATATCAGCCTAAAATTTCATGAAACCCAATGCCTTCATAAAACAATCAACAGTAATAGCACTACACATACAGACACATGCACAACATTTATTGAAGTCGTAGACACTTACATATATCTGGGAATTTACGTTGACCACAATTTTAAATGGCTAGACCATATTCAACATCTTCGTAAAAAACTACGGAAAACAGCATACAGTCTGTATCATTTAAGTAACTGTGCGTCTTTTAAAATGCTTAAACAGGCCTATTTTTCATTAGCAGAGTCCTACATTAGACATGGCATAACGGCATGGGGAAGCGCTACCTACTGTAAATCCCTGCAACAAACACAAAACCAAATATTGAAGATACTGCTAAAAAATAAAAGATACAAAAATATGATAAATTACTCTATGATTTACACCAACACGCCCAGCAACAACAACGTACCCGGCAACAACAACGTAATAAAAGGTACTCTTTAATAAAAGGTACTTTTTAATAAAAGGTACTTTTTAATAAAAGGTATTTTTTAATAAAAGGTACTTTTTAATAAAAGGTACTTTTTAATAAAAGGTACTTTTTAATAAAAGGTACTTTTTAGTAAAAGGTACTTTTTAATAAAAGGTACTTTATAATAAAAGGTACTTTTTAATAAAAGGTACTTTTTAATAAAAGGTACTTTTTAATAAAAGGTACTTTTTGATAAAAGGTACTTTTTATTAAAAGGTATTTTTTAATATAAGGTACTTTTTAATAAAAGGTACTTTTTAATAAAAGATACATTTTAATTAAAGATACTTTTTAATAAAAGGTATTTTTTAATAAAAGGTACTTTTTAATAAAAGGTACTTTTTAATAAAAGGTACTTTTTGATAAAATGTACTTTTTAATAAAAGGTACTTTTTAATAAGGTACTTTTTAATAAAAGGTACTTTTTAATAAAAGGTACTTTTTAATAAAAGGTACTTTTTAATAAAAGGTACTTTTTAATAAAAGGTACTTTTTAATAAAAGGTACTTTTTAATAAAAGGTACTTTTTAATAAAAGGTACTTTTTAATAAAAGGTACTCTTTAATAAAAGGTGCTTTTTAATAAAAGGTACTTTTTAATAAAAGGTACTTTTTAATAAAAGGTACTTTTTAATAAAAGTTACTTTTTAATAAAAAGTACTTTTTAATAAAAGGTACTTTTTAATAAAAGGTACTTTTTAATAAAAGGTACTTTTAAATAAAAGGTACTTTTTAATAAAAGGTACTTTTTAATAAAAGGTACTTTTTAATAAAAGGTACTTTTTAATAAAAGGTACTTTTTAATAAAAGGTACTTTTTAATAAAAGGTACTTTTTAATAAAAGGTACTTTTTAATAAAAGGTACTTTTTAATAAAAGGTACTTTTTAATAAAAGGTACTTTTTAATAAAAGGTACTTTTTTATAAAAGGTACTTTTTAATAAAAGGTAGTTTTTAATAAAAGGAACTTATATAAATCATATAAACCACTTCTCATTGCAAACGGTCGAACTTTTAGTTGTGCTCTTGTTAAAAATATAAAAACCTTGCTTAAACCTAGTTCAAGTGTTCCGAAAATTCAAAAAAATATATAGATTTATACTGCAAAAAATTCTCAATATTGTGAATAAAAAATCTTTTTAAAAATCATAATTATAAAAATAATTTTTGTAATTCAAAAAAAAAAAAACGAAATTGTTCTTTTTTTTCAGAGATTCTTCATTCTGATCTTGAACGATACAGACGCACAGAAAATAACGGAGTTTGAAAATTTATTAAAATATAAATATATTTAACGGAGAAAGTGAAGTAGACTATTGAAACTGCAAAAAGTTTTTATAAAAAATTGGAAAATATAAATATTGCTGTATTTGTAAAAAAAAAATATATACCTGAAAAGATACTGAACTTGGCTACCACGTGTGCATTTAGTTGCAACGTGGTGCAAGCATGGAATTGAGCAACGATGATCAGCACTCATTTATAGAGAGCAAACATTCAAAGCGAAGAAGAGCAGATGTATTATTGTCACCTGCAAACATTGATGTAACTCATTTGGGTGAAAATAGATTTGCTTTACTTGATGGATTGGATATTGAAAATACAGAGGACACCACCATACAGAGAAAGGCAGAGAAAACTGCTAGAGCCAAGAAGGAAAATGACGGCAAATCCTTTTGCCCTCCAATATTTTTATTTGACGTCAACAATAAACGTTTAGTTGATCAATTGGAGGCAAAAACTCCCAAAATAACGTTTAAAATTAGAAACGTTAATAAACGTAAAAGTAAGTTATACCTTTCAGATGCTACAGTGCATTCTGAAATGATGGCCATCCTGAGGGAGAAGAATATTCACTCTTACTCATACACACCTAAAGAGCTTAGACAGACTTCTTTTGTATTTTCTTCTTTTTTTTTGAGGTCTTTATTACGGTACTAGTGCTGAGGAAGTTAAGTCTGCCCTTGACAAATCGGTTCCAAACGTTGTGTCCAAAATTACACATTTTACAACTTCGTATTCCGTAAAGAACTTATACGGCACAGGCCTGTTTCTGGTTACGCTAAACGCAGGGAATTCACTATCAGATATTTCGCACATTAAATATCTTTTAAGGCAAACTATTCTTTGGGAGAAACCTAAAAGGAAGGAACAAGAGGTACAATGATAACAGATGCCAACGTTGGGGTCACATTGCTAAAAATTGCGATTCTGAATTCCAATCTGTGAAATGCGATCAAAAGCATCCCCAGGGTGAATGCCAGCGCATAAATTCTGAGACGTCAGCACCCCATTGCGTGAACTGTGGAGTAAGTGGTCATCCTGCAAACTGGAGAGGTTGCCCAGCCTATAGAAAAAACCTTGCCGTACGAATATATAAATGCTAGTGAAGAAAAGCTTGTTGCCAAAGATAAACTAAACTATTCGTTCACCAGGCAGATCATTTGACAGTCTTTTTCAGGTAAATGCTACCCAAGCTCAACACATAAACCATCAGTAATTGAGGAATTCTTGAAACTTGCCAATATGTTTCTTTTACCTGAGGAATTGTCGCTGGAACAATAAATTACAAACTTCCTTAAGGATTTAAAAAACATGCCAAAAAATGAAGCCAAAGCAGAGTTCCTGCGGCTTCTTAAGAGCGTGAATAACAAATATGGCCCATAGATCTCTTAAATTTATGACATTTAACGTCCGCTCTCTTTTTAACATCAGTCGCCAAATTGATGTAGGATTCATACAAGAATGTCATCTTCGTTGAAATAGAAAAGTAAATCTTAATGGATATAATTTCGTTTACGACAATTCAGCTTTAGGAGTAGCAATTGCTATTAAAAACACTAGATTATAATACAATTACACTATGGAACATTTTTAGGATTATTGTCTGGGGGGTGAGAAATTCCAAGTCAGGGTGATGGTACTAGGTCAGTATAGTAAAACCCTTAAAGGGTTTGGCGTTCGTATGTGTCAGTTTTTTTTTATGACCTTTTAAATTTTTTTCGTTATCTTGATGTTTTTTCGCTTAGTTGTAACATTTTGTCAAAAACGTAGTTTAACATTACTCGAGAACCACTTGTCCGATTTTGCTAAAACAAACCCAAAAAAATTTAGAATTACAATTTCTTTAATCCGTTTATATAACGTTTTTCTTTATAATCAACAGTTTTGCCGGTAAAAATAAATTTGTGGAGAAAAAAAAATATTTTTTTGCCTAAAAATTAAATTTTTTTTTTTTTTAATTCATAAAAAATCCAAAACGGAAAAAAAGGATCAAGTGTTATTAATTTCATGTAAAGTCACATAACCTATAAACAAAATGCGACATAGATCATAGAAATCGATTAACGCGTTCTGCTTTTATTTACAATTAAGTGAAGGTATCCCATTTTGACAAGAATATTGATATTTGTTTTTATTCAAAAAAGTGTCATTTATCGCCTTTTTTTTATAAATTTTCCCCAATAACTCCAGACTTCTGGCCATAAACTACTAAAAAAATTAAGTAAACATTTATTTATTTATTTTATTATATTTATTTATTTTTATTTATTTTAATAAATATTGCCTAGACTTTTTCGATGGTGGTTGTTCGGGACTAGTGGCATCGCATTCATCGCTATCAACAGTTTCTGAACCACACATAATGTCAATGTGTGACTCCACTGTTGGCCCTTCTGCATCTCCTGAAAATTCTTTATCATCAAGATCATCCTTTTCTTGCCACACAAGCTTACTCCACCAGCAAATTTCCGCAATTATTGCACTCGGCGACTTCTTGCCTTTATATCTGTAAGTTTTTGTTTTATTAAAATGAGTTTGAAAAAATAAAAAATCAGTATTACCTCATTTCAAATGGCATAGCAACTTGATGATAGCGTTCACCTTGTTCATCAGATTCGCTAGCCAATTGTTTGCTGAAGTAGTCCAGATGATGATGTAAATAATGCATTTTCAAGGACATGTGGACATCAATTTCCGAGAATGCTCTTAACATCCTTGCGACAGAAACATCGTAGTTGTTAGAACGATGCTTTCCCAACAAGCCTTCTATTACTTCTTTGATTGCCTGCCATGCATTCAATTCAGCGTCAATCAACATATTGTTGAATGCGTCACTTTTAATCAGCTTTCGTATATCTGGACCATTTACTACGCCTGATTGGAAAAAATAATTTGTTAAGATGGAAAATCATGGGAAATGAATGTGATATTATAACTTACCTTCTTTAATTTTACTTTCGCTGAGTCTCGGGTAAATTAGTTTCAAAGACAAGAAAACTTCATCTCATTTGGCGACAGTTTTGATAAAATTCTTAACAATTCCAAGTTTAATATGCAGTGGAGGCAGCAATATCTTCTCCTTCGGCACTAGAGGCTCACGAATAATATTGGCCGTTTGTAACCTGCTGTGCTCTCTGAGTTTCCATCCGTGGCATGCATATTGGTCACCGGAAAATCGTGTGTCCCAATCGCACAAAAAGCACATATATTTTATATAGCCGCTTTAAAGACCGCAAAGCATTGCTACAACTTTTAAATCGCAGCATATGCGCCACATATGTTTGGCGTAGTTAACCATTTTTAAAATATTTTCCAGTGCATCATATGTTTCTTTCGTTTCTGTACTATAGGCGATTGGAACTGAAGGTTTTTTATTGGTCTTATGCAGTAAAACCGCCTTCAAGCTGAGTTTTGAACTGTCAATAAATAATCTCCAGTCATCTGCTTCATATTTTATTTCCATTGCGTCCATCAATTTTCCTACATCCGGGCAATATGCAGAAGTTTTTTCATCATTCACAAGGAATAAACCTTGGAGTGTTGCCTGACGACTTCGATAAGCTGTGACTTTCACACCGGGTGCCAACAAATTGTTTGATTTCAAAATGGAAGCCAGCTCTTCCGATTTATGCTGTGTTAATTCCAACTTGGCAACAATTGAATCAAGCTTATTTTGATTTATTAAAATTGGCTCATTGGATACTGATGGCTCATATGGGGGATCATCACGTGCATGATATGTCGGAGCAGTCGTAGAAGAGAAAATATCTGGGCTAGAAGCTTTAGGCACATGAATGAGGCAATGGTGTTGCGGCACTTGCAACACCAACGTAATTATACGATTTTCTTATCCTTTTTGCGGCTCCTTTATTCGCACATGCATAGCAATTCAATGGATTGTGACCTTCGCCAGGATTAGTCCAAGTCATTGGGATACCGAATGGCATACTTTTACGTCTTCTATTTTTCCAATCCATTAGACGGTTGTAGCAGCTTTTACACACTATATTTGGTACCCAATTTTCGTTCACTATAACATTTTGGTTGAAGTACATCTCGTATGTTTGAACAAAATCAGTACTGAAATTTCCCCTTTTTTTATGTGTTGAGACATATTGACCACAGCAGTAGCAAAAGCTATTTATATCTGGCTTGCACAGTTCCATATTCTGTTCAGTTTTGTTCACTTTTAAAAAACTGGAGAAAAATCACTTTTACTGTTCGCGTTCGTCGGCACTTGTTGAATGACAAAAATCACAGAACCAGTGTGAGAAAGAGAAGAAGTATAATGACAATGCATGTTTTATGTGAACATTACAGAACCAGTGTTGCCACATCAATATTTCTCTTTTAGTACAGTAGAAAAATATGAGAGAGTTCGGCTTGTGAGTGTCAATGTTTTCTCCAAATAATGTTGTGCATATCTGGAGCAAATTTTTGAAATTCATACATTTACCTAATTGTGAATAAATGAGAAACGCGTGCATCGATTTTCATGATCTATGCCTTTTTTTGCTCATGAGTTATGTGACTTTACGCGAAAGTAATTAGTTTTGGCACTTTTTTCCATTTTGGATTTTTTATGAATTTAAAAAAAAAAATATTTAAATTTTTAGGCAAAAAATACTTTTTTCCCTTCATACATTCATTTTTAACTTCGAAAGTGTTGCACATATAGGAAAACGGTATAGAAACAGATTAGAGAAATTGTAATTCTTAATTTTTCTAAATTTTTTTCATCAAAATCGGACAAGTGGTTCTCGAGTTATGTTAAACTACGTTTTTGCCAAAATGTTACAACTAAGCGAAAAAACATCAAGATAAGGAAAAAATTTAAAAGGTCATAAAAAAAAACTGACACATACGAACGCCAAACCCTTTGAGGGTTTTACTATACTGACCATCACCCTGACTTGGAATTTCTCACCCCCCAAATTGGCTGTTGTACTGTGTTATTTGCAATAAAACACAATTTAATAACGTTTTTATTGAAATAGAAATGGTTTCAAACAGCATTAGTAAAAAATATTTATTAGGGTCTTTGTATATTCCTTGTGTATATGACTCACATGAGTTAAACAACAGCTTAAACCAGATTCTCCAACTGAGCAACAATTATGATGGATTTATATTCGGTGGTGACCTAAATGCGAAAACTTTAAATTGGGGAGACACTGCAGATAACGCTAATGGAAAATTCTACATAGCTGGCTACAAAACAACTGTTTAGATGTAACACGAGTTTGCGATGTATCTCCATCGTTTCCTAACGGGTCTTCCTTTCTAGACCACTTTCTATTAAGTCCCAGCATAATCAACAGTATCCAACCTAATTATCAGATCGAAAGCTTATCAACTTTCTCGGATCACTTCCCATTAGTACTGAAACTGGAAAGTGATGCAGCCTGTTTAACATTAAGAAGTCCCCTGGTAATAACTTCATGCAAGAAGAGATTTAGATGTCATTTTACTTCCCAACCACTGCAATTTAAGTAATGATGAATTAGATGTGCTTATAAATACTTTTAATAATACACTTACCTCAATACATGAAAGCCACTCCAACTGGAGATAAATAACCAAAAACGTCAGTATCCTGATAACATCAAGAAATTTTTTAAACTTAAGTATGCATGGCAGAAAAACCTAAAGAAAATATATCACGGAACTGGAAATGGAATTAGCAGCGAGTATAAAATTCTCACTAAACAGATACAACTATTAAAAACAATTATTAGTGAACTTATAAATCTTGCAGATGCTAAAAATTTGAGACATTGACTCTCAAAAATAACACAAGGTCCTACTGCCTTTAAAGACGTATTTCGGTGCGTTGGTAAAAAGAAGTCTCCTTTTTGCCAGCAGCTCATACACAATGATACTATCACTTCCAATAGTTGTCAAATTTCAGAGATATTTAGAACTCATTACACTGCTGTTTTTCAAGGCGTAAATCCTGAAAGACCGGTTAACAATATAGAGAATCAAATCTCATCATGTGTTGATAGACACCACCGCAACATATCTATACATTTGATGACACGTTTCTTGCCGAAAGGAATCCTGATAATTACCATTTTACAAACGTGAATAATATCAGAAAGCACATTAACAACATTAATAGCAAAAGGTCTTTTGGCTTTGATGGCGTTTCCAATTTTATAATTAAAAAATTTCTTGATACAACACTAAAATTATTAGCTGCTATTTTTAACAATTGCATTAATAACGGCTATTTCCCATCGGCTTGGAAAAGCGCAAAAGTACTTCCAATTAAAAAAAAGCAGGACAGTAAAAATCCTGGGGATTTACGCCCAATATCCCTTTTATCCAACATTGGTAAATTATTTGAACACGTAATTAAGGAAAAACTAGAAAATGAGTTCATTGTGGAACCAATATCAGAATTTCAATTTGGATTTAGAAGATCTCACTCAACGCAACATGCATTGTTGAAGTTTCACAATGATGTAACTTGCAACTTAAGGGATAAAATATGCACGGTGGCAATATCATTGGATATAGAAAAGGCGTTTGATTCGGTTTATCATAATGGAATCCTCTACGAAAGCAAGAAAAACACCATCTGGGATCTACATATTTGTCTCCTGTCGGTATAATCAATGGACGTATTGACGACGATCCAGCTCCTCTTGACCTTTTCTCATTCTATATGAGCCCAGCCTCCCTCCGGCAATCATAGGGGTGATATACGTATATACTAAATTTTACATGAACTATAGTATGAATATGTTTTGTCAATTTATGTAACAGAACTTTTGTTATTTAGTTTTAGTAATGTTATTTATTTAGTTTTAGTATTGTTATTTACAAACGTCTGCTCTGTGACGACTTTAAAGACCGAAAGCAAGGCTTGTCAAACTTTTAATTTTGTACTTTTTTTTACATATTCTTTCACTTTAGCAATGTTGCTTTTTACGTTAACTTAGTTATTAGAGTAAGACTTAATAAAATTTTTACTTACTTTTTTCTTTTTTTCATATAGAAAAAAAAATACATAAAATACCCAGCAAAAAAAAAATGGTAATCATTCTGTGACTATAACTTCTTTCATTGCTTTCTAAACTTCATTTGACATTCTTGTATGATTTTTTGGTGTTATTCTAAGGCGCTTCCAAAAGAATTCATGTGTTCATATTTTAAATGCAGTGATCTGGATATAAACCCGATGCATATCTTAAAATATCACTCTTCATTACTTCTAAAGCATAAGTTTTAGTATATCGTATATTTTTGAATCTAAAGCATTTATTCAAATTGAAAAAATAGTTCTGAAAAAATTTTTTAATTTTTTTATTAAATCATTTTTTATATTTCAGTTTAAAATTTCATGAGGGTTCGAATTTATGCAGTTTTGTAATTTTTATAAAAGTTTTGAAAAATCAAGAAAAACAGATTTTTTTATCTCTAATTAATAGCTGGCCTGTCATTTGCATTTTTTCAGCCTTAAATATTTTTTTGACGACGCAATCTTTGCATTTTTGCATTATGTTTATTATTTAACACTACATCATTTCCAGTTTAATTCAGAATTTTTTCAAAATAATTTTAAAATTGTGTAAAAATTATTTCAAATTGTCCAAAAATGTTTAAAAATTGTGCAAAAATTATTTAAAATTCAAAAATATTTTAAAATTGTCTAAAAATGTTTTCAAATTGTACAACCAGTTTTTAAATTATCTAAAAATATTTTAAAATTTGTCTAAATATTCATTAAAATTTTCGAAAAAAGTTTCAAAAATGCTTTTTCACTAATGCAGAATTATTTATTTGTTTTAATAAAGAATATTTGTATATCAATGCATAAATTTCGCTTCTTAAAACTTATTTTTCTGCATTCTTATGAATTAAATTTTCATCAAAGCTTAAATACCACAAAGTATATGCACATTTTCCACTCATGCATCAGAATAACTAATCATTGTATGTATTATTGCTTCCTTAGAGTAAAGTATGAGTAATGCTAGTAGCTCTATTTGAATACTTCCATCCTATGACACGCTAATGTTAAATTCATCGATGAAACCATTAGAAAAGAAATGATGCCTTTGCCATAGTGGTGATGCTTTTATTGCTTCTTTGGCAGCTTCATTTTTGCTTGGTATAATATAACATAAAGAGAAAAATAAAAAATGAGTGTGTGCCAGTATTACAATATTCAAATAACAACAACAAACGTTCAATGTCATGGCTGCAACTCCAGTTACCATTTCCTACCTTGCTGCACCTTATCAGGAAGTTCATATAATGGCATGAGCTCTAAAATTAAGGAAGAGTGCAGATGTCATATATGCAAACCACGGAGAGGATCAAATAACGCATATCTGGTAGTAGTTGATGGAAAATCTCAACAAAAACAAAGGCGAGATGAGGATAATGATCTCAATGATAATGATGATGCTAAACGCTTTAGAGGCCCTTTGTCCCTAACTGACGTAAGTAACAGTCTTGACACTGCAAAATCTGATGTTATGTTACTTAAAACTGATGTAACAACAATCAAAACAGATATCAACGACATAAAACATCAATGCAACAATTAGCGATAACCATAAATCAAAATAATAACCAAATCAACACAAACATACAAACGGCTCTCACAACAATTACAAGCACCCTCACAACTTTAACAACTCAGGTCAACGAACTGTGTGAAAAAAAGAAAGGGAAAAACAAATGCAAGAACTGGATAATCGCATCAACAGCATTGAACAACAAATTATAACAAAAAACATTGAATTAAAAAACATAAACAATCAAGATATTTCAGTATATGAGTTTGTCAAAAAAATTGTTTTTTCTGTAAATGTGGAAATAAGCGATGCTGATATTAGTAATGCGTACAGAGTGAAAAAAAAAACAGACAAAGTAATTGTGAAGTTTTGTTCTCTTAAGAAGAAAAGAGAATTATTAAGTTAAATTAGTCGTCATAGAGCAGTGCTTTTCAAAAATAAAAATGTAGTTGTGTTGGTGAGAAAATGAGAATTGCACTGTAAGAAATGTTCAATGGGTTAATAAGCTAGTATATGTATGAATTTATTTTTTTATTAAAAACATGAAACTATTAATGTGTAAAACTGGGTTAAAGAAATATAAATTAAACAAAAATTAAATTTTTGAAAGGAAAAAAATAAATACATTAGGGTGGCTTTTTTCATTGTATAAAAAACAACAAGTTGTAGATTTTTGTAATCAATATTTAAGATTTTATTATATTTACATATTAATAAAATATCATTAATATGTCGGATTTATTATGTTAAAAAAAATTAAATTTGTGGAAGGAAAAAAAATATATTCGATCGGAATAAATGAATGAAAGTAATAAAAAAAATATTTTTCGTACATTGCTATTAATTTTTTTCCGTGCATTAAGAAAAAATCAGCATACATCCGCTACACATGTTCATTCGTCGCTGTTTCAGTGACGACTAAAAGCAAGAGCGTAAGAATACATGTATGTTGAACTGGAACAATTCTCCTAAGAAATGAACATCACTGTCATAGTGTTAACACAAGTATAATTAATGTAAACAATGATGACAGCCATAACAACAATAGTAGTAATGATTATATTTACATTAATGACAAAAACACAAGCCAAAGAGTCTAACTAGAAATTTGTTTGTGTTCATAATGGATCCATATTTGCAAAAAAGAATTGATAGTTCATTCTTTTTCACAACTCAGCCGATATTAATCTAATAACACTTACCATTTAATCTTGCTAAATATATCGTTACTTGTTTTATTGAAATCACCAAATTAAATAAATATTTTCTCTCCAAAAATATTTTACACTTTATATAAAAAATGAATCCAATCATGAATCAATCGATTGATAATTTTAATCAAATTGATAAAAACATTTTAAGTTATCCCTTAGAAAATATATATATGAACATTAGGCCACTACGATTAAATTTCACACCTTTATTAAATGGCACAAAAACAATAAACATAAAAAGTTTCGAAACACACTAAATAAAGAATTAAATTTTTCAAAAAATAATAATTATAAAAATAAATTTTATGAAAATAGAAGTAATATTAGAGTTTCATGGCTGACACGATAATAAGAAACTTTAGAAACGAAAATATTTCACAAAACTTTGCTATAAATTTTAAAAAATATGTTCAAAGTATTATCCATAACTGTGATATTATAACCCTAAACAATCCTACTTCCATAATACAAAACTCCATGTACATATCACCAACAGATGAAAGAGAAGTATATATGATATTAAATAATCTAAATACTAAAAAAGGTGCCGGTATAGATGGAATTCGGCCAAAAGATCTTAAAATCAGTGCTAGTTTTATTACGCCAGTAATAACAGCATAAAAAGCGCTATAACTCCGAATTTATTAAAAACATCGATCTTACGACCAACATACAAAAATTGCACAAAAAATTACTACAAAACCAACAGACCCATAGCGATTTTATCTGATATCGAGAAAGTCTTAGAAGAAATCATTGTAAGAGAGCTTTCTTCAAAAGTATAAAATCATAAACCCTAACCAATATGGTTTCCAAAAGGGAAAAAACCTTAATAAGCTATTGGGAAATTTTACAAATTATATAAACGGTTGCCTAAATAAAAAAAAATCATTGTTTAGTGCTGTTTATTGATTTCAGTAGGTTCTTCGATATCTTATTTCATAACAATCTTTTGAACATTTTATATACAAACGGAATTGGAGGTGACTGTTTGAATTGGTTCAAAAATTATTTGGAACTCAGAACATATCGCGTGAAAATACAAAATACATTAAGCGAAACTACATCTTGCTATGGAGTACCCCAAGGATCGAAACTATATAATAAAATGATAAACATGCTAGACAATAGTACTACATTTGCATATGCAGATGACAAGGCAGTCATTGTTGCACACGAAAATCTAAGCACAGCTTCTGTAGTAATGCAAAATGAACTCAATAAAATAACAAAATGGTGTCATGATAATGGTCTTGTTATAAACGCAAAAAAAAATTAATGCACATCAAGCCATCCCATATTAAGCATACCAATATCAGCCTAAAATTCCACGATACCCAATGCCTTCATAATGTAATAGCCCTACACATGCACAACATTTATTGAAGTCGTAGACACCTATGGCTAGACCATATTCAACATCTCCGTAAAAAACTACGGAAAACAGCATACAGTCTTTATCATTAAAGTAACTGTGCGTCTTTTAAAATGCTTAAACAGGCTTATTTTTCATTAGCAGAGTCCTACATTAGACATGGGGAAGTGCTACCTACTGTAAATCCCTGCAACAAACACAAAACCAAATATTGAAGATACTGCTTAAAAATAAAAGACACAACAACATGTTAAATTACTCTATGATTTACACAAGCACTCCAAACAACACACCCAGCATAACAACGTACCCGGCAACAACAACGCACTAAATTACAACAATACGCTATCCAACAACATATACATCAGTAATAACAACAATACTGCCGAAAATTTATCTATCTCATCATCTATCAACACCACTAACAACAACATCAACAACACCACCATCAACAACAACACTACCATCCACAACAACACGCACAACAGCAATAACATCAGTTTGTCATATAACAACATACACCTCTAAAACATTAACCACAACAACACGCAGACAACGTACAATAACATCTCCAGTGAATTGGGGGTATTGAACGTGGACACAAAAAGTATATAATTTTCTCTAGAGTATTTTTCTCTCACGAACTTTTTAGTACTCTCTTAGAACACGAACATAGTTTGGCGGCAACAAAGGTGAGTTTTAGTCGGCAACTTTTAGTAGTGTTTAGCGGTGCTGCCATATAATCAATTTTAACTATTTTTTTGCCGTTTTTTGGGATGCTCGAGATTTTTCAGATTATTTCATAAAAAAAATGTTTTTTTTTATTTTATTCATGTATTTTTTCAGATTTTTCATATAAAAATATAATATTTGTTCAATATACTATTTATTTTTACTAAAATTAGACATGTCTAATAAAGTAAAAAAATACAACAAAAATTTGCAATTGTGTTAAAAAATAGTTACGAATTCAAACATAACATTTTGACATGAAAAGTATTAAAGTGTGTACACACACATTGACCAACTATGTCTATTCATATCCATTATTTCCCATTTCTGTGGTAAAAATATATAATAAAGAGAATAAATATGCTATTAATTGTTGCAACACATAACTAAAAACCTATAAAAAATGCAATAATTTGAAAATAAATTGTTTTCATGAAAAAACTGGTAAACAGTTAAGAATCCCAAAAACTGGGATAAAAAAATACACTGTTTATGTGGCAGCACTGCATACACCAAATTTGATGTTTTTCAACACTAGCAACTTTGAAAATGTTGCCCTCTCATTTAAAAATGTTGCCGCTAAACTCTGTACCATGTTGAATTTCTGGTAGAGCGGGAAAATAGAAAATTATATACTTTTTGGTGGACAGCATTTATCGCACCACCTTAATAAATGAATTCTTCAAAGATATTCGTTTCCTAAAAGTCATCGACCTGTTTCGTGGTCGATGACCACGGAAGGTTCAAAGTGGATCGTCATCACAACAACAACGGAAAAAATAACTTGGCCAATGTATTGCCTAATATATTTAACAAATTGCCATTAGATTTATTAGATATTTCAAATATTAACAAAAGAAAAAGAAAACAAAGAATATTTTATAAGTTCGCAATGAATTTAAATTAATTGAAAAATAATTATGTATTTAAATGAACTCAAATTATTTAACAACTTTAAACAAATATCTTACATCCTACAGATAAGCCAAATACCTTTGTGGGATTAGAAATAATTTAAACTTGTATTAAATTATTTTAATAAAAATTAAAAAAAAAAAATTAAAAATTTCTCTTTATTAAAAAAAAATTAAATTACATTAAAAACGTTTTTATTTTGTTTTATATGTTACCCAAAGAAACAAAATGACATATGCTTAAACTTTTTTCTTGTGATATCTTCTAGAATTCTACTAAAGCAACAAAAGAATCAATTAAAATTTCTTATAACATCGAACTAAATCAGACTCCCCTAAGAAAGTTAGTGGCATTTCCCAGCCCGACAACGCAAGATTCTCCCATCAATCCAGATTTAAGGAGGTTGCTAGCCATACCATCAAAGGAAAGCTATGATCCAAGTATTTACGATACCAACGCAAAATTAATTGTTAACGAAAATGTGGTTAAAAATATACAAACAAAATTGGAATCGAATGGTTTTACCATTAAACGTATAAAAGTGGCAGCATCCACAACTTCGAATCAGGACTTGACTTATAATAATAATTCCTTAGATATTCAAAATATCACACCCTCTACTGACATTATAGTTTCCTGTAAATATTGTAAACTAAAATTTTCAAATCTTAAAATATTAGCACAACATCAACTAATACATTTAAGTTTAAGCACAAATGAAATCTTTCAAAATCGTTTATTACCGAAAAATTTAAGACGAGGCCGTCTCATAACAGTAAATGGTTCTAAAACTATACGTTGTCTAAATTGTTGGCGTATTTTTAAAGATAACAAAGCTATTTTACAGCACTGGTCGTGTGGTTATTGTGATTTCTATTGTTTTATATGTGGAAAGGAATTTCCGCAATCTCCTAAGTTACTAAGGGAACACATACCAGGCGGGCATGGCATAAGTTATCGTTCAGCAATGCATCAATTTGTTATCAGTCGTTCGGAACGTATAAAACCATTAGCAGCATTAGGATTACCATTAAAAATGCCAACTCATCAGAGTCCAAGCTATAAGCAACAAATGGCAACGAGTGCTACTAAAAAGGTTAATAAATATAGAAAACCACCAAGGGTAAGTGGAGATATCCATCGTACTTCATAATTGTACAAGAGATTTTAATTTCAAATCCTAAATACATAAAATTGAAAATTATTTAAATGTCTGTATTTTTACTATTTACAGTCTTGTACTATGAATGATGATGGTACAATTACCTGCAAAGTTTGTCATAAAATCTTTGACAATTTTAGATCCAGTAACTCTCATATGCGTAAACATAAACCCCCCACAAAATATGGTGCCACAAGTTTATCTTCCGCTACTAAAATCGACTCTTATAATAAAGAAGATGTATATAGGATGATGCAACCAACTACTAGTAATCAACAATGGAATTCACGACAATCATACCCAATATTACCGGTACAAAAACCTTCTCGACCCACGTATCGATTTATAACGAAAAATGGACCATTAACTGGTATTAAAACGAAAATTGTACAAAAACGTGAAGAATTTTTAGCTAGCAATAAAATTCGTGTTAAAACTATGGAGAGTCTTATTGGTAATACACCTTCATCATCAATGTCGACAGAAAATGACGATAATCTCATAGTTCCCGAATTAATTGCACCAGTTATTAAATGGGAACCAATTATGGAAAATGAACACTTTTACAATAATAGTGATATTCCGCAGCACAAGGAATATATTTCTTCACCGCCAGTTATTAAATCAGAACCTGTAGCTAATGTCGCTTATGATGAAACAGACCATTATTTATTGTGTTTTATTTGCAATGAGAGTTTTGCTAGTAATAATGATTATCAAATGCATACAATGTATGTTCATAATATACATTAATTCTAAGATTAAATCATATAGTAGTTACATAAGTACCAAATTTCAAGGAAGGAACTCAACTTAAAATCTTCGATTTTGACGAAATTTTATTATTTAATTTTTAGAATTCGCTGAAACTCTATTAAAATACGACATTTGCACTATTTTAATGAGTTCATTGTAAATAATAATACGACTGTAATATATAAAGGGTTTTCACTCTTGGTAGTTATGTACCCTTATAACCCTTGTAAAAGTTGTAGATATAGTTAAAGTACTACTATTTAAAACATCACAACAACAAAATAAGGGTTTTCACTCTTGACAGTAAAGTACCCTTGTAAAGTTTGAAGATATAGTAAAAGTACTAGCATATACTACACAACAAGAACACAATGTATAGAACTAAAATTTACTAGGCTGTGGTTAAAATACAAGGCAAAAAGGTATAGTAAAAAACATATTCATTTACAAGACTAAAACAACTGATCGTTTAGCCGATAAAACTATTGTTTGATTTTTTTATTTTTCATTTTGTGGTCACTATTAAAATAAAGTTGAATAATCGATAAAAAAAAAAGAAAACCTAACTTAAAACGAAAGCGTAAAAAAATAAGTTATAAAAGTTGGACCGATAGTGAAATTCAACAGCTATTGGTAATACAAGTAATACCGTAACTTCAAACTCCAGAATCTCTGCAAATTTAATTTTGCCAATTGCATTCTGAACTAAAAAGTTTTTAATTTTATCTTTTTCCGTAATTATGGGCATTTTTCAAATTCTTTTTAATATCTTAAGTTTTGAAATTGATGAAAAACAAAATTAACTGATTCATTAATTTAAAGTATAGACTCTTTGTAGGATAAAATCGTTGTATATAATACATGGTTATAAATATACCAACAACAGTGAAAACCACTATAATCAGAGTTTAAATTTATATATAATATACAATACACGAAAAACAATTTTTATAGTCGAAAATTTCGACTACAAATTAGACAACTGTAGACAGGTCGATTGTCTGCTTAAAGTTTCGTCAAAATCGTGCAACGTAAGCGGGGAGGGCCGTTATTAAGTTAACACCTGATTCCTACTGAACCCAAAACTAGTATTTTTTGTTTTTTTTTTTTTAGTTTTCGAACTAAAATTTGTATTGAATTTGATAACTGAAAACTAAATACATTTGAAAACTAGTACATATTTTTGGGTTTAGTATGAATGAGGTATGTGTCAATGTAAAAAAAATGTTAGAGGTGTATAACTTTTATTTAAAAAACACATAGAAACTTACAAAGTTATAAATTTTTTTTATTTTGATTTAATAGCTTATTATTTGGAATATAGTAATTAAAATCAATTTTAGATACATGTGTACCAAACCACCAACTAAAAAGTGCATTAGGAAGATTCAATATTAATTTTTTTATTCAGCTAATTGTGACAGTCAACAATTCACTTATTTCGGTAGTTTTAAATATCGAAATATGTTGAGAAGAAAATATAATTCTATTTTATAAAGATTTTACTATTAAAATAAATTTGTTTCATCTCTTTAAGTGGATTTAAAGTTTTGAATTTCTTGTTTATAGGTCATTCAGGGGGGACGTGTTTCAATTTTACTCCATATCTGTCCCCTTTCAATTTTACCTTGCAAATATTTCCCCATATATACCATAGCGGGCAAAGCCCGCTACTTTCTTAGCGTAGAAAATGGTTGCACGGAGTTCCCAGATATTTACCCGTAGTCCTTAATTTTTAGCATGTCCCAGACCAAATTTCTTAGATGTACCACAGTAATAAGTTAACTCATACTCCAGATAACACATATTTAAAATTTCAGATTTTTTCCTTTGAACCCCCATTTTTTCCACGTACCTGGATAAAATTTAAGCTTTCTGGCTAAATCGGTGGGGGCAGCCCGTTAAGGAGGAGACTGTTTACCTTTTTGCCCCTCCCCGTACACATTTTCAAAAATCCGACCTAGGTGAATGGGTACACCGGAGGAGGAATCTTTGCACCAAATTTCAACTTTCCAGCTCCAGCAGTTTTGGCGTGGTACGAATTTTTCTCTTTTCTGCCCCTCCCCGTTGGATTTTCCAAAAATTACGTCTTAACTGTTATCTACCCTGGATATGGAGCCTGCATATTAAATTTCAACTTCAAGTTTCTAGCGATAGGACTTTGAGCAGGCCATGAAAGGGGTTTTCTCCATTTTGCTCTTTCCCGAAGGAATTTTTAAGAACCTACATACCAAATTTCAGCGTCTTACCTCCTGCGGCTTCAATGAAATAAATACAGATAAGGAAAATCTCTACATACACCCTACTAATTTGAACTTCTAGAGAACTAGTGATAATATTAAAATTAATTTTGATGTCAATGTTTACGACATTAATAGCTAAGAATGTTGGAAGAAAAAAAAGTTTGAAAATATTGATCTTTTATAAACTATTGGCGATAAACATAGAAATCGGTGGGAAAAAAGTCTACATATAGCATTGGCAACTCTTAAAATGAATAAGAAAATGATGAAGATAGAAGGAAAATAACCGTTAGTTTTCTTGATTTGCTTTATTTCTCAAACATTACAATTATTTAAATTCAGAAAGCGATTTGTAAAACAAGTTTTAACTTTAAAAATGGTAAATAGAAGAGAAATACAACAATCAGTTCGAAAAGAAAACAAATCTTTCGGGAAAATTGCAAAAATAGTAAAATTAAGTCGCTCTACAGTGCAAACTATTGTCAAAAACCATCAAAACACCAACAGTACCGAAAACAAGCCACGACCTGGAAGACCGAAGAAGCTTTCAAGACGCGATGTCAGTAGTGTCCTTAAGAAGTCCAAAAAAAAACAAAAATAAGTGCCCCAAAATTAGCCGAACACCTTGCAAGATGTTCGAATATTACTGTTTCATCAAGAACAGTAATGAACGTTTTGCATGATAGCGGCTTTAAAAGTAGAACAGCACGCAAAAAGCCATTTATTTCTGCCAAGAATCGTCAACTTCGCCTGGACTTTGCTAAGGCACATTTAAAGAAAGGAATGGATTTTTGGAAGAAAGTTATATTTACCGATGAAAGTAAGTATAATATTTTCGGGAATGACGGCCGAAACAAGGTTTGGCGAAAACCGAACACTGCACTTGATCCCAAAAATATTATACCTACCGTGAAACATGGTGGTTGCAGTATTATAGTGTGGGGAGCTATGTCGGCACCTGGAGTTGGTCGAATGGCTTTTATTGAAGGCGTTATGGACAGATAATAGTATAAGACCCAAGCATACTGCGCATTTTGTTCGAGACTGGATTCTTTATCATGCCCCAAGACAGCTCAATACACCTCCCCAGTCACCAGACCTCAATCCAATTGAGCATATTTGGGACGTTTTGAAAAAATCTGTGCGCAAATATGATATCAGAAATCGTGAAACCCTGAAAACTGCTCTAACTCGGGCGTGGTCGGAAATTGCGCCCAGTATTACGGAGAATTTGGAGATGTCTATGCCACGTCATCTACAGGCGGTTATTGAAGCCCAAGGTGGTCCTACAAAATATTAAAAATATATTGTTTTCTTTTATTTATTTAAAAGAAATTAAATATTGTATTCGATTTTTAAGACTGTATGTAGACTTTTTTCTCATGAATTTTCATTGTTTTTTTTATTTCAGTTATTGTTATGCTTTTGAACTAGCTTCTTGTTTTGTAAATAAACTTTGTTTTTGGTACTTTAAATATTAATGCAAACGCTTTATTAATTTGCCTTACAAATATCTTAAAAACACAAAATAAGGGGGTGTATGTAGAGTTATTTCCTTAACTGTACATATTTATATATTTACACATTTTTACATTTGCACATTTACCCACATTAGCACTTGTGCACATTTACATTACCATCAATTCATCGATCCATCAAACTATCAAACCACCAATCTATTAAACCATCAATCCATCAAACAATCAAATTTTCACTTTTGCACATTTGTACTTTTCACATTTGCAAATTTGCACATTTGCAAGTTTGCACATTTGCAATTTTGCACATTTGCACATTTACACTAAAGAAGGAACCTGCATACCAAATTTTAACTTTCTAGTTGCAGCGGCTTGGGCAGGCCGTTCGGGGAGACTTTCCCCTTATTGCACCTCCCAGTAGGAAATTCCAAAAACTTGTGTGGGTGTCTACGCTAGAGTGGAACTCTATGTTCCAAATTTTAACTTCCCAGCTCTAGCGGTTTTGGCAAGTCGTCAAGGGGGAGAAATTTCCCCTTTTTTCCCTCCTCATTGGATTTTCCAAAACTGACATCTTATCTGTTGCCTACACTGGAGAAGGGGCCTGCATACCAACATTAACATCCTTTTAAACCCAATTTTTACCACGTCCCTGGCTAAAATTCTGAAATAGCTTATCAGTGAGTTAGTCCATACTCCAGGTAATACATTTTTAAAATTCCTGGTATCTTGCTATTTCGGTGTGGGCAGGCCGTTAAGGGGGAGATTTTCCCCTTTTTACCCCTCCCCGTAGAAATTTACAAAAATCCCACCTGGGTGGATGTCTATACCTCAGGTGGGATCAATATACACAATTTCAACCTTCCAGCTCTAGCGGTTTTGTCAGGCCGTCGAGGGGTAGAGTTTCACCCTTTTCCGCCCCTCCCCGTTTGATTTTTCGAAAATCATGCCTTAGCTGTTATCTACACTGGAGAAGGAACCTGCATACCAAATTTCAACTTCCCAGCTCTTGCGGTTTTAGCAGAATTTTACCCTTTTATGCCCCACCACGTTGGATTTTCCAAAAATCACGTCTTATCTGTTATCTACACTGGAGATGTAGCCTGCATACCAAATTTCAACTTTACAGGTCCAACGGCTTGGGCGGGCCATAAAGAGGGATACTATTCGCCCTTTAACCCCCTTTTTACAACGTCACTGGCCAAAATTCTAAAATATACCTTATAAAGAAGTTACCACATACTCCCAGGAAGGCATATTTCAGGTTTGTAGCTAAAAGGGTTTAGGCAGGACGTTAAAGGGGAGTTTTCGCCCCTTCCCGAAGAAATTTCCAAAAACCCCGCCTTAGCGGATGTCTACGCCGGAGGGGGAACCTGCATACCAAATTTGAGCCTCCTATCTCTTGCGGTTTGGGCTGGGCGATGTTGAATGAGTCAGTCAGTATATATATATATATATATATATATATATATATATATATATATATATATATATATATATATATATATATATATTCTATATGAAAACACCGAAAAAAATGAAAAATTGTTGCTGGACCATTTAGCTTTAAAACGATGCCTTCATCATGTAGATATCTCTAGCAGAAAAATTTTAACAGGTCAAACCACTACAGATAAAAACAAGACTTTTAAGTTTTTTTATTTTGCGTGAACTGGTAGTGCCGTGAGCAAAAATTTAATCCTCTTGGATTTTGGGTTTTGAGACCCTAAATATCATTTCCAGTTAGTTTGAGTAAAATCTAAAATATGCCAGCTTTGCCGATTTGGTGATTTCATACAGAATCTCTCATTTATAAATTCGTAATTCTGTATTTTATTTTAAATAAAAGTTTTACACTTCTAAAAATCACCCTTTATTTTATGGCTTATGTATCCTACTCTTCGATTTGTAAATATCTTTTTTACATTTCGCAATTTTGAATAGCTTAAGTATAATAAGGGGTTTATTCCGTAAAATACTCAGTTGAAGTACTGCATTATAACTTTAAAAATTGCTTTTTTACGAAAACAATTTACATAGAAAGTTCACTTCATCGAATTGTTGTGAAATAGACCGAATTAGGAACTTTCTTAAAACTTTTGTTATCAAAAATTTTTAACACTATTTAAGTCGATATCCACTATTTCCCAGTATGTTAATATGAATGTCATTTTCAAAGGAAATTGATAGAAATTTCAAAATTCGTATCACAAATACTGGGAAATATAGGTTTTAGAAATTAAAATTACATTAATTCGTGTTATTTATGAAAACAAAATTAACAAACAAACAAATAATGTTAAGCTACATCTACACGAGGGACGAAACTGCTAGATACCCTATTAAAAAATATAGATCTTGTACCACATTTATTATTAGATTTGTACGTATTATATTATTTCATATGGTCACGTATAAAATACGATACAATTTGATGTTGAAATTGGTTCTATAAAATTGTATATGATTGTATCAAATATGATCTAATTGCATATAGTTAGATGCAATAAAAATAAAATAAATAAATAAAACTCGGGACAAAACTAAAAACATTCTTTAAGAAACATAGCTGCCCAATAAAATTTTTGGAGTGTTTAAATAGATTTAAAATTTGTACGAAAACTTTTTATTTGATTCCCTTAAATAAATCTTTAAATTACCTCTCTTTGGATACCCAATTTGCATATAAACTAGCATGAAAACACCAAATTTTTAATTAATAAATATGATATTAAGCAGCCAAAAAATTGTTGTATGTTATTTTGCTCCGCTACAACGTATACAGCGACTTCAACACATAATCGGACAAGTGTTCGTCTGATATGTTATGTATGAGTTACGGTTTCCTTTTTTTATCGAGTTAAAAAATTAAAGATACACAGAGTATCTTGAATATTATTTTAACTTTTTCTTTACTTTATTTGATTGAGCTTATTTATGAACTGGTCAGCAAAAGTATTTAAACTTTTGTTCTGGTTATAGTAGATACACAAATACCCCGGCTTGCGTCGCTTCGGTTTGCATCGTTTAGAAGTTGCGTCTTTTTAAAATTTCTGTGATTTCGAAGATGCGTCATTGATATAAAAATATGTGAAACCAAAAAACGGGATTTCCCGTTTATATTTCAGTTTGCGTCGCATGGCTTTGACGTTGCGTCGTTAGTGCTTAATTTGCGTCGTTAATATAATATTTTTTCAAAGCTAAAACATAAAAAGGGAATTTTCAGTTCAAGTCTAATGCAAATATGTAGGTGAAGGTTGTGTGCAGGTTGCAAGTTGAAGGTGGTTAGTAGTTTCTAATTACATTTGCTGAAGTGAAGTTTAATCAAAATATTTTGCAACAATGAGTCAAAATAGAACAAAGAACAAAACTGGACATTTTGAAACGCTTTAAATCAGGGGAAAATATTGTTGATATTAGAAGAAACCTTAGACCAGCTCCTACAATACAATTCATTTGTTCCAGAGACGCTGATAAAATAAAAAATTTGCTGAAACCGCAACATCGTTTCAAAATAAACAGGTTCTTAGCATTTGGATATAAGATCAAAATCAGCGGAGAATGCCATTAAGTCAAATGGTAATTCAAATGAAAGCTTTAACTTTATTTGAAGATCTGACTTTTTAAAAGTTGGCATCACCGACATGCAAGAATAATATAAAATTAATATAAATTGTGTTTTTTTTTTTATTTAACAAAATACAAATAAATTAATGCAAAGACATTTTATTAATCTTGATTTTTGCTGTTTGGTTCTGGCTGTTTTCGAAAGGAAAATTATACGCGTACTATTCTGTGTGACGGATAAACCTACTGTATTGTTTGATTTTTATTATTAAAACATCACGGCTTGGTTGATATCCTAGCATGTTTTAAAGTTTGAAGAATAATATCCAGGACTCAGTCCCGCTTGTATACTTTGGATTTCATCACTGTCCCGTTATAGCTGACTCGTTTTTTTTATTTATCTTTTTTTATACTTCCCAGTACTGGTACTATTTGATTGTTACCACTTTTAATAATGTCACCGCAACATGAAGTTTCAAAATGCCCTACTTGCAAAAAAAATGTAACAAAAACGCAAAAATCTGTTGGATGTGCTTATTTTTTCATTTAAGTTGTGCCAATGTTACCCTAGATGAATTTGCTTCTATGGTAAGGCACAAAGTAGTTAAGTTCGTTTGTGTGAGTTGTCCAAGTTCATCTCTACCTTCAAATATTCAAGAAGAGTTGAGAAAAGGCTTTTCTGTACTTACGACGTCGCTGGAAAAAAAATTTGAATTGAAATTGCAAGAAAATAAACGTGAGTTTCAGGAGAGAATTGATGGTGCAATTTATGTTTTCAAACATCAGATGCTAAAATTTCAGACCTCATGTCTGAAATAAAAGACTGTTGTGATGTGATTAAGCATGTTGATGCTGTAACTGGTGGTAAGATACATAATCTGGAAATACAATCTAACATCGAACAAAGACGACGAATTATAAGGGGTCAAATATAATTATAAGGGGTTTACCTCAATCAATTTTAAATTTGCGTGAAACTATTATTAAAATTGCATCTAAGTGTAGTGTTAATATATCCATTCCGGACATTCAACATTGCACATACTTTTGAGGAAAAAGCGGTTCTTGTGAAATTTAACTCTGTTCAAGTTCGTGACCAAATTATGATTAATTACCATAAGAATGTAAAAATTATTCTTAAGGATGTAATTGGAGGTAACACTGAGTCAGAAATACTTTTAAATTATCACTTGTATCAGGCTTCCAAGAAACTTGTTGAAGTATGCCAACATCCTAAACTCAAAGGTAAAATAAAAAAGTATACACACTTAAATTATGATGTCACGAAAGTAAGAATTGAAATGATTGATGGTGGTAAAGGGTGTCCCAAGAAAAACGCAATTTTTAAATTTTAAATAAAACAGATAAAAAAATCGTGAAACTTTATTATATCGTAAAGTAGACAGAATGAGGTTATGTATGGAACAATATATCGTGCAAATGGCCGCCGCGGCTTTGCTGGCATGCACGCGATCTTTTAATGAAATTTTCAATGACCGTTTTGCATGAATGCTGTGGTATTTCATTAATGCAGCGTCCAATTTCCTCTTTTAAGGCTTGAGTCGTCGTCGGCTTATTCGCGTAAACCATCGACTTCAAAAAACCCCAAAGAAAAAAATCTAATGGTGTTAAATCGCACGATCTTGGCGGCCAATTCTGATCTCCAAAACGCGAAATAACACGACCGGGAAATGACTGATGCAGCAATTGAATTGTTTCTCTGGCTGTATGACATGTGGTGCCGTCTTGTTGGAACCACATGCGCTCCAAATTCATTTCTTCAATTCTAGGCAAGAAAAAACTGGTTATCATTTCACGATACCGAACACCATTGACTGTTTGCGCTTGACCTGCCTCATTTTCATAAAAAAAGGTCCAATGATTCCTCCAGCCCAAAAACCACACCACACAGTGACACGTTGAGGATGCATTTGCTTCTCGTGAATAACTCGAGGATTTTCCTCACCCCAAATGCGACAATTCTGCCTATTGACGAAGCCATCAAGATGAAAATGGGCCTCGTCACTGAAGATGATTTTATCGGCAAAATCAGCATTTTCATGTTGTCTCTCCAATACCCAATTAACGAACTCCCTTCGCTGTCCATGGTCAGCTGGCTTCAGTTCCTGATTCAATTGAACTTTGTATGCATGAAGATGCAAATCTTTCGTCAAAATTCGCTGCAAAGTGGATTTGGAGACACCAATTTGCTGAGCTCGGTGTCGAATTGAGGTGGATGGAGTTTGAGCGACATCATCACGTACAGCTGCGACATTTTCGGTCGATCGACCTGGTCGATGGCGCGTTGTTGTCTTTACATCACTAACAGACCCAGTTTCGGCAAATTTATCCATTAATCTCTTTACAGTTGACTCTTTTGGAGCATTATTGTGACCCCAAATTGAACGCAATTTGCGAACTGTAGCCGCAAAACTTTCACCATTTTGGTAAAACAATTTCACAATGAGAATGCGTTGTTCATTCGTGTAGCGCTCCATTTTTACTAACCTCGTACCTTCTACTAGCAAACAATAACAATTGTTCAAATGTCAAACAATGACACATCGAATGTTGCCAGATTTAAAAATTGCGTTCTTCTTGGGACACCCAAGATTACGATCAGTGCGTTTGCATCTTAAATGAAATAAGTAATGCAGCCTCTCCATCTGGCATTCAGTTGAGTTGATGTCTTCTGGTCTTAAAATTTCTTAAGTTTTTATTCATAATATTTTATTAGTTATAAAACTTTTACTAAATGTTCAATTTATTTTCGGTTGCCAAATAGAATTTATAATGTATAACACAACGCTGCTTTTAATAATATTGTTTATTGAAATTTTATATGAGTAGAATGTATTTTGAAAGTTGGTTTTTGCAGAAATAATTGGTAATCAAAGTAGTATTTTCTAAGCTATATATTTTGTTTAAATGGGATTGTTGATATGTAATTGTGTAAATCACATGGCGGGCATTCATATTTTGTAGTTTTATGATGATTTCTAAATTGTCTGGTCGTTGTTTTTCTGTATTAGGAGTGTGTGTCTCTTTTCATACAGATATGTATTTATTAAACCGGCACTTTGCTTGTTTATCTTCCTTGTGATTTTTGTATAGTGTTTCTTTTTTTAAATTGGTTCACTTTTGCAGTGCTCAAGTTGAGCTTTTTATTTATTTTTTGTTTACATTTGTTCACGATTTATCTGAGTTGTTGGAAGTGTAGTATTTTTACATCTATTTATATTTTGTAATAAAATTTACATTTAATTTGCTTACATGTCACTGTATAGCCAATTTTGTTTTTTTTCTAATTTTTTTTAGTGGATTTTGTTTAAGATTTCTATTTGGTAACTTTTATAATTATGATTTCTATTTGGTAACTTTTGCTTTTCTTAATAACATTTATTTACAACTGAATTACTCATTTTTTGCTAAGTGTAAAATTTACAATTGTTTATTTTTTTTTAATTTTTTAGTTTTGTTATTTCTTTCTCATATTACTTTTTTATGCTTTTTCTTATTTTTTCTTTGTTCCGTTTAAAGGAAATTATAATGAATGCTATAAATTTAGGTCCTATATGCAGTAATAATTCTATTATTAGCAACAGTTTGAATAACTTCCAACGTTTTTTGGAATGTAACAAGTTTTTGTGCATCTTCGATTAATGTTAAAATTGATGAGATTAGACATATTCTGGAAGGCAATCACTTAGGTATTGTTGGTTTTAGTGAGACTTGGCTGAAAATTTATATTTTGTCTCAGGTAATTAACATGCCTGGCTATAGTATATGTAGAAATTACAGGCCTGGAGAGAGAAGAGGTGGTGGTGTGGCTTTGTTTTTATCGGACAGTATCAAGTACAGAATAGTCTTTATGTATGAGGGCAGCGATACTTGCTACTTGCCTGATGGTGATTTAGGTACTTTTGAGAAGTCTTTAGGTGATTTATTAGTTAGGTATTCTAACATTATTATTATAGGCGATTTTAATACTAATATTCTTTGTCCAATTGATTCTATTTTAGTACGTTCTATGTGTCAGAGTTTGGATTTAGCTTACCATAATTGTATACCGACGCATTATCATGCTGGTTGTGATACTACATCTCTTATTGATTTTTTTCTTATAAGTAACACATTTACTTTGGGTACATCTGGTCAAATGCAATGTCCGGGTGTTTCTCGGCATTCCCTTATTTTTATAGCTGTGGACGTTTCGAATCCTCCTAAACAGCGTTTTGTTTCGTATCTGGATTATAATTCATTAAGAATGGAAGATTTGGAAGCTGCAGCCTTTAACTGTGATTTCACTTCAATGTACTTGACTAATGATGTAAATTTGCAACTCGAAATTCTCATGTCGAATATTGAGGCCTTGCATTCTTTGGTGCCAATAGTTCGTCGTAGGGTTTTTTTGGTCAAGGATAATTGGTTTATTGACAGAGAAACTTGTTATCATGTTTCTTTGAGAGATTTGTCTTATAATCATTACCTCCGGCATAAGACTCCACATAACTGGGCAATTTACTTTGCAAACAGGAACAGGGTGAAAAGGGTTATAAAAGAAAATTAAGGATTAAGGAAGTGTTTTTCAGAATTTTAGTTCAAAACAAATGTCGAATTTTTTAAGGAATAATGGTTGTCTTGAGTCTGAAGAACATTCAATTTTCTCTGACCCTGATGAGATAAAAGATTATTTTCTTGTGTTCCAGTCGCGTGGCCCAGGGAACTATTGTGATTATAAGAATAGTTCTTCTGATACTAATATAATACCTCAAGCATTACTCAGGATCAAGTCTAATGCTGTTGGTCATGATTCCATTCCTTTAAGGTTTTTGAAAATAATTTTCCCACTTATCTCCTCGCATTTGCTTCACCTCGTAAACTCTATTATTACAACGTCTTGTTTCCCTTGTAATTGGAAAATAGTTACGAGTTGTTCCTATTAAGAAGGAGGGCGAATGCAGTGAGTTTGATAATTTACGTCCTACCTCGGTACTTTCGGTGCTTTCTAAAGTGGTCGAACATATTCTGAAAGAACAAATGATTGAGAACCTTGATTTTATGTCACTTATTCATCCATCTCAATCAGGGTTCCGACGTGGATATAGCACGACCACACTTCTGGTGGCTTTGAGTGATTCCATTAGACAGTTTTTGGATGACCATAAGAATGTGGTATTACTTTCGTTGGATTTGTCCAAAGCCTTTGATAAAGTTATTCACTCTAGATTACTATTTAAATTGTTTAATGAGTTTAAATTTTCCTCTCGGGCCTGTGAATTAATCAAATCATACCTTTTTGGTAGGTACCAGTATGTATTTATTGGTACTTCTATTTCCGGTACTCTACGAATCACTAGTGTTGTCCCGCAGGGATCTGTTGAACGACCTCTTACAAGCCTGTTGAAGGATCTCGAACTAGCCTTTATGGTGTTTCTTGTGTGCCTTATGTTTATGCTGATGATGTACAATTTGCTTGTTATTCGGATTCTGAGTTTGTGGATGTGTTGGAGGAGGGTGTCAATTTTACAATCCGCGAGGTTATGGGTTGGGCATCTGATAATGGGTTTTGTGTTAATCCTGTTAAGGCAAAGTTGATGGTGTTTGGATTTAATACGAATGACATGTGTGTTACAATTGGTGGCATTCCTGTTGATTTTGTTAACAAAATGAAATGCTTAGGTTTGATCTTGGATAATCATTTAAATTTTTACCCACATATTAATTTTGTATCTTCTCGGGTATCCTTTCTCTTAAAAAGGTTATATTCATTGAATATATATCTTCCTTGTTCAGTAAAAAGACGTGTCGCCTCAGCTGTCTTGATGCCCCATATTTTGTACGGAATTTAAATTTTTTCGAGTATTGGGAGTCAGACCCTGAGGAAATTTCACCTTCCTTTTAACAGAATTTTTCGTTATGTTTTTAATTTGAAAAGGAGATATCATGTATCTCTACATACATTTAATTTTCTGGGATCGTCTTATTAGCGTTAGACTATTGTTATTTTTTTATAAATCCATTTTTAATTGTTGCCCTGTTTATTTAGTTGATAAATTTTATTTTACTCATTCGAGTAGAAATCCACAGATAATTCTACCTGTTAGACATTTGAGTATTTTTGTAAAATCATTTTAGATCTGGGTATCAAAAATTTAGAATGCCTTGCCACGAGATTTAAGAAAATTTAATTTTTCATTACTTAATTTCAAGTCCAGGGTAACGGAATTTACGGAACTGCATGTGTTGGAGGCTTCTTAATATATACAATTTTTTAAGTACAAAATATGGGAGGATAAGCGTTGGAAATTTATTTATTTAATAATTTGTGTTTTTTACTACATATTTTTTTTTAAAAAAGTTATAAAAGTTTATATAGAAGCTTGTTATTTAGATAGTAGCTTTAATTAACCACATAAGGCCCCAATGGCTCGGTTATGTTAATGAAGGTTTAAAAAATAAATAATTATCCGTTATCAAGTGCCGAAAGTGCGGAAGCATATAAAGCAAGCAGAGGTTGGTTTGACCGTTTAAAAAACCCGTGGAAATTTGCATACCAGATACTTCAGCTGTAGAAAAGTTCAAACTTAATTTGAAAGCAGTAATTGAAGTAATTGCACAACAAGTGATACAACCAATGGATCAAGGTGTAATATCCAACTTCAAGTCATACTATCTGCGACGAACTTTTAGTCAACTTCTAAATGCAACTGACGGAGATAATTTACCTTCCGTGAAAGATTTTTGTAAAAATTACAATATAATTATGGCTAATGAAAATATAAACCTATCTTGGAAAGAAGTAAAAGAATCGTGCATGAACAGAACTTGTCGTCAATTATGGCCCGAATGTATTCTCAAATATTTGGAAGATATAATAATTGACACATACACATACACCCAGAAAACAGTATCACTTGTGACCACCGAATTCGTTGCCAATCAGTTGGAGAAAATTTGTTTACAAATACCAATGTTTAGTGGCTCCTATAATCAATACAATCCACAATTCGGTTGGTTCAACTGAAACCCTAATCTAATGATATATTTGATCAGGATAACAGTATTTGTAGTTACCACTTTCGAATATTGAAAATTTTTTAATAAATTTGATAGATTGTACTAATTTTCTTGTACATTCGCTAAATAAATGGTTGCTTCTCCTGTACGAAATTTCTAAACGTATTTTATTCGTGAAGTTGATTGGAAATACCAATAATTAGATGATAGTATCCTATTTTGGTTCCTTTTCCCTCTTTTTAATTCACAATGTCATATTTTTGGTATAATAATGGATTATAAGTTATTTCAAATAAAATAAAATTCTTACAAATAAATGATTAGTTTTGATCGAATTGCAACCAATCTTTACTCTGGGTGTTTACATGCAGAAACAGCTAGTAGAGCTAAATAACGAAAGTTTGATTGCAATTCAGAGTAACAATTTGCTGGACGAGGAAACACTTCCGTTTGAGGTCGAAACAGAAGGAAAAAAGCTTAATGCTGCTAAAATTTCTGAAGAGATGCAGTTGATATCGCAAGCAATGGACATTTTTGAAAACAATGACCCGGAAGAAGATCGCAGTTTAAAAGTGTCTAGAAATGTGAACGACGTTATCAATTGTTATAAAAAAATTTATTTGGAAAAAAAGCTGTTACAATCCAACAAACTTTAGATAATTTCATGCAAAAATCAGCAAGACTGACAAATCCAACCGTAGAAGAGGTAATCGATTTAGATGACTCAAGCTCAGAATAAAAAAAAAATTAACACATCGATATAGACATTTGTTTTATACTATGAATTCCTTATTTTAAATTTTAATATTAATATTTTCGTTATGTTTTTGTTATATTTTTTTACATTTTTCTCATGAATTGTTATATTTTTATTTTAATAAAAACTGTTTTTCAAAAATAAAAAAAATTTTATTTTTTATTAAAAAATCTATTTTTCAGCTTAAATTATATATTTCGGAACCAATTAAATGAACATGAATACCTTTATATTCATGTATCAGAGAACTGCAAAATCAACTTTTTTTCTTGATTTAACCATACACAAAAAATCTTGTTCACATTTAATCACTCAATAAAATTCAGTGTAGAATAAAATCAGCATCAAGTTACTGAACGCGTAATTCGTTCGGATCAGTTTGAATCACCTGCCGAACATGTTTTATGCAAATTTAATCAATGAACAAAAAGTCAGCGTTGAATCAATCAGAAAAATCAACAAACAACGCGTATGTGTGCATTCATAATTAAAACAAAATAGAAACACATTTCACATTAGGGTGGGACTTAAATCAGGTTTTTAGAATTTTTATTAGTAATACAATACCAAAAATATTCTTCTTTGTGAAATAAAAATATTTTTTTGGAAAAAAATTAAGGTCGATATCTCAGGCTTTCCCAATCCGGATAAATTTAAACATTGTCTAAATTTATTTTTCTTCTATTTTGATTGGAAATTTAATTCTCTAAAAAAAGTTAAATGGTAAAATCTTATTGATAGTTACTTAGCTAATGGCAATTTTGGTAAAAAAAATAATTTTTTGATTATATTATATTTTTTGAGGATGAAAAACGATTTTGAATAATATACTATTGTCGCAAGTATTGTCAACAACATTATACGATTTTTCATCTTTAAAAAGCGAAAATATAGTATAAAAATTCCAACTTAGTTTATGTCATGTGAATATTAAAAGTATTATGAATACTAATAAATTATGAATAATAATTTTTAAAAGAAAACTTATTTTTTTTAATAACTAGTATAAATTTCACGTTTTTACCAAAGAACCATGAAAGAGAAATGAATTTACTATAAAATGAATATGTTCAAAATCATTTTTATCCTCAAAAAGCGGTAATATAATCAAAAAATATTTTTGTTACAAAAAATTGCCATTATCTTAGTAACTCTTAATTTTAGGAGATTTTACCATTTAACTTTATTGGTAGACAATTAAATTTCCAATCAAAATAGGTGAAAAAAATGTAGACAATATTTAACTTTAACCGGATTGGGCGAGCCTGAGATATCAACCTAAAAAAAAAAAAACATTTCACAAAGTACAATATTTTTGGTATTATTATTAAATATTAAATTATATTTTTAGTACAATATTAAATTATATTATTTCATATTAAATTATATTTTTAGTACAATATTTTTGGTATTACTAATAAAAATTCTAAAAAATTTGTTTCTACAAAACCACGCCCTTTTTATAGATAAGAAACTATTTTGTTTTAATTATGAACACACACACACGCGTTGTTTGTTGTTTTTTCTGATTTATTCTACATCAATATAATTATTGTTGACTCAAACGAACAAAAATCAATGGTATGAAAACGACCGATGATTAAATCAGTGACACAACAATTTGCACGTCGTTTGATTGATTTAAAATCATCAACAAATATGTGTGTTGGAGTATATTCAGCGTTTGAACGCAAACACATATTTATTCTTGTGTTGATTGCGTATGAATGTTTTGCAATCAGCAGTTGCATTTCTCTGGTATGTATAATCGTGCTTCGGTTTGCATCGTGTTTCTTCGGTCCCAATTAGCGACGCAAACCGGGTTATTGGTGTACTTAGACTTTGAGTAAAGCATCATCCTTTATTTTTACAACGTGTGGGAACTTAGGTAGCATGTTTTGGTGATAAAATAACATTCTGTAATTTTTTCTTATTTTATTGGTAAACACATAAAAATAAATTATAATTCAAATACTTAAGATTATCTTTTACTTAGGTAACTATGTCTTAAAAATAAATATCAACAGAATGTTTTAGTGATAAGGACGTTTTGTAAGGGTTTTCTGGAGATGCATCCAACGGTGTATATAACATGCCCGAGCATGAACTAAACGTATGTGGAATTCAGCGAAATATGCAATTTTTTAGGGTTTTTGCATAAATAAGTATTAACTTTGTCAACAAAGCAACATATTTTAATCAATGTTTGTCATAAAAGAGGTTATATAATAGTTTTGTTCTGATATTCGTGCTATTTCGCGATTTTGAATAAATTTGGCGAATTGTGCAACATGGGTATACAAGTTTTTCTTTTGCAAAATATATTATCGTCGTGTGAAAACAAATTAAATTTAGTGCATTTTCCACGGTGCTCTGGAAGTTGACTCTTGCAGAAGTCATTAAATAATTGCAAACACTGTTTTTATGGTTTGAAAAATGATTTTTATTTTCCAAACTTTATTAATTGCTTATTTTAGGCTTAAACTTACTTTAACAGACTAATTAATTTTTCGTTATTAAACAATTTATACATACTGTTTTTGCCAAGTTAGCTTATAAACTTTTATTGAATTATTTAAAAACGTTTTTATGTATTGTTGATCTGTTATTTTGATAAATGAATGGTATTAATAGGATTTTAGATCATATAATGATATTCTTTTTTAATTTTTTTTATATGATCTAAAATCCTATTAATACCATTCATTTTTTAAAAACTTTATGCATTCCACTGGAGGCTACGGTCAGAACCGGCGAACCGGTTTTTACGGTCTACCTGTTTAACCGAGCTATAAAATTTAAAATTAAGAAAAAATCGAAAGCTTTTTTCAAAATTGATTATAAATTACCTTTAGTTTATTAATGCCTACATATTTCGTATACTACACATTTATGTATTGTATGTAAAAGCTCAACGGTCTTTTTCGGTCCCATATACAGCCTTTTTATACCGTTGCTTGAAATGGGTTAAAATTTTGTTGAAAAAATATAGACATAATTTGGACTTAGGATTGAACAAATTTATTTAGTTGTGGAGCAAAAAAGTTCTGAAACTGGCTCTTAAATTTATAAAGTTCTGCGCTTTTCATATATGAATATGCCACGGCCTATTTCGATCCCCTGTACGTCGTTTTCATGAATTAATTCACAATGGACTAAAACCTTGCAGAAATAATCTAGACGTAATTCTGACTTGAAAATGGAAACTTTTTTAAGCTGTGGAAGAAAAATATTTCGATACTTGCTCCCATGTCCGCCGTTTTTATGACTAGGTTCAGAATGGACTAAAACTTTGCAAAAATAATCTACAGGTTGGTTGAAAAGTTCCTGCGCTCGAAATGAAAGAATACTGTTTTTGTTACGAAATATATTTTTTTATTCAATATAATCTCCTAGAAGCTCAATACACTTGTTCCAATGATCTTCCAATAATTTTATCGCATCCGTATAATGGTTTTCCGGAAACTCTGCAAAATAACCGTCTACAGCTGCTATGGCCTCTTCATTCGACGAAAAATGCTTTCGACGAAGGAATTGTTTGAGATTTCTGAAGAGATAGTAGTCACTGGGAGTTAAATCTGGTGAATACGGTGGATGTTCAAGCAATTCGTACTTTAATTCTTTGAATTTAGCCATCGTCAAAACACTTTTGTGAGCAGGTGCATTGTCTTGATGAAAAATGATTTTTTTCTTCTTTAAACCAGGTCTTTTCTCAAGAATTTTTTCATCTAGCTGATCCAAAATGCTGCAATAATATTTAGAGTTGATTGTTTTACCTTTCTGAAGATAATCAATCAACAAAATTCCTTTTACATCCCAAAAAACTGATGCCATAACCTTCTTTGTTGATCGTTGTGACTTCACCTGCTTTGGAGCTGAACAACCAGCTGTAAACGTTCTTGTTTCAATTTAGGATCATGGTGGTAGATTCAATCATCCATAGTTATAAAACGACGCAAGAAATCGGTTTTATTCGGCTTAAAACGCTCCAAATTACGCTGAGAAATTTGTTTTCGATCCAGTTTTTGTTGAATTTTTAATGTGTGCGGCACTAACTTTCCAAACAGTTTTTTCATACGTAATTCTTCATTTAAAATTTCAGCTTAGCCAAACTTGGATCTTCACTAACCATATTATGTACCTGCTCAATGATTTCTGCTGTGGTTGCAGTTTTTGGTCGTCCTTCGCGTGGATCGTCTTTATGGCTGGTACGACCACGTTTAAATTCACCAGCCCAAAATTCAACGGTGCGTTTTGAAGGTGAGGACTCTTTATACACTTCTTACAATTGTTCTTAATTCCCTTTGCTTTTAAAAAACAAAGAATCTAATGACTGCACGATATTAAATTTTTTCCATTTAAAAAAAAAAATCAATGACACGTTAACTTCAAATGGCTTGTAAACAAAGAAAGAATTGACAGAATGACTTGCAACTTTGCATGTGTTCTCAGGACAGTTATACCAACTTGAGAAAAAAAGTTTAGAGCTAGCAGTGCCATCTCTTGGTGAGCGCAGGAACTTTTCAACCAACCTGTAGCTGTAATTCTGACCGATACTGGCTCTTAAATTTAGAAAATCCTGTACCTGTCATACATTAATATGAAAATGCCATTGTCATTTTGTAAAAATAATCTGCATAATTCTGACATCAATTTTTCTATTATTTAATTAAAACAAAAATATGGGTACATTCGTAAATGCAGTAGTTGCGCATCACTGCAGCATAATAAAAGTAAAACGTTCAAAAAAGCATCACTTGGCAGCACTGATTTACGTCAAACGTTTTTTTATGCAAACAATTGACAGTGCTGGCGCAAACTTTTGCAACTATGGCATCATTAAAGTGTCTGATGCATTAGTGCAAAATTAGTCTTTTCATCTTTGTATTAATTCTATTTTTATTATAAGTTAACAAAAAGTTGTCAATGTTATTGCGGTGAACATAATTATATCTTTTGCAAAACGTTCTAAAAAGCAAACTGTGCAGTTGTTGAGCAGTAGCAAAGCATCTGCAACAGATGATCACGCATCAGCAACAAAAATTGGCATAACTGCCGCAGTGATGCACAAATTTTCTGCATTTACGAACGTACCCTATATCAAAAACGTACATTTGGAAAAAGTACTACACTCACAATATATTTTTCGTTACCGACTGTAGTTTATTTAAAAAGTAATACGTAGAGTTTGTTTTAAAATGTAGAATCAATTTAAATTCATAGAAATATATTTTTTTAACTATTTGAATTAGTCATTCAAAAAACAAACTATAAAAATTTACATACATTCAGTAGGAGTTGATATTTTCTGTTAAATGTAAAATTTTATGTTTTCTGTTTCTAAAAATAAAAAGCCATATAATTACTTTTTGTTTTTTTTTACCAAAATAATTTATATACAAAATTATTTCAATAAAAATTACAAGAAATTATTCAAATATATTTACACACAAAGAAAATAAAAATATATACATCTGTGTATGTTGTGTTTTCTTAAATTGAATACAAATAAAAAAAATTCAGTTGAAAAACAAACCACAAAAATCGTTTATTTTTTCTACGTTTTTTAAGTAAAAAAATAATGGTTATTTTAAACGACTTTTGATTGCTTTTACTACTTTTGTCGATTATTAAACAATGAATGAAAATAAAAAACAAAATGGGCTGAATATAATGAAAAATCAGTAGTCCTATTTTTGATTGTATTTTCGACTAATTTAATATGTATTTTAGATTATTTTTAACGAAAAAATATTGCTAGTGTACAATCCTATCAACCGGTCTAGACCGGGTAGGCCGAAAGCCAGGTCGACCGGTTTTAAAACCGGGTTATGGGAGGCTCTACATTTAACCCTTCTAGCTATAAGGAAAAATTGTTGTTGTTTTGCATGTTAATTTGATTTTTAAGTGTATTAAATCAAAGCTGTTAGTCTTTAATATTTTTTAAATGAAAGTCGGTAACTCAATCCGGTGTTCAACAAAATTATTTATTCATTTATTTCTTATTTTAATCTAAGAGGAAACAAATGTTTAGTATGATACATAAAAAACAATAAATATTTAATTCCAAGTACGATTTTTAGTAGACACAGTTTTAAATATTTTTATAAAAAATAATGTTATTAATGATTTAATGCTTTATGAAGTAAACCTTCTTCTCCATGACTTCACTCAAAAAAAAAAAAATGAACTAGAAGGAAAAATTGTAATGAAAACGGCCCCAGACACTTTTAGCCAATATTTAATAAAATTTTTCTTGAAATTATAGAAAAATGTTACTACTGGGGACTAAATTTTTATTAAAAAATAGTACAATTTTCTCCTAATTAGTTCATACATTATCTAAAATTTTACTGTTAGTAAATGTTTCCTCGGGTTTAGAAAAAATTTTATTTTATTTAAGTTATTAGATAATTTTTTTTTAATGAAAACTAGGACAACTCCCTAAAAATAGGAAATTATTTTCTAACATCAAGTTAAATAGCACTTTTAATTGAAAATTATCCTTAAATTTGATAAAAATTTTCTAATAAATATGAAACTGTTTCTATGGTAAAGGTAATATGTTTTACTATATATTTTAAAATACTTTACACTGATTGTGTATGTATTTTTCCACTTTCGGAGGACTTCTGCTTTGTGAGGACACTGCTCGTAACAAGGTTTTTGCTATACATTTTTGTCTTTAAATTAAATTGAATTATACTAAACTCATGTATTTAAAATATAAATTAAATTTCATTAGCAAAATGGTAAACAAATTAAAAAAATGTACTGCAGGATATCCTGAAAAATAATAAATTGTGACAAATTCAGATCCTTTTCGTAGTTAATTAACGGTTCTGCTTGAGAGAACTACAAAAGGGGACGCGTTAAGTGACACACGGCATCTATGGCTGAGGAACACTGGGGGTTCTTTGTATTCTTAAATTAACTAATTACAGAAAATCGTTGGAAAAACACAAAATATCATAGTAACCTTTCTTGTTATTATTGGAAAATGGAAAAATGTCATACGTTTATTTTATGATTTTTTTAGCTTAAACTTTAATTGACATATACAAATTTTAACTTTTTTTCTTATTAAGTAAAAAAAAATTGTTTTAGTGCCTTCGATAAATATATAAATAGGTGCACCGTCAATTTTACAAAAGCCATTATGCCGCAATATATAAAATGTGCTTGCGATATTTTATATTTTGTAGTCAGAAAACAAAATTATTACAAAAAACCTTAAATACGAAATTTTTTACCTTTTGCTAACATAATTTTAAAATATATTTTAAGCTACTTTGTGTTCAATATTTAAGACTGTTAAGATTGGAGATGAACACGCTCACGCACGATCAAGAAACAAAAATTACAATCATGCACGATAACTTTTTTAAATGGTTACTTTAATTTGTTTTCTCTCCTTTTTTTTGAAAATTAGGAAAACTAGTTTATTTTTAATTTATTGTTTTTTTTTGGAAAAGAATATTAAAAATAATTTAAACCCCATATACACTGATCGCCAAATCATTATTTTTTCAAGTTTTCAACTCAAATTCCATACAAATTTTAAATCGAAAACTTAAAAATTACGATAATTCGTATTGAACGTTTTCCAACAAAAAAAATCCTATAACTAAGTTTAATATTTTTTAAAAATTAGAAAACTTTTACTTTAAAAAAAATATTTTTTTAAAATTTGTCTGAACTTAGTTGGATGAAAATTTTCCCTAGAAATTCATCAGTTTCTAAAATTAAATAAATTTTTATTATTACATTGTTAACAAATTTATTACTTTTTTTTTAATTGTCTGAACTAATTTTTAGAAAACAATTCTTAAAAATTAGAAAGTCGTAGACTTAAAAACTGAATTTAGAAATGGCTTTCTAAAATCTAGTTAATTTTACTACTTGCGAGAAAAAAATGAAAACACATTAAATTCAAGTCCTTTCTTATTTTAAGTTACACAAACTTTTTGAACTAAAAGGGAGTAAATTCTGTTAAAATTTTTTTAGATGTTTTTCTTAAAAATTGATACTTTTTTAAATACTCGTATTTTCCTAAAATCAAAAAATATTACTTAAGAAAGTTGTGAACTATTTCTGAGTATTAGTTATTTCGTTTTTACCCAAACAGGAATTTTTATTCATTCTAAGAAAATTTTTCTAAGTTTTAATAAAATTTTACTTAAATTGAGGATAGTTTTTAAACTATTTTAGAGGAAGTTTTGAATTAAGTTTTAGTTCATGTCTTTTTTTTTAGTTTTCTTTTAATCTTCATGGCATTGAATGGACCAATTGTTTTGTGACGTCAGATCCAATATTTTGCCATTCTTGCAGGACTACTTTCAGTTGAGACTTACTAGTAATATGGCGCTTTCCTACTCGTCTCATAGATGCTCGATGGGATTCATTTGATTGCAGGGGAGGTGGCAGAAAGTAGGGAACATGATGAATGAGGATTACATTCGAACGTCATGTTCGGTATGTTTGGGGTCGTTATGCTGTTGGAAATAGAAGCTTTCTGCAAAGCCTAACTTTTTGACGCTTTGCAGTAGGTTTTCCTTTAAAATAGTTAGCTATACAGCTATACCGTCGATAAAAACTAAGTTTCCTATACCTGATGCAGCCATACATCCTCACACCATCACCCCTCCTGCACCATGCTTGACTGTACGGACTAGATGTTGTTTTTCTAATTCGGTATCTGGCCTTCTCTAAACTCTTATAATAATCTAAAAATACTACTTTTTTACTAAAAATTAGTACAGAAATTGTAAATTAGGATTGAAAACCGCTTACAAATTTTTCTACTAACTATTTTTTCTGACTAACTAATTTTTCTGGATATAAAGCATACGAAAATCAAACATTGTGCCAACAGTAAAACATGTTGGAGGAGGAATTATTAAAATAAAAAGAATATTAAAATCTGCAATATTATATAAGAATTTTTAAGTTCTATGAGCATTTGAATAAATTGTGCCAATAGTTTTGTGCCCTAGAATCGGTATATTTTTTGTTAAACACTTTGTTATTACGTAGTTGAAATAAATATTAAATAAAAATCATATGTATTAGTTATTTAAATAAAAAACGTATATGCTAATTTTTTTTACTAGTAGTTATGCTCGAAATGGCTGTGGTGGTTCAGATGTAACGTCTTGCTGTGCAAATAAATATGTGCGGTACTGTACATATGTCATTCGCAATATTTTTATTATTTTTTTTTTTTTATAACTCTCCGATTTTTGTAAATCTTCTATTTTATATAAAATTCAAGCAAATAATAGCAAACAATCTGGTTGCAGCGGGAAATGAGAAAAAAGTAAAAAAAAATTAGATGTAATCTGACAGGTGGTATTATTTATACAAGTAACGGATCCAGCCTTTGCTTTTTGGGGGGCATAATTTTTAGTTTTTACACTTACAAGAATTTATTTTTTGTTTAACTTACCTTAAACCTCTATTTATTTCAACTTTTTGCATCCATTTTCAAATTTAATAAAAACAAGTAAAAAAAGGCTTTGAATACTCTCCACCAATGTCCTAAAAAAACAATCATTTACGAAATCGCTAGTAATGCAAAACATTAAAATCTTGTGCTCCACAAGGCTGCCCCAATTCCAATCGGCAAAATAAATATATATTTCAAATAAATCAGTCAATATTTAGAGGTCGCTAGAAATTTACGATTTATCGGAGTTCATGTGAAATTTAAACAAAAATTTAATTTTTATGAAAATTTGTATGAAATTTAAACAAAAATTTAATATGTATGAACAAATTTATTATTTATGTACATAAAATTTACATATTGACAAAACACTTGTAAGTAATGGTTATATATTTTGTTTAGTGTTAATAATTACATTTTTTTACGTTATTTTTATTTTCCGAGTTGCATCTTTTGAATGTTGCCTTTTGAAGCCGCAGGATATGCCTTTCTATGTAAATCAACTAAGCGAAGCAAATATTGTTTCTGTTCTTCATTTTTTGTGATGGAGTTGTTAAATTTATTAACGAAAGCAATACCACGCTCTGCACAATCGTTTAAAACTCTTAAAAGGCTCGCTCTTCCATCTGAATATAAATCGCATCATCCTTTAACACTGCAGGGTCCCCTGTAAGGAATGAAAGAGCTTTTTGATGTCCATCATCCATTAATAAATCAAAGAAAATACTTGTGCGTTTGGTAACAAAATTCTTATGATGATTGTGATGATTAAATCCTTTACTGTCAAGCCTCTTTAAGGCGTTTGCTTTTGGTGGTAGCTGGAGATTTTTGACCATGTTCCTTTTAGATTCAAATGTTACCACAGATGTCAATAAAAAGCTTTTACTCCCGCTGTAGCAACTATTTCATTTGAATACATTTCAAGTTACTTAAGAAGATTGGCGTCGTTAAGTGGAGCCTTTGTGGCTATTGGGGCTTCATTCCAATAGCGACCGTATTACTTGAGCGTAAACGTAACACTTCGTAAACATAAACGGGGAACTTCTGTATAAGAACTTACTCAAATTACGGAAACGAGTCATATGGTTTAATAAAAACAAACTAAACAAACGAAAAAACTTTTTTATGCTTTGTGGTTATTTCCAATAATTTAAAATAAAAAAATTAATTATATTAATTTATATTAAAAAATTAATTTAATTAAAAAGAGTATTGTAAATATATAAAAATATAAATCATTTCTTCAAGATAAATGTGAAAAAATTTGTTGACATAGCTGAATTGGGTGTTTTTACGATGGGTAAAGTTTCTATGGATTCTGCTTCGATTGGAGATGTTTCAACGGTGGGTGTATCAATGTTAATTATTTCGGCGGGTAACATTGATCAAATATTTGATGCATTTTGTGAAAATCCGACGGTTGATGGTAGTGGAGATTGAGTTTCCGAAGATGATGGAATTTGTGGAGAGAATGACGATGATGAAGAAAATTTTTCTAAAATATTTCTAGATGACTGCATTCTAAAATAAAAAATTGAAAACTGCATTTTATTTCGTTAAAAAGTTCTTATTTTTCATACTTACGGGCGAGAAGCTACATGTGGTGCTAAAAATTCCAAAATGTCCATTAGTGGCCACCGATATTTAAAAGTAGCACCGCAGCCTGCGGAAAGATTTTCCTGACGTTTTTCCCTTACATATCGGTCGCGGCGAAGGGATGTCCACCTATTGGAACATGTTTCCTCTATTAGTACAAACTTATTTCTTATATACATAGTTTTTATTATTTGTATTTACCTGGACTCCCATTTGCTTTGCAACTTCCATCCAAGTGTTTTTTGTCCGACAATCTATAATATGGTATTCTTTTATTATACAGCAATTTGCCAATTGGACCAACAATATCAGCCTTTCATCATCCATTCATGTTTTTCAGAATATGTTTTTAAATATGTTAAACTTTTTTATTTATTTTCGATTTGTTTTTTGATTTTTTTTTTTCACATAAACAAAAACTAATTAGCTGTTTTATACTGTCACGTAAAAACGGAGAGAAAATCTGTTTTTAACAGAATAGTCAGCAAAGTTACGAAACGTACACGTTCGAGTACTTATTTTTATATTCTTTTCATAAAGCTAACGGATCAGCTGATTCCGCATGTTTACGTTTACGCTCAAGTAATTTGGGCTTGTCCTCTTCATTATTCATTTTTTTATAAGCATCCCTAATGGCAATATCAAATATATCAGTTGAATACTACTTAAATATTTCTTCTTTGATGCGGCATATTTCGGAATTTGTTTTTCGATTTTTCTTTAAAAGTATAAATTGACAGCAGCTTGCGGAATTTTCTTTCGATGGCATCGGACCTTTGAGTAGGAATTTTAGCTTTATCCCAAATATTCAATAGTGCAGTTACAATCTCCTTAATACTAAAGTTTTCAGTCCTCCCTTTTTCAAAATGATGAAAATTATTCATTCTAAGCACATCCATTTTTGATGGAAGTATTGCTGTGGAAAAACTTTCTATTGGATTTTCTATTAACCACGCTCTTGGAGAGCTTTTCATAAATTTTTAACCAGTATTGAAAGTCATGGCACATCTAAAAAGATCGCGAAAGTAAATAAACGTTTACAAAAACAATATTTCTTTTGCATTATTCACACTTTTGACCATTAATAAAATGCACAAAACTAACATTCAAGTTTGCTTATTTGATAAAATTTTATAATCAAAATAAAATAGTAATAATTACAAAAAATGCCAGCGGGGCACTCGCCTCCTATTTCAAGATCACAATCAATGAGTACTCTTGATTGTTTGCCACGCATTAACCCAAGCAACGATGCTTTGGTAATAAAAAATTCTGCCCAGCAAGACGTGTCACCATCTTTAACAGGTAATTTGCAAAATCGAGAATTGAAGGATTTCCTAGAGCAGCCACTGTCATGGAAGGATGACTGTGTTACTCCCACATCATGCACAACAGGAACAATAACCTCTACTACCACAACATCAACTTTTGTACAATCTATGACAAGAGCAACAACAACATCAACAGCTACTCTATCAACTTTCCCAATGTTTTCAACACTTAGTACACCACAAGTACAGGTAAGCTCTTCACCTCAACCACAAATGGCTACTCCCTTAAACAACGGCAGTGTACCAATACAGAGCAAGAGAAATCATAATTCCCCCAACAGCCACAATGGTGAGGGTAACAGTAAAAAAATAAAACAAATATCGCAAGCACAGTCGCAAAAAACACTAGCAGACTACTGGCTAAGTAAACCAGAACAATCTAATAGATTTGCAGCTCTTGCAATCGATGATGACATTGATGAGAACAACCAAGAAGCAGAAAGCAAGAAAAACAGTAACACAAACCCAAATTTAAAAGCTACTACAAGTAAACCTCCTCCTATCTACGTTCAAGGTGTTCAAGTGATTACCAACTTAAACAAAGCTCTAAATAACATTCCGAACTGTAAGTATGAGCTCAAAGTGCTTAAGGATAATGAGGTTAAAGTGCAACCTTCAGAATCCATTAATTACACGCAAATAATTAAATTATTAAAAGAGAAAAATACGCAGTATTATACATACAAGCCAAAAGAAGACAGAGGTTTTAGAGTATTCTTGCGCAATATGCATTTCTCGGTTGATATTAAAGAATTAAAACGAGAACTTGGCGAACTTGGTCATGAGGTAACACATATTCAAAATGTACTACAACTGCGCACAAAGAAACCTTTATCTCTGTTTTCAATTGAACTGAAAATAAAAAACAATAACATGAACATATACGACGTAAACACCCTCCAACACTGCAAAGTAAAATTCGAGTCTCCACGCCAAAAAAGGACCATACCACAATGCACTAATTGTCAGGCATATGGCCACACCAAAAATTTTTGTACAAAAACCTCGATTTTGTAAAATGTGCCGAGCAGCATAAGAATGTAGACTGTCCAATCAAGCAAAAGAGCGAACATGTCAAATGTGCCCTTTGTGGTGACAAGCACCCTGCAAGTTAAAAAGGCTGCATTGTGTATAAAAAGTTCAAAGTTAGTATGTTCCCACCTCTAAGAAATAAACAAAGCCAACGAGTAACTGGCGAAAGCGACCAACAACAACCTCTTCATAATCAAAAGGATAGTAAAGTAAATCCGTCAATTTCATACGCCCAAGCTGAAACAATGCAGCAAGTAAAACCTACTCAAGTGGTATCTTCAAATCGGGTTGCGTCAACTCAGGAAGCAGTTGTGTCTTCAGAGGTCCCTGTAACGAAGCCAGATGTTCAAAAATCTAACGATATTCAAATTGTACAAAATACCAATAACGATATGCAGGACCTCAAAGATATGGTAAAACAGCTCATTGTTCAAACGTCCAATATGATGAGCATTATCATCACACTACTTAATAAACTATATGGATAAATTAAGCGAACTTAAAATAGTCCTGTGGAATTCAAACGGCCTTTCCCAGCATTCGCTCGAACTAACATAATTCTTATATCATCACTCTGTTGATATATTACTGGTTTCTGAAACCCATTTTACGCAAAAAAGTTTTATAAACATACCAAATTACACAGTTTATTACACAAACCACCCCGACAATACAGCTCATGGTAGAAAGCACATAAAATGCACCGAATTACAAATTTTAGAAAAGACTGTATACAAGCAACCTCAGTATTAATTGAGGATATTCATGGACCTCTTGTAATATCTGCTGCTTACTGTCCACCAAAGCACAATAATACCCGTCTGTAATATCTCGAATTCTTAAAATCTCTTGGTCATCGATTTATAGCAGGTGGTGACTTTAATGCTAAAAATACAATATGGGGATCAAGGTTAACTCTAACAAAAGGTAAACAACTACTTGAAGCAATAAAAGAATACAAATGCCTCTTTCTAAGCTCTGGGGAACCTACGTATTGGCCAACAAATAAGAATAAAAAACCAGACCTTATAGACTTTTTTATAACTAAAAATATAAACCATATAAATCTAAAAATTGAATCGTGTTTTGAACTCTCGTCTGACCATTCGCCAATTCTACTTACGTATTATTCTAATTTTCTTCTTAAAACACAAAACAAATTTATTTAAAACAAAAAAAACTGATTGGGATTGCTACAGGGAAATTTTGGAATCGAATCTTTGTACGAATATATCTGAAACTGAAAGCTACAAAAAAAATTAATAACAGTATAATTCATAATCCGCCCATACAAAAAGATGATGGCTCTTGGGCAAGGGGAAACCTAGATAAAGCTAGTGTTCTCGCGGAACATTTCTGTAAAACCTTCTCAAATCCTATGGACGAGAACACCCTATTACTGCCGAATAACTTTAATATACCCAATTGCAAAGTTAAAAAAGTTACGGTCAATGAAATTAAAAATGCAATCAAATCGAGTATAGATAATAAGAAATTTCCGGGTTATGACCAAATCACTGGCAAACTTTTAAAGGAACTTCCTACAAAAGCATTGATCTATATTAGAAATATTTTTAATGTATTAATTAACATAAAATATTTTCCCAAAGTATGGAAAGTGACTGAAATAATAGCAATTCATAAGCCCAATAAAGATGCTACGAAAGCAGCATCGTACAGGCCAATAAGTCTGCTACCGATACTTTCAAAACTCTTCTAAAAACTTCTTTTTGTTCGCCTAGAACCTATCCTTAAAGCCAGAAATCTTATCCCTGATCACCAGTTTGGATTCAGACGTATGCACTCCACTATTCAACAAATACATAGAGTAACAAATAAAATTTTAAACGACATTGATAGAAAGAACTTTTGTGTGGGTACTTACCTCGATGTGGCCAAAGCATTTGATAGTGTTTGGCATAGAGGGCTACTACATAAACTTAAAAATCACTTCCACAAAACTTGTATCATATATTACAAAGTTACCTGGAAAACAGACAATTTTATGTCAAATACAAAGACCAGTGTTCCAACATAATGATAATGAAAGCTGGGGTCCCCTAGGGGAGCGTACTTGGTCCTGTGCTTTATCTTCTGTATACCGCCGATATTCCAACACCTAGAGCAAACCATGATATGATACTAAACTGGTTCAAAACCTGGGGCATTCAGGTTAACAGTGATAAAACAATACAAGTCATATATACCAATAGAAAAATAACTGACCACCAACCGATCTACATTAACAATTCGCCAATACCTATAGATACAAAAGCTAAATATCTTGGGATGTTGCTGGACTCTAAACTTATCTGGAAAGATCATATTATTCAAAAGAGAAATGAATTAAAAAACAAATTCAGGCAACTATACTGGCTACTAGGCAGAGAGACAAAACTATCGATTCAGAACAAATTACTAATATACAATACAATAATATCCCCCATTTGGAAGTACGGAGTTGAAATATGGGGAACTGCCAGCAATTCAAACATAAAAATTATACAGCGTATACAGTCTAAAATACTAAGAACTATCGTCAATGCTGAATGGTATATCACAGATGAGGACCTTCACCGCGATCTAGGCGTTAAAACTATGAACGAAGTTATTCGAAACAGCAGCTTAAAATATACAAGTCGCCTCACTTCACATGCGAACACTCAACTTAGACAACTACCGGAAAACGAAACTTTGGTGCCCAGAAGACTAAAGCGTATTACTCCCACGGGACTACTTGACCGCTTCTCTTAACAGTAATGATTTAGGATAATTTAACACCCAACTGGCCGTAAGAAAAATTACTTATTGTCTATATTAGACAGGTGTAATAAACAATGGGAAAAAAATAAAAAAAAAAGTTTGCTTATTGCCTATAGCAAAAATTATTTAATACTAGTACCTCTACGTTTAATGAATTCATCTTAATTGATTACCTTAATTTGTGTGTGCATTAAATCAAATTAAATGGGATTTTTCGTACTTTATTTCCTCTAGGCTTAGTGCAAATAAATAAATCCATGCTGGAAATAAGTAGAAAGACGATGGCTATATTCGTTTTCATATAAACCTAAACAAAGTTACCGCTGTAAGTAAGAGTAGGACAACTATTGACAATGACGGAACTTAATAAATACATTGTAAAACATACGTACACTAACAGAAATTAATACTATACTATAAGCTGTATGCAACTTGATACACAAACCCAAAAAGTTGAAATTTCTAGCGACCTCTAAATATTGTCCGATTGTTCCAAATTTTGGTGTGCACACTTCTTTTGATGAATGGAACAGGGGCCAGTCTAATGCAATACACATGTAAAAATTAAATCGATATTTAATAAATTAGTATAACATATTTGCTTTTTGTAAAAACCCAGTAAGCATTTCCTGTAACTTTTCCATCGAGAAAATTTTGGCATTAAACGTGTGAAATGAAACAAAAACGATATGAATTGATACCAAATGTAATTTTCCTGACACGACCTTTTCTACAACTTTTTTTGTGAAAACTTTCTGTCACGTAAAGTTTTTTTCCACCATTATTGGAAAAATGTGAGAAAAGGTGTTTCTTAAAGCATTTTTTGTGAAAAGTTTTTCATTTCAAGTGTCAAAATTACTCACAATTTATAACGGTGCGAGATATGTGTATTTTAGTACAGTTGAGCTATATCTTACATTTTCGTAACTTTATTAAAAAAATGTCTAAAATACACTTTACTTACACTTGATTCGAAATTTTTACCACTGAGTGGGGGGAGTAAAAGGGTATAGTTATTTCGTGAAAGATGTATGTCAGCAGTTTAAAAATGGAATTGGCTGCATCTTAGTCGTTGATGGTCGTATTGAAACAACAGGCATGTTTTCTTTGTATACTTAAGCTAGCAAGTTATTTCATTTATATGGAGAATTAAGCGAGTTAAGAACTAGTCGCTTAGTACTCGCTTAATTCTCCATATAAACGAAATAACTTGCTAGCTTAAGTGTACAGAGAAAACATGCCTAACATGTATGTTACATTAGAGTGGGTCAATTTGTATGGACAAAAAAAATTCAACAAGCGGTTGTCAAAATCGTAATTTACGACAAATTCTAAAAAATTTTTCCCAACAAATCATGGGTCAAAAATCAAAATCGAGCTTTCGGGTTTTAACGAGAAACTTTTCTTTTCGTTTATATTATATGTGAGTATGTTCCGTATGGACTCCAAAATGGCTGGATCGATTTTAAAGAAATTTTCAGGGAATCTTCAGAATAGCCTGGCGGGTGACACTGTGAAGACTGGTTTATATATAAAACCTTTTTGTATACGGACCACGCTTAAGAACAATTGCCCTTTCTAAAATTGGTGTTCTGAACATTAAATCTTCATCAACGTCCATGTCCGATATCTCAGGCAGGTAAGATGAATCTCCAGTAGCAGTCGGATTCGTTTCCAAATCAACAATATCCACCAGGACTTCTGGAATTATCAGCTTTCTTACGGTATGCTGATCAGTCAGAAATTCGGCATCAAACTACATGAACAACGATTAATTTGTAAATTGCACTTGCATTTTCCGATATAGATTAATCTATTCATTGCCTCGACAAATTCCGACGTAGGCTTGTCTTTTGTTTCATTACGGCAATTTTCAACTTGTTCCAAATTTTAATTAATTTATCCGCTATTTGTGGAGCAAATGATGCGTATGAAAACATTTTATTTTAATTTTTAGACCGATCACTAAGAAATAAAATATTTTAAGACATCGCGGCAACTGGGCACATTTAGTAAGTGTAAATCACTTGGCAAACCAAAAGCATTATACTCGGATCTGGCATATGCAGCACATTTGATTCGGAGTGACTTGATAATTGATTTATCAGACTCCATAATTAATTCAATTACAAACAGCAAAAGAATCTTACATGTGGCTTTAAAAAGATAGAATCCCGAAAAAAATAACACATGCAAAATAACTGCATATCAATCAAATGCACTCTTTTTTGATTTGCTTTCTCTTAGAAGTTGATATAATCATAGCAAATAAACAAAATAAAAAAACAATAGAATTCAAATCGAATAAACAATCAATTGCATGTGTAACAAAAGCTGTGTTGTTTTTTTATTAGGCGTTTTTTCAAAAGTTTTAGGTCACTATGTTAATTTTTGCAGATAAAGTTTTTTAATCTCATTTCTTCTGCATTTAAACGAGAAAAACTCTATTTTAATACAAAAATTTTGTGTACCATTTAATGATAAGTTTTGCGTTTTTCCATGATTTAATGTCAATTTTCATTAAAAGCTTTTTTAAAATTAACCTAAACATCAAAATTGTTTAGTTATCTAAACAGCTTTTGAAAGCTCATCAAATTTCCTTTCATGATTACTTTTGCCAAGTTTCTATAAAATTTTAAAATATTTAAATAAAAGATATAAAATACGAAAAGAAAAGTTTCTCGTTAAAAACCGGAAGCTTGTTTTTGATTTTTGGCCCATGGTTTGTTGGGAAAAATTTCTTAGAATTTGTCGTAGATTACGATTTTGACAACCGCTTGGTCGAGAAAAAAAGTGACCCACTCTAATGTACATCATTAGAAAGGTAATTAAAATATATCTAAGATAGCATTTTCAGTTTTTGTTAATCTATTGCCGCCCGTCGAAGGAATTTCCATTGTTTTTAAATTTTTTTTTATTAACGCCAATATAAAAATAAATAGTTTACTTATTAGTATATTTTCAATCCTTTAAGTTTTCATTTTAGATATACCGAAAATTTTTGACGTCGAACTTAAACTTTCTAGAAGGTACATGAGAAATACCTATTACTCGTATTAACTATAATAAGAACCAAACCATTGACAAAAAAGTTCTAAGGCTATTATGGTTTTGAGATTTTTTCATTTGTCCAACAATTGCCCATATTTGTTAAGAAAGAAAAAAGTCGTTCAATATTTTTTTAAATTTAACCAAAATACAAACAAGTAAGAGCGGCTAAATTCGGCTATGCCGAATCTTATATACCCTTTACCATGGTTGGGAAAAAACTGAAGTTTATATATGGACATATGTGGAATGGACAGATTTATATACGGACGCCTTTAACAGGAAATTAACCATTTAGTTTGGTGATAAAACTTGGACTCGGGAAGATTTATGGTTCCAGAAAATAGGTATTTAAAAAAATTTATGTTTTGGGCATAACTTTTTTGTATCTGAACCGATATTTCCGAATTTTTCAGCAAATATGTTATACTAAAGATTTTCGATCTTTTGCTGTATAAGACGTATAGATAGGTCATATTACAGCTCTAGAATAGTGTTTGTTGTTTGTGTATAAAAGGTTAAGAGGTGAAAGAAAAGAATTTCAACAAATCGTTAAAAGAAATCACTAGAACTGCATGTGTTTTATTTCTACAAAAACGTTTGATTAGCTGGCAAATTTGCATTTGGGATTTTATTTCGCTTTTTTATTAAAAATATTTGTAATTTCTTTAGCTTAATTTTAAAAATTTGAAGGAAAATAGTTTATAATTTTTTTTTATAAATTATTATAAGTTATGACCTAAAATAGTTGCACTCAAAGGTAAATTATGTATGAAATTTTCTTAATATGTGAGAAATAAAATGGTTTAAAAATCTTTTTAAAAATTCTTTTAAATCGGAGCAAAAAATAGAAATAAAACCGTTTGTATTTTGTTTGTATCAGAGGGTTTTTATAAAAATTTTGATGTTTTTAGCCTATTTATGGATTATAATTAAAAAAATCTTAAGAAAATAAAAAAAAGTGAATTGACCGGGAATCGAACCCGCGACCCTTCCACCTGTGGTGAAGGGTATAAAAACGTTTATATGTTGTTTGTATCAGAGGATTTTTATAAAAATGTTGATGTTTTTAGCCTATTTATGGATTATTTAATTATTAATATAAAATTTTATATAAATTAATTATTAAATGTTAAAAAAAAACCAAAAATAAACAAAAAAAGTCTTAAGAAAATAATAAAAAAAATGTACAAAAAAAAGTGAATTGACCGGGATTCGAACCTCGAACCCGCGGTCTTAGAGAAAAAAAGTATTTGTGACATAGCGTCTAGACAACTGAGCTATTGAAGCTCACACAAAATCATCGTCAATAGAGGTACATATATAAATGTCTTCGTTCATTAGAGATTTGTTTAGTTTTTATTTAAATGACAAATCTTTGTATGTGTGTTGTTGGTGTATAAAAGGTGGAGATGAAAGAAAAGAATTTTAACACATGGATGTGTTGTTATGCGTAAAATTCTACATACATATTAAACAAAGGGATTTTACTGGAAAAATTATAGGTAGTCCTGGTTTTTTGCTTATATCTCAGCCATTTATTAACCGATCTGTCTGATTTTTATTAGCAAACAGAAATGGATCACATGTAACAGAAATAAAAAACAATCAAGTCCTCATAATGTCTGGGTTCTTCGGAAAACGCATTTCAACACACAGACGGACATCGTTAAATCAACTTTGCTCTTCATAAGGACCCAGAATATACTTTATAGGGTCTAAGTTCAATATTGTAGAAATTACAAACGGAATGACACCTGTGGTGAAGGGTATAAAAATATCAACTATTTTCTTAATACCTTTTTTGTTTTCAGAGCTAAAAATGGTAATTTCACCTTAAACTAAAGCTTAATGTCTTAACTACTTCTACATATAAACAGAAGATGGTAATTTCTCCGTCGGGACGTAATGTGTTAAAAAAGAAAAAAGGCATAAAATATATTTTAAACACAGGGGTTTGTTATGTACCAGGTCAATATTTTTTGACCGCCATTTGTGTTTGGTTGACATTTGTAAGTTTGTATTTGACAGTTGTGCAGAGCAGTCGATAACAATTCATTATGGAGCATCAACGCACCAACAAAATTGTTGAAGTTATTAAAACATAAAAAAATATAAAAACCCCAATTTTTGGCGAAAAATCATTATGCGCAACGAGGCTGGCTTTGGTAATAAACAGAATATCCGCTACTGGGGAACTGAAAATCCTTAATTGACACGCCAACGGAAATTTTGATTGGCCCCCACGAACTCCTGAATTGTCTGCCCCCGAATACTTTCTTTGGGTAATTGAAGGGAAAGGTCTACGGCAACAAGCCAGATGCCAGAACAACAATATTGAAGAAATTGGAGTAATAACACCCGTAATATGCAAACTGTTATTCAAAATATGGTTAAAAGAGCGCACATTTGCGCAGCGACTAGAGGCGGCCATTTAGCCGATATTATATTTCCTACATAATTGTTATAAGCCAAAATTTCAAGCAATAAAATATTTTTATAAAATATTGTACCGTTTAAGATTTATTAAAAAAAACATCGGCCTATATTTTTCCGTATGACGAAGTTATAGCCAAGTCAATTTTCGAACTCTGCACCGAAGTAACTCCCGACTGGGTTTTTCCGCGGACAATTTATCCAAAAGGTAATACCTGGGAGCAGAGGGTAGGGGAATCGGTCGGCGTGCCTCTAAAATATATTTACTTTTACGGGTGGGTGCGAACTGGCTAAATAAAATCTAAATTAAATTCAGGTTTCTAAATTTCTTTAAAGTTTAAAAATATTTAGTTTAGAAACTAATAATACACCTCGCACAGTGCCAAGAAACGAAATGAACGATTAAATAAAAGCAACGAATAATGGTGAATTAGTTTAAATAGTTCAATTAAGTGAATCGTTCAAATAAACTAGTTTTTTTTATTAGTATTTAACAGGAGCTTTGGAATATTCCAGTAAAAAGTTAAGCAGTGTTGCCTCTTTTCGCATCGAAATATAGAAACATTTTTTATTCACAAATCGAGAAACAGTGAAATTTTTTATCACACTTTTCGATGCGAAAACTTCTAGCAAAAAATAACAGGTATTGAAAATAATGCAATGTAAAAATTCAAAATTATTATTAAAAATACAATTCTTATAAGTTTTTATGCTATTACACGGTGTTACTATTACACGGTGTTACAAAAAAGAATGAAGTCGAAATCCCTGGGATATCATATTATTTTTCTGGTAGGTATTGTCGAGTAGAACAAGAATCTGTATTTGAAATTTTCCAGGCACGTCAGAATTTTGAGATACGGGTAAAAAACCGGTTTTTCGGACCTCTGTGCACTTAATAACGGGTAACTCAGTTGGTTCTCAACCGATTAATTTTATAAACGGATTTCGATAGAAGAGACTTATACCTTTAAAATGATATATATGATTATATGTTTTGATCCAAAAATATGTGTGTATTTCTGCACCAAAGTCATTTTTTTACCACTTTTTTCGACATTTTTTAACTTTGGCGATATTTTTACGCACTTTTTTTATATGGGAACCGTACAGCTTTATAATTTATATTAGTAGCATATTTAGTTAGGAGTAAAATGCAATTTACGGTTTTAAAATCCGTTAAAAAATGACTAAGTTATTAAATATTGTATCAAACCAAAATTCTTGCAAAATACAAATTTCTTAATATGATGTTCCTACGCATTATTTTATACAGAAATTTTACTGAGTAAAATTCAACTTTGTTTTAAAAAATCCGTTAGAAATAAAGAGAGTTATTAATTTTGTTTTTAAACCTAAATTTTTGCATAATTGCTTGCACATTATTTTTCTAGTTTTTTTTTGCTCTCTGTCTAGTGATGTTTTGTTAGAAGTTAGCAGGTAAAATTTTGTAAATGCAATGTGGAGCAAATTGGGACAACAGAGTTTGCCAAACTTTTTTTGCTTGAAGTCAGATTGTTATTTGTACAAAACTTTATAATATCCCAGGGATTTTTTTTTGTAACACCGTGTTATCCAACCCAAAAAAAAAATAGTTTTGTATGCAACTTTAGGCATTTTCAATAGTTCTGTAACTCGAATTTCAACTTTTCAGTATGAATTTAAGCATAATTTGTCTTATAAATTCTGAAATTTTTATAAATTTTAAGTCGTAATGTGTTATGTTTTCAAATGATACGAATGCAAGTATATTTGTCTTTACAAAAATAAAGAATAACACATTTTATGTGTTGATTCTTTTTTATTTTTCCTTTTAGCCCGATCCACGTCTTTAAGCGGTTCTCATATGCTAGTGTTGCGTAGATGACCTCTGAGCTGAATGCGGCAATAATTCGAACAGCACTTTGATAATGTACGGTCACGTTAAAATTTATTTACACAGTTGTATATATTCTTAAATACATGATCAGATGTGCCATTGACTTCGTCAAACTCAACTTTGATTTTCTAAGGTGTTCTGCTTTACAACCGTCTAATGACAACAAGAAATTCATTTTTTTTTTAAATAGCAAAAGTAACTTCAAACAATCGATTGTTAAAAAACTGAATCAAGTAATTTCCTAAAAATTACTTTGTAACTTAAAATACTCCTTTGTCTTAAATTTTGTAACGACTTATTGACTTGCCCTCGTAATAAGCGATGTCTTCTTACATTCACATAGTTTTAATTCAAAATTATGTTTAAAAAAGTTATAAATTTGATTACGAGCAAACAAATTAACATCCGCTTAAACCGGCACTGCGCACTAGGGTCGATAAAAAAAATGCGAAGACGATCTCAAAATTTTTTTTTGCCGCGCCCCTTGACCCCGCGCTTTTAGTTTTTTTTCTGTGCCCCTATTTATAGTCCGATCGTAACGTGTTCTTAGAATGACAACAGCTACATTTTCCACTTTGATCACTTTTGACTCCGACGTCAAGTTATAGAAGTGACTTCTGGAATCTCGGTTTCGACCCCCCGCTAATTTCCATTTTTTTCTAAACAATAAATTTTTTTTTAAATTTCATGAAATTTTGTGTTTTACAGTATATATTTTTATTCATCAACAAAAAAGGTACAGGGGTTTAAGAAAATACAATTATGTATAAATTTTACTTTTTATGCCAACATTCATAAACAATGATTTATTAAGCTTTGCTTAACTTTTGCTCTTGCTTTCGTTGACATTTGTCTTTTTTGAATTTCTATGGATGATTAATCAATTTTATTTTCTCCTTGCACTCGCTTTTGCATTATCAATAAGTATTTTTCTGTTACTGTTATACAAAGATTAGATTTCCATGTCATTCGCAAAATACCGAACGGTTTGTGCGTGTTGTTAGTGAATCCGCAAATAAGGTAACGTACGAAAACCCCATGGGGTATATACTATTTGGTAAAATAAGAAGTCGAGAGCAGTATAGCTAGCTAGAGTCTCGCCAGAATTTGAATTAATTTATTAAATTTGCCGTTGACCGTTTCGAAATCGGTTAAAAAATGACTGAGTTAGAAAAGTTTAAGTACGCCAGTCCAAAAAAATACTTATTCCCCCATATCTCGAAATTTTGAGGGTATATTGCAACTTATAAAACAGGTTATACATATTATACACTCAGCTAGACCTACAACCTACACTAGGTCATTTCGCAAGTTTTTGCAATTTTTATGGAAATCGATTTGCTAATATCAACTAATTTTTTAATAAATTCTTATTTTAATTTCTTTTGTTATTTCTTGGAATTTTCTTCATATTATAAAAAAATTTCAACTTTTTCAAATTGGTAATTTGTAAAAAGAGAATATGAAAAATGTTCACTAATATATGATTTTGTACTAAAAATTTTTACAAAAACTGTAAATTGGGACATATAACGATTTACACATTTTTCTACTAACTTTTTTATTTGAGTGTAGCTTAGAGATTCCAAAAGTTATTTTAACTAAAGATTTTTTATACTTTTAATAATAGAGAAAAAAAGGATATTTGATAGGAAAATGAGTAAATAGAAAGAACCTAAAAAATGGACACAACAGTAAAGCACACAAGTGTCACTAAAGACCAAAGCTTATTGTTAACGAACGTTGGCATCAAAAGTAAAATTTATACATAACATAATCTTATTTTTTAAAACCTCTGTAACTTTTTTGTTTATGAATAAAAATATATACTGTAAAAGACAAAATTTCATGGAAAAAGCTTTTTTATCGTTTAGACAAAAGGGGGGGGGGGTAGAAACCGAGATTCCAGAAGTCACTTCTAGCACTTGACGTCGGAGTCAAAAGTGATCAAACTAGAAAATGTTGCTATTCTAAGAACAATGATATATCACACGTTACGATCGGACTATAAGTAGTGGCACAGGAAACAAAAAACTAAAAGCGCTGGGTCAAGGGGCATGGCACAAAATTTAAATTAAAAATATTTTATAGTGAGTGCGATAAACCGCTAACCATGATTAACCGCATCCATTTTAATCGAAACAGCAGTTAAGGAAAATTGTGGATAAATGTAAACTCTAATGCAGCGGTTCCCACTAACTTTTTCTTCACGGACCTTTTGAGGAATTTCTACTGACTGACGGACCCCAAATTATTCATTTTTTATATTTAAATACAAATATATAAATCCCAAAATTAAAAAAATGGAATAAATAAAAAGATGGAAAAACGTTTTAATTAGAATTCACAGATTTTAAGATAAGCTTCTAAGAATCTGTGATTTATATAGAAAAAATTGATTCTTAAACATACTTATACTCTGCTGATTTTTTAGAAAAAATAATATGTATTCATTTAAGCAAAAAAGATGTTCTTAAAGTTTGGAATACCCCATATACATTTACCTGACTTTTTATCAGAGTTTCTTTTTAAGCTACACTTGGTTCTTATTTCATTCAAAAGTTTTGCAAGCAGCGCTATATTCATTATTTTCGTGGATTTTTTTAAATACAATTATGGCAACTGACATTGGAATATTATTTATTATTACCTCCTTATTTTTGAAGAATTTTTCCCGAACTCTTCGCGGACCCCTTTGAATGCAGCTACGGACCCACAGGTGGTCCCCATTTGGGAACTGTTGCTCTAATATCATCCTCTGTTGAGAACAGGGATGTTTATGTTACAAATAATGTAAAAAGAACGCCAATATTTTGGTTTTTTTTATAACTGTATTTACGAACTAAAGTATTTTCAGGCCAGAAGTTTGAATCAAAAACATTTTCAAAAAATTCAGCAGACAGCAATATAAAAAGATGCAATGGATCTCGCTTGAGAAAATTTTAATTTATGTATTATAACATCAGCATTTATGGCAAACTTAGATTTAATATAATATAAATTATCTGAAGAAGTACCACTTGTCAAACGAGATATGAAAACAGTTTTTTTGGGCGAAATAGCACGCAATGGGTTATGAACAAATTGATTATTCCCTGTAACAGGATAAGAAATTTGATAACTTGTAGACAATTTCGGTGATGAAATCGTGATTATGTGATTGACCAGTGACAGATTGCGGAGAGATCACATTCAATGACGAAAGTAGCATAGGGGTAACATTATTGACTTCGGAAGTATTCGCAGGAGTCGGCACCAATGAATAAGAAGGATACTTTTTGACATTTTATTCCTCTTCGGGGACCAAAGATCTTGCTTAATGTCAAATTTATCTTAGTGTGTGAAGACAAGTCCATTGAAGTGATTTCCCAGGGTCATCAAGTGCATCAACGTCATCTGTTATAGACTTTTGTGTAATGAAATTTCATTCAACATTCCCCAACGATCATCCCATAATTTCATACCTTTTTCGGTGAAATTTTTTATTTAACGCTAATTATGTCTATGCTGACACGCTCACTAGAATGTGTGACACATTTAACCAATTATAAAGATTTATACATTTGTTTTAACCCTAGTTTAAAAAAATGTAATTATTATTTTCTGAACTCATAGTAAAGTTATTGTTACATATAATTTTTAATTATTTTGTATGATGTCTGTAAGGAAGAAAGTTTAATAGACAAATAAATTAATAAACACAACTAGAGGCTGAGAAACTGCTCTTCAAAACTTGTTTTGGTAAACAAAAAATCAAAGTAAGACTTTTTCCCGTCCTTGTATAAAATTCTAAAGCATTTTGAATTTGAAAGCTTCTCAAATTTAAGTTTTTATTTTAATCTCATTTATTTGACATTACCCAGAAAAACTTAGGTAATGGGTGCGATATACTCATGCATTACCCTGTAATTATAGTTCGTTACCTTTTGCATTATTTGCAAGCATAAAGTGAGTTACTTATAGTGCTTCCAATTATTCGACCCTGCCGGTTAATCGGTTAGGTCATTATTCGAAAAATGAAGAAAACTGATTAGTTGGTTATTCGGATCGATTAATCGGAAAAATTGGCGATTAATCGACTAATCTTTTAATGCAAAATAAATGTATTTCTATCATCAATAAGAACACAAAGAGCTACCTTTTGCTGAAAAATCAAGTTAAGTCTATTGCATTGGTTTCTAAAGTGCTTGTTTATGACAATTCGAAGCATCCTGCGATTTAAAAAAAATCCAAAATAACCAAGAGCTGCCTTTCTTAAAAATATGGTATCAATAGGTTTTGCGAAATTCACAAAGTTTGATAGAACTGCGACTGTTCCCTGACTCTTTTACTACCTGGTTTAAGCTTTAGAGTTAAAGAGGTTATCTATTAGAAACGATATAAAAAGACGCATAATCCTGACCTCACCGATTTTTCTGTGTTTTTGAATTCATTTAAGCGAATTCTAAAATACTTTTGACTAAACAACTTAATTCTACTGAAGTTCCTAATATACTTCATCAAAATTTGTTGATAAATCAAATTAGAAACAAAATTCCATGTTTGTTATTAGTTTTCATAAGTTTTTTCATAGAATTTTAAATGAAACTGTTTTTAAGAAAATACTGTTCTCGAATTTGAAAGGAATTTTATATTATTTTATGGCATAAGTAACGTCATAGTGCTTGTTATGAATATACCTAGTCGCGTGTTTTATTGCTAAGGAGAGAAATATATATTTTAATAGGTTTTGGTTAAAGCTCTGCTTAGAGGCTCTAGCTTTTCTAAAACTTTGTGTTCTGATCAGATCTTTTGTCAGCTTGAAATACATGCATACGGAGGTGGAAAGCTCTGTTTCAATTTTTTTGGACATAAAAATATAATTTTATATTATTTAAAATTTTTTTTTTAAACGAATTGAATAATTGTCTATCAAATTTCCTAAAGCTTATATAATATTTGCATTGATTCAGTCGATTTGAAAATAATTTGATTGTATTTTAGTTTATGTTTTTTTTACGATTTTCTTGCCAAAGTTAAGAAAATTAGGAAGTTTTAAGAAAACATTTTAAGCGGTTAATCGATCTACTTTAATCGGTTATTCAGGTCAAATAATTATTTGAGTTTTAAATTATTTGTTTCGACATTAACCGAAATAGAGCGATTAATCGAAAAATCGGTTAATCGATTAACCGAATTGGAAACACTAGTTACTGATCAATGATAACGTATTGTAATAATTATTATTTATAAACGTATAGTAATAATTAAAATATTTTTGAAAATCTATTTTTAGACTCATTAATTTGTGTTTTTTTAAGCAAAATTGTAATGTATGTCTGTTTCGACATCACGAACAAAAAACACGAAGGGCAACTTTTCATTTATGGTCAAAGCAATCAAAGGTTATGTGCGTCGATAGCTCAGTGGGTAGAGTCCTCGTCTCCCAACCAGAGTTCCCAGATTCGATTCCATCATCACTACGTTATATTTAATAACGTTTAAAGTATTTGTAATAATTTTTTTTCATAAAATTTTTTTATCATAATATTTTTATATGCATTACTTTTCTTATCATTCTAACCATATAAATAACCACTTACTTTATCACCTTTAAAGTAATGGGTTTATACATTACTTTAAGGCTCAACGCCTGTAAAATTCATTCATGATGTAAGGTGTAAAGTAACGCCTCGGCACCTTTGGATATATTTTACTTTACACATTATTTGGTAATGTTTGGTTTTGCTGGGTAGTTCAGTATATTTTCGCTTCTTTTGATTAAAAACTAATAAAAAAGTTAAGATTTTAGCTCTTTTGCTTAATATTTGAAACATAATGTTGGAGCAACTTTAGGGTCTTATTCTTTTCAGTTTACGAATATAGCTGTAACTAAAATTGACTTACTCTTTGTTAATTTTCCGGTAAAATTAATCCATTCTTACTCCGACATCACTAACAAAAACAGCAATAAAACTTTTAACAAAAGTAGTACTGAAGGATAAAATACAACTATATAAAAACCCATTCAAATTTACCATCAACTTCTTCACAATAAAAAAAAGAAAAACCCATAGAGATAAACCCAACAACACAAACGACAACTCTAATGTTACAACAATTAAAACCAGGGACTGAAACCCTGAAAAAATGGGTTCAGGTTGGGGTTAATCGAAATAAAAAAATGCAGGTTCGGGTTCGGTTCAGGGTTCGGGTTCAACATTTAAAAAAAGCACAAATATTTTAACAATAGGAAATTTATGTATTTTTCAAAGAAATTTTCATTTAATTTTATAATTAATATATTCTTTAAGTTTTCTTCTTTTAAATTAGTTCTTTGTAGCGACAAAATGAATTTAAAGGCTGAAAATGCGCTCTCATTTGAAGAATTTAATTTAGAAAAGCGTTTCTTCTTTTTTAGAACTTATTCTAATTCAATATCTTGTTCTTCATCATCTTCTGAAGAACAAGATATTGATTCTCTCGCTTTTAAAACATATTTTTTTTAGCATTTTCAACATATTCGGGACTAAGCATTAACTAAAATCTGGTGTCTAGATATAACGCTGCAATCAAAAGTGGATTATTAATAATGTGGTTTTCTCTTTTTATAATATTTGAATATAATTCTTGTGAAAATGTTTTTCATCTTTTGGTAGCTCTAATTTAAAACTAAGCTAGATTCTATAAAAATCGCCTAGTCATCTGTTCTTCTTGTAGTTTTACCCAGAGTTCGTATTTGCACACCACGAAGTGCTCATTTTACTTCTTTCACGTATCACTGTACATGAATGAAATATAATCAATGTGTTTCATTTTTCATTTATGTTAATTTCTTCTTACGCACACATTTCATTTTCTCATTGTGGTATATTGTGTCTCATGTTTTTATTCTCATTCATGTTATGAAAATTGAAATTTACACATCATGTTCTCCTGTGAAACATGAAATAACACATTTTATTTTCATATACCACGAAATGAAAAAAAGAATGAGACTGGTGGTGAAAACTTTCATCACACGCTTCTTGATACTTTTTTCATGATACACTTCATGATACGCTTCGTGATACGCTTCGTGATACTGTTTTCATGATACACTTCGTGATACACACTTATTTTAATTTTTTAAATTTTTTCTTCGTAGTTAAATTATGCACACAAAATTAAGGTCTAAATTAAAATAATTTAAAATTAATTTGTTTTTCAAATTGATATTTCTAAAACTAAATCATAGATATTCAATGTCAAATTAAATTAAATACTCAGAGAAAAGATTGGTTGGAATTCGATTAAGACCATTAAAATATGTTTCTTAGGAAAATTTATTTAGAATAACCTATAATCAATTAATAATGCTTAAATATTGCATTAAGAAATAAAAAGAGGGAAAAGGAACTAAAAACTATCCTATTATCCAATTATTGGTATTTCCAATCAACTTTTAAATAAAATTAATTTAAAATTTATTAATTGTGTAGGAACCATTTATTTAGTTAGGAACCATTTATTTACTAGATAATCGGTGCAATCTATCACAATTATTAAATATATGTCAATATTCAAAAGTGGGTACTAATCAAATGTGCCATTAAATTAGGGTATCAGGGATCAGGGTAGAAAAAAATTTCTTCTTTTTAAAATATGTTTTTTTTTTAATTTGATATAGATTTTTTGAAAAAACACGATTTTTTTTAAATTTATTTGGTTGCATGCTAGCCCAGTAGACCAAATCTTGTTTGGTTATACCATGTGTTATATTTTTGGATCTTGGCAATTGTACTAGAAAACAGATGTTAAAAGTTTCAGATCAAACTAATTTTTGAAAAACACGATTTTTTAAATTTTTTTGTTTGGGTTTAATTTTATTTAACTCATTGCAATATATTGTGGAATGATATTTTTTTATAAAATAAAATATATTTTTGCGATTTTGTTAGATTTATATATTGGAGTTATTTGCTTTAACGTGCTTTTGTTTAAATGTTTTTTTGTTTCTATAACTGTTTGTTCTTATTCATCATTGTAAAACGTATTGGCAAACCGTCGTCCTTTTTATACATTTTCTTAAAAAAGCCAACAGACTTTTTAAACTGAACAACATCTTTGTGAAACGGATGGAAGATGTTGAAAACGTGAAACATGTATTTACATTGGCAACATCTTTCATCTGTCATTTATTCAGCTGTCAAAAATATAAAAGAAAAAGACGCATATTTTCTGTTAAAAATAAAAAATGGATTAAGATAAAGCATTAATCATTGGAGTAGCTGTTTCCAAACACTCAATATAAAATAGACAATCATCAAAAAGCAATGACGAAAGGGGAGAAAAGAGAGCGTGGACATTGATAAGGTTGGGTAGCGTCAACCGAAAATACTATATTCTATACCAGGAGTGCCCAAAGGTTCCTTATGGAAGAGTAAACACCAATGCATTTAAAGAATAACTAATTTTTATTCAATATTTTTTATTGTAAAAACCAATATATACAAAGAAAAAGGAAAAAAATATTTCATATCATACGTTAAACAAAAACAAATTCTACATTGATGATCGCTGTCGTCAATGTTTACCAGTAAAGCATACGAAAGTGTTGTTGCTTTGCACTTGCGTGTATACAGTGAAGAACGAAAAAAGAAACTAATAAGGCAAAGTTGTTTGTGTATTTCGTATTGCTATTGCTGAGTGCTCTATGTGTACACAGCCTATAGCTAAGCGCTTTTACAAAAACAAATGAGCATCAAGAGCATAGGGCTTGGACACCCTTGTTCTATACAGTATTCTATCCTGCTGGCTCTGTAGAATTTCTCAATTTTTATTTTCTATAATTTACTAATACAAAATTTTCATGTTTCTTTACAATAAAATAATTTATAAAAAGAATATGATTATATGATCTAAAATCCTACTAATACTATTCATTTACAAAATAACAGATCAACAATTCATAAAAATCCATCAAAATCGTGTTTTTCAAAAAATCTATATCAAACTAAAAAAAGGAATTTTTTCCCTGATCGCTGATACCCACATTTGATTAGTACCCACTTTTGAATATTGACATATATTTGATAATTGTGATAGATTGCACCGATTATATAGTATTTCAACTAAATAAATGGTTCCTGTACAGTAGGTACACAGTTAATAAATTTTAAATTAATTTTATTTTAAAAGTTGATTAGAAATACCAATAATTGGATAATAGGATAGTTTTTAGTTCCTTTTCCCTCTTTTTATTTCTATAGCAATATTTAAGCATTATTAATTGATTATAGGTAATTCTAAATAAAATTTTTTCCCAAGAAATATATTTTAATGGTCTTAAACGAATTCCAACCGATCTTTTAATTTAATTTGACATTGAATATCTATGATTTAGTTTTAGAAATATCAATTTGAAAAACAAATTAATTTTAAATTATTTTAATTTAGACCTTAATTTTGTGTTTTACATTAAATTTTACAAGTTTATAATTTAACTACGAAGAAAAAATTTAAAAAAATGAAAATAAGTGTATATGAGTGTATGAAAAAAGTATCATGAAGCGTATCACGAAGTGTATCATGAAAAAAGTATCACGAAGCGTATGATGAAAATTTTCACCACCTGTCTCATTAATTTTTTTCATTTCGTGGTATATGAAAATAAAATGTGTTATTTCATGTTTCACAGGAGAACATGTTGTGTAAATTTCAATTTGCATAACATGAATGAGAATAAAAACATGGGACACAATTACCACAATGAGAAAATGAAATGTGTGCGTAAGAAGAAATTAACATAAATGAAAAATGAAACACATTGATTATATTTTATTCATGTACAGTGATACAAGATAACTGACCACAAATATTTTCGTTCGTGAAAATGAAATAATAAAGTACACCAAATACGTACTCTTTTTTACCGTTAATTTTTAAACAGGTGCAAAAACTTCTACAAATTCCTCACAAATATTCCAAATATTATCATTCATACATCCAGTAATTCCGAGCAAAAACTTCTGTATTCCAATTAGGCTTCAAATATGTCATAACTGGAATTCCATCTAGTTTGACAGTCTAGTACAGTTTTTTCAAGTTTAGCTTTTTAGTTACAGAAGAAATTTTTGGTGTTCGCAATGTTTTGCAAATAGCTCTGCATTGATCATGTATTTGCTTAAAAAGACTAGATATAGTGTCGACAACTGCAAACTGTAATGCAAGAAATGTAATATTTTTTATGATTTTTCTATCAAACATTCTTCACGCCATGAATAGCAAGAATATTTTTTTATATTTTTGAACCCGAACCTTGTTAAATTTTTGGGTTCGGTTTCAGTCCCTGATTTAAACTACAGAAGATCAAAAAATACAAAAACCAACAACAAATATTAACAACTCAAACCCTATATCACCAGCTAACCCAACAAACGGTCCGTCATAAACGTAATCCAACTCCATTTACCGTTATCCAGATCCGTATACGGAATCCACCTTCATTTATGTACCGAATTCTGGATCCGTATACGGATCAGAAAACGGATTTTAAGGAGCATCGATGGGCGTTTATTGCGCATTGAAAATCATTGAAAAATAAAACAATTTTTTAATTTAGGTTTAATTGGTGGTGTTTACGAAATGATTTAGCATACTATACAATGCAAATATGCAAATTTTTTTAAACAAAATCTATAATAAACATTATAACGGTAGTTGTCTACCACGCTCTGATCAGTACCGATACGAAAATTTTTTAAACTACGATTCCAATAGTGACGTGTGTCTTCTATTATCACGGAGTTTATTTCATAATATTACCTGTTACTTGGGTTATATCTACAAAATACCGTTATAAATCGGTGTTTCGGTAGTTTAGCGTTATTTTAAAGGATATTTAAAATAAAAGATATTTAAAATTTAAGCCGGTAAAATAGCACAATAAACCCGATTATTGAAAAAGACAAATGCCTTTAATGGAATCGCCATTTTAAAATTTCCATATCGGTCTTAAAGTGGCTGTGGTAGTCAACTATCGTTATTACGAAAAGGTATTAAATGCCAACCATGATTATAAGCTGTCAGACAATATTTTTATTTGCAAAACAGCATAATAAATAATATATAATTACAAAATGTTGACACTATTAAATTTAAAACTCGATTTTGTAATATATAAAATGCTTACAAAACAATATTAAGTTTAACAAAAAGTTAAAATTAAGACAAACAAAAATGTAAAGTTTTTTTTTTTGTCATAAATAAAGTTTTTTAAAATGCCAAATGTTTCGCTTACCCTTTGATATAATAATTAAAGTGGGCGTGGTTAAAAATATTTTGAATATATTTGGTTGAGCCTTGAATATGAACCCTGAAGGAAATGTCGAAAGTGAAACTGTACTGATTCAATATTGTCTTTGTCACCAGTACTACTGACTAATTATGCCCCAGACAACGCTCTCTGCTATAGACATTTAACATGTGCTTGTCATTGCGAATCTACACAACTATTGACTAGGTGTATTTATTTCAGAAGATATTTTATTAATAAAATTTTTTATAAATTTCATTAAAGTAAATAAGTTTTTCATTCAAATTTAATGTTGGAGTAGACAAATCTTCAAAAGACTACAAAATCTTCATCACGCTCCACAAAATGTCTAGAGTTACAACTTTTACTAAAAATTGTTGCCTCTTTCTCGTTATTTTTATACAAAATTGATTGTTTCTTCGCCAGTCTTTTGTAATTGCTTTTGCTCAATATATATATATTTTTCAAATTATATGCACATTTACCTTTGAAATTCACTTTTCTTTATATTTTTAATAAAAACATTAATTTTGCAAGCAGCTATGGACATGTATTTTTAACAAAATGAAACAAAATAGTCAAGAACAAGCACAGCTTTGTAGCTGCCAAAAAAAAAAAAGGAATGTAAAAAGTGTAGTAGACGCTGTGTTGACAATGTCACCAAAAAATTAAAATGAAATGAAAAAAGTGTAGACGCTTTGTTGACTATATCACCAAAAAGTTACCCAAACTTGTCAACAAAAGTGAGGACTTGGAGACACTTGACCCCAGGCTTCCTACAGGGAACTGATATCAATTTAAAGCCTCTATCACACATAATAATTGCAGTTGAAAAAAAACGGTAAGCAAATATAACAAAAATTATAAGTCCTTTTTTTTTGACATTAAAGAGTTAATTATTTAATTGGCGCATTCGGCGAAAGAAGGATGGCTCAAGCTCAAGAACAAGCTCAAATACACCCAGTAGAATTGGTGGAGGTGCTGGCCAGAAGAGACAATCAACTAGAACAACTCAGAACAGCTTATCTAGAACTACAGCAAAACCGTGAAAGAGATAACAACGCAATGCAGAATGTAACAAAAACAATCAATTGCCAACGTTTACGGGATAAGGAGAAGTAACCATCAATAGTTTCTTCAGCAGTATAGAGTACCTACTGTCAACAGTGAAACACTACAAAAAAGCTGTAAGGATGCCATTTTACCGAAAGGTTCAAGGACTAGCAAAGGACGTAGTGGTTAATTTGCCTACACCAGATAAATGGCAGCTGGTTAAGGAGACTTTGAAATTAAGATATAGGCCATGCGTGGAACCACATCAAAGTTATTAAATGATAGCTAACCTTATTAGTTTCATTAGTTTGCAAAGATGTTAACATCTTCCCATAAGAATTATACAGGCCAAAAATTCTACATCTTTCTACATCTACAAAAGATGATCCTTTCTCATTTTGTTCCATCTTACATCTTTCGTTATTTTAAGTGTCATCACTAAAAAAATGAGAAAAAAAATCGATTTTCTTTGTGCCATCACTGGCAAACCGACATTGCAGAAAAAAAACAAAAAAAATTAATTATTCAGCAAAGGAAAGTGAGCGGCACATGTAAGAATTTCATTCTTATGTCTACCAAAAATGTTTCTTCATCATCATCTTCCAGAATGATCTTAATATTTCAATGTACTACATTAAAATTCGGGTTTGTTCTTGCAGAGCAACAACTCCTCCAATGATTAATGCTTTCTGTAAATCCATTTTTTTATTTTTAACAACCCAGCAAAACCACACATTACCAAATAATGGTTAAATTAATGTATAGCCATAGGGGCCGATGGATTACTTTTCTTCATTGTTGAATTTTACAAGCGATGAGCCTCAAAGTAATGTATATACTCATTACTTTAGAGGTGATAATGTAAGGGGTTACTTATATGGTTACGAGAATGGAAAAAGTAATGTGTCTAAAAATAGATTTTTTTAAAACAGGAATTTTTATTAAAAAAAAATTATTACAAATATTTTATTTGAAATATTTGTAATTAAAAGCAATGTGGTTAAGATGGGAATCGAACCAGGGAAATCTGGTTGCCAGCCAAGAACTCTACCCACTGAGCTATCGACGCATATAGTATTTGATTGCTTTAAACTTAAATGAATTGTTGCGCTTCGTTTTTTCGCTAGTGTTATCAAAACAAACATACATTACCCTTTTGCTTACAAAAAACACAAAATAATGTATCTAAAAATAGATTTTAAAAAATATTTACATTTATAAATCATATATTACATTTATAAATCATATATTATCAATAATGAGTAACTTATTACTTTATGCTTGCAAATAATGAAAAAGGTAACGAGCTATTATTACAAGGTAACGCATGAGAATATCGCACCCATTACCAAAGTTTTGCTGGGAAACAATATGTGTATTTTTCTTTTATTTTTTGACAGCTGAATAAAGGGTAGATGAAAGATGTTGCCAATGTAAATACATGTTTCAGGTTTTCAACATCTTCCACGCGTTTCACAAAGATGTTGTTCAGTGTAAAAAGCCTATTACCGTTAATTCGGTAAGTGAATTAATAATAGAAATACAAAATATAAAATACAAAGCGAACGAATTAAATGTATACTATAAAGGTGACCACTGTATTGACCTCACGAACGTGGGCAGTTTACTCGTTAATACAATTAAGGAGATGACTTTGGGAACGTTACTGGACAAAATTTACGAGAAAAGAAATATTAACATTTTGAAAATTTTAACTTATAGAAGATTTAAAAATTGTTGTGTTAGACCAATATATAGAAAAACTAAATGGACTAATAAGACCCAGGATACAAACCAAAACTATAATCACCAAAATAGCAATAACTATCAACATATTTAATAATGATTACAATAAAAAATCCAATGGACAAAATTACCAGGAACAGAATAATTTTAAAAATAATCCGCATAATATTCAGGATCGAAAATTTAACAATAATAATAATTTTAAAAATTCAGGAAGATACCGAAACCAATATAATAATAATAATAATAATTCGGGTCATTTTTAGAGGGTCACTCTGCTAGGAAACCCTAGGCCAAATTTCGGCCAAAATCGCAGAAATTAACCTAGGCAAGACCAAAACAAACGAATGGAAATTGATAATATGGAGATAAATCAAGGTAATATGACGGGTAATTCCCAACAGTTCGCCCAGGTAGTAAACCCTAGGACAAATCTCAGCCAAAATCGTTTGAGTCAACCTAGGCAAGACCAAAACGAACTTAGGGATAGGGGGAACATGATGGTAAATCAATTGTCAGAATACTTTGAACAGAACTTATGTCAGTGTAATGTAACTCAAATTGAGCAGGGCCAAAATGAACAGGATCAATTCTTTCAGGAACAACCTCCTACTTTTTACCCATCATAACGATTACAATTAATCGAAAAAAGTATAAAGCTTTAATAGATATAGGAGCGACTTTAAGCTTAATAGATAGTAATATAAAAAATTTCAGAAAAATTGTATAGAAAAAATCAATTGAAGAAAGATGTAATTAGATTTGAGTAAAAACTGATTTACCTAACGAATTTAATATACGAGGAAATGCGAAACTTAGATGGAAAATTACAGAATTAAAAGGAAGAAAGTATAGTTATATAATAGATAATAAATTTAATAGATGGGTATATATCATTTAACAATAGGATAACTAAATTTATATTTAATCCATATAATAGTCTTGAAATTTTCTCATTAGAGGAAAGTGGATTTGAATGGGATAGAATTCAACTAGATCATTTAAATGAAGAAGAACATTTTGAAAATATTTCGAAAATTATATTTTAAAGAAGACGGCAAACTAACTAGTACGAAATTTGAAGGATAACGGATAAACAGATAAAATCTAAATTACCCAGGTGAAAATGGTCATATATACGAACCAGAGAACTGCAAAACCAACTTTTTTCTTGATTTAATCATACACAAAAATTCTTGTTCACATTTAATAATTCAACAAAATTCACTGTAGAATAAAATCAGCATCATGTTACTAAACGCGTAATTGGGATCAGTTTGAATCATCTGTCGATTATGTTTTATGCAAATGTAATCACTCAACAAAAAGTCAGCGTTGAATAAATCAGAAAAAACAACAAACAACGCGTATGAGTGTATTCATAAATAAAACGAAATAGAAACACATTTTATAAATAATATTGTTTACATTAGGGTGGGACTTAAATCCGCTTTTTTAGAATTTTTATTAGTAAAACGAAATAGAAACACATTTTATAAATGATATTGTTTACATTAGGGTGGGACTTAAATCCGCTTTTTTAGAATTTTTATTAGTAATAAAAAAATTCTTCTTTGTGAAATATAAATATTTTTTTGGAAAAAAATTTAAGTCGATATCTCAGGCTTGCCTAATCCGGAAAAATTTAAATATTGTCTAAATTTTTTTTCATCTATTTTGATTGGAAAATTAGATGTCGACCTAAATTAAAAAAAAAAAATTTCACAAAGAACAATATTTTTGGTATTTCTAATAAAAATTCTAAAAAAACGTATTTTAGACCCACCCTAATATACATATAACATTTATGAAATATGGTTTTTTACAAAACCACCCCCTTTTTATAGATAAGAAACTATTTTGTTTTAATTATGATTACACTCATACATGTTGTTTGTTGTTTTTTCTGATTTATTCTACATCAAGATATTTATTGTTGGCTCGAATGAACAGAATAAAATCAATGGTTTAACAACGACCGATGATTATAAATCAGTGACTAAACAATTTGCACATCGTTTGATTGATTTAAAATCATCAACCAATATGTGTGTTGGAGTATATTCAGCGTTTGAACGCAAACACATATTTATTCTTGTGTTAATTGCGTATGAACGTTCTGCAATCAGCAAATGCAGTTCTCTGATACGAACATGTATGTCATGTATGTAAGCATATATGGGCAAATACATTCAAAGTAAAAGTTCATATATGCTAATATATAATAAAATATATGGCAATATATGATAATATATTGCATATATAGGTCCATATATTGATTCGTATATGAATACATATATTATTACAATATGAGTTTTATTTTTTATTAGATATGGCCATATATGAAGGCAAGTTTTTTTTTTCAATTTATGATCCAGTTCGAATTCTTAAACGAAAATTAGTGTGGACATAAGAGTGGAGTAACACGTAACCAAAAATTAAAGTTTGATAATATTTCAAAGATCTTTCATACAGATTGCCATTTTGGCAAGACAGGAATTCTATGAATCGCATTAAAAGTGATTTACTTTGATTTAGACTCGATAACAAGTACTTCCAAGTACTTGCAACATAGGAATTGGTTATTTTCAAAATGTCAAAACATAAAATTACAGAACAATTCCATATGAAAACGATCAAAATTGGCAAATTTTTGGACGACCCCTCTCCGATTTTAATATAAATAGTCTCAATCGATTGCCCAGCAAAAAATAATGTACCTACATATTTTTTTTTATAGTGACTGGTTTAGTGGTGGTGTACACCACTGTCATGTGACAAAATTGAAGAATTCTTCATAAGGGACCTCATTGAAAGTTGTTTTTAAAAAAAACTACTAAAGCGATCGCAACGAGTGATAGCTCGTTGGAAAGGTATTTTCAGGCTTTAATTGAAAAATAAAATTTTCCTAATTTTTCTCAGAAATTTACCTTTTTTCCCATGAAAATTAAATTTTCCGATTTTCCACAGAAGCTCCTAAATTTTCCGGCTAATTTTATTTTTTTTGGATTTCTCATAATTTTTGCTTTAAGAATCAGCAATAAAAAAATGGGCCCCGACTCCTTGTTTGGACAGAAGAAGAGCATTTAAGAGACCACCTTGTTCTCATTGTTTTTATATTTTTTATAATTGAATTATTTTTAATTATTTAACATTATTTTATTTTATTATTAAAAATACATTTTAAAAATTATTTTACAGTTAAAAATACATATATGAAGAAAAAATCAATTTTTTTTTAAGAGCCCCAAGTTGAGTGTGTAGTGAATATGGTCTGCCTGCCTTCACAAGATCGGCCATAAATCCATGGATAATAGCAGCAGTGGCATGTAATGGCACACCAAACCCGACTGAGGCTACAGGTCATAAAATGTTTTGTAAATTTTTTAAATTACCAGGTAATAAATATTTCGCCTAAAATGACACGTGCAGAAACAAGTCATAAAACACGGATTTTCCATAAATATGGCGAAATATTTATTACCTGGTAATTTAAAAAATTTACAAAACATTGGCAGTAACCAATTAAGTCCCTCTTTAAAAAACATTTTATGACCAGTAGTTCACGCAAATTTTCCTATTAAAGAAAAGCAAATATCGCTTATTTTTTTTACCTATTTTTTACCAAAAAATAAATATAAATACTTCACACACTCTGAGTCAAATTTCAGTTGAATACTAAACGTGAAAGTGTTAAAGTGTTTTTTTTTTGTAAAGTAAAGAGTGAAGCTGTAAAGACAATTTAAAGTAAAATGAATAAATTTTGCTGCAATCCGTTTAACAAGTGTGGACATCGTTCGAAAAAGATAAAAGTATTAAAATTAACTGGTGTTTCGAAGCGATACATGAATGAATTAAATATACAATACGGTGAAGAAGCAGAATTCATTTGCCCCAAGTGTAAAATCGATTTGTCTCAACAAGCAAATGCATTGAAACAAATGCAACCACAATCCGAGAGTGAAATGACAATTGAACAAAATGTTTCATCTGATAGTGAGGCAGACATTCCGATGGTCAATATGTCTTTGAGTCCTTTGAATGAGGCTATTACCACTTTAGGTGAAACGCCTATTAGAAAAAGAAAGTTGCGAAGTGAAAAATACAGGAAAGATAAAAAAGGCAAGGTTATGAGTGCAATCGCGACAATATTTGATGAAGGCTCTGATAACGAATGCAGTCAAGCAGATGACGTTGATGACGGCAAACAAATGATTGAGCAGTTGAAAAGAAAATTCAATTTAGCGACCACTTTTCCGGAGAAATATCTTATTTTATCTGTGCTGCCTCAATCATGGTCTATACGCAAGATTTCTGAACAGTTTCAAACATCTTTTTACATCGCGAGAAGAAGCAAAGAATTAGTTCGACAGAAGGGCATATTGGCGACTCCCACCAAGAAATTTGGCTCAAGAACCCTCAGCGAAGCAACGGTGAAATTGATTCAAGATTTTTACTGCAATGATGACAACAGCCGCGCCTGCCCAGGTACACGTGACTATGTTATCACACGTGAAGATGGAGAAAAAGTACACAAGCAGCGCAGATTATTATTATGTAATCTATCCGAAGCATACCATCAGTTCAAAGAGAAATACCCATCAGAAAAAGTGGGATTTTCTAAGTTTGCCATCCTACGACCAAAAGAATGCGTGCTGGCATTAGACAGGCACGGAACGCATTCAGTCTGCGTTTGCATGTTTCATCAAAACATCAAATTAATGTTCTTTCCATGCAAGGTGCATTTCAAACAGTGGATAATTAGCAGCGGCAGATGTTCCCTTGAGACCGTGGTAAAGCAGATTCCGGAATTCATCGAGGAATTCGGATTCAAGTTGAATGAACTGAAGGCGCACCATTTCATATCCGAGATGCAATCGAAATTTCTAAAGGAAAGTAAGGAGAAATTAGCCCAAAATGAATTCATTGTGATAAGCGACTTTGTCGAGAATTACACTTTTTTCGTTCAGGATGAAATTCAGGCTTATCACTGGGCAAACGACCAGTGCACGGTGCATCCTTTTTGCATTTATTTCAAAAACGAAGATAACGAACTACAGACCGTAAGCCTTGTTGTTGTCGCGGAGAGTTTAGCTCATAATTATGTGTCCGTTTATTTATTTCAAATGAAACTGTTTGAATTCTTAAGATCAAAATTCGATGCAATCGACAAAGTAACGTTTTTCTCAGACGGCGCGGTTTCTCAGTACAAGAATAAAAAAAAATTTTACAATCTTTGCATAATTGAAGAAGAACAAAACTGCAAGGTCGAGTGGCACTTTTTTGCGACGTCCCACGGTAAGGGCCCATGCGATGCGTTAGGGGGAACCCTAAAACGCATGGCGACTAAGGCAAGTTTGCAAAGGCCATATACTGACCAGATCTTAAATGTACAACATTTGTTTTCGTGGATTCAAAGCAAGGAAATTGCCATTAACACAGTTTTATGCACTCAAAAAGAACACGATGCCATGGAGCGACGACTTCAAAACAGATATAATAATGTCAAAACTATAACTGGAACGCAAAAGTTTCATTGCTTCATACCAAATATTTCTGATATGTCAATTAATGTAAAGCGGTACTCTTCGTCTGCCGACGTGCTAAATTTAAAGTTACTTTAATTTTATAATGATGCCAAGACAATTGAAATTTTTAATAAATATTGTAATTAAGTATAAGCAGCAAAATAAGAAAGATTTTTTCTTCATAAATGTATTTTTAACTGTAAAATAATTTTTAAAATGTATTTTTAATAATAAAATAAAATAATGTTAAATAATTAAAAATAATTCAATTATAAAAAATATAAAAACAATGAGAACAAGGTGGTCTCTTAAATGCTCTTCTCCTGTCCAAACAAGGAGTCGGGGCCCATTTTTTTATTGCTGATTCTTAAAGCAAAAATTATGAGGAAGCCAAAAAAAAAATAAAATTAGCCGGAAAATTTAGGAGCTTCTGTGGAAAATCGGAAAATTTAATTTTCATGGGAAAATTTAATTTTCATGGGAAAAAAGGTAAATTTCTGAGAAAAATTAGGAAAATTTTATTTTTCAATTAAAGCCTGATTCAATACCTTTCCAACGAGCTATCACTCGTTGCGATCGCTTTAGTAGTTTTTTTTTAAAAACAACTTTCAATGAGGTCCCTTATGAAGAATTCTTCAATTTTGTCACATGACAGTGGTATACACTAAACCAGTCACTATTAAAAAAAAAAAATATGTAGGTACATTATTTTTTGCTGAGACTATTTATTTTAAAATCGGAGAGGGGTCGTCCAAAAGGTGATCGCTTTCATATGGAATTGCTCTATAGCAACAAGAATTCGATAAATGTAACAAATCTTTCGTTTGGACTAGAATTAGAGTATACAAAAAACCGGCCTTTTGAAAAAACCGATTTCGGTTTTCTTCGAAAAATCGAATTTTTAAAAAAGCGGTTTCGGTTTTTGCAGAAAAAACCGGTCAACCGGTTTTTCGTTTTTTTTTTTATTTGAATAAAAAGCTTATATAATTTGTTAATTGTTTTTATTACAAAAAAAAAACAGATATTTAATATATATATATATATATATATATATATATATATATATATATATATATATATGCATTGCCCATACTTTGAAGACATCTGTATATACAGCCAAAAAAGTCCCTATTAAATGCGCCGTGTGCAGTAAAATGTCTTCAGTGTACACAGTAGAATAATGAAAAGTTTAAGGACAGCCCCCAAAGTAACAAAAGGTCTTCATAGTAACGTCCTCGGAACATGTGCTGTGCATATATATATATATATATATATATATATATATATATATATATATATATATATATATATATATATATATATATATATATACATATATATACATATATATATATATATATATATATATATATATATATATATATATATATATATATATATATATATATATATATATGTATATGTGCACAGCACATGTTGCGGGAACGGGTTTTCGTTCCACAAGTTACTATGAAGACATTTTGTTACTTTGGGGACTGTCCTTAAACTTTTCGTTATTCTACTGTTTACACTGAAGACATTTTACTGGACACAGTGCATTTTATAGGGACTTTTTTGGCTGTATATACAGATGTCTTCAAAGTATGGGCAATGCATATACATATATATATATATATATATATATATATATATATATATAGACTGACCTCAAACTTTACATTAATCTACTATATACACTGAAGACATTTTACTGGATACAGCGCATATTATAGGGACTTTTTTGGCTGTATATACATATGTCTTCAAAGTATTTGCAATGCATATATATATATATATATATATATATATATATATATATATATATATATATATATATATATATATATATATATATATATATATATATATATTAATTTAATTTTTTTATATTATATCATTTCAACAAAAAATTAACTTAAAACCAATATTTTTTAATATAATATCTAAAAAATTAATATTATAAATAAAACAATATTCGTATCAAATGAATAGAGATAATTAAGTTTGTAAATTTGTAAAATTATGTACGTTAGTAATTTGAACTTTTAAAACGTTTGGCATTAAATAAGTTTTTTTAATATTACATTTTAAATATGTAAAAAGAAAATCTATTTTTCACTTCTAAAATAATATTTAAGAAATAATATGCATTTTAAATGTTTCGTTTTAAGACGATTTTTTTGTTTGCTTTTGATAAAGCTAGAAGTGGAAAATACTATTTCACTAATAGTAGATGTTGGACAAATAGTCAATAGACAATTATCCAACTTTTCAGTTCTTTTGTCGCATTTATCAAGATATGTGAAATCATCATATTTTTTAGAATTTTGAATACTGTTTATTGTGTTATTTAGAAGTGTTCGGAAAAAATAAAAGAGACCAAGTAACCCAGTTGGTGATGTAATTCAAAAAACCGGTTAACCGAACAAAAAAGACCGGTTTTCGGTTTTCTTCGAATTTACAAAATATTCGAAACCAATCGGTTAAAAAAAACAAAGAAACCGGTTGACCGGTTTTCGGTTTTGGCTTTTGAATACTCTAATTAGAATAAAAACTGTTGACAATTTATACGATGTAATTGATTGCGTGCAATTTCCTTGATTCCCTTTTCAAAGTTGCTTCCAAAGTTATGTCTATTTATACGGTGACTTTAATTGCACAAAAACTGAATGTGAATGAAACAACAAAATAAGAATACATATGAGTGTGAAAGAGAGATAACTGAAACATGCACGAAAATCGCAAAATGTGCCTTTATTGTTACCCCGCTTGCTTCTCGCAATAATAATATGCAACAAAGTCGCCGTCTAAATTGGCTCTAATATAAAAGATATTCACAAAGATGTGACAGCAAAAATGAGTTGCCAAGAAAAAATAACGATAAACTGGGAAAATTTATAAATTGTACCAAATAAACGTTGGGAGTACCATTGTACTTTTAAGACCCAAATTGTACCAAAAATGGTACAATTGTACCAACTTTCGCATACCTGACTCGTATATACATAATAGCAAATGCTATTCCGTTTATTTGTGATGGAGTTCCTGAATTTGAAGCAATTTTTACTACAGAAAAACAACTACAGGCAACCTCAATATTTTTTACAAATAGATAAATATTAGTGGATTCCCCTAAAAGAAAGTGTTTCAAGAGGCTTGAAAAAAATTATATATCTCTAGAAAGACATTTTGTGAGTATACAGCAATCCGAGGAACCTAATTTTCGATAACCTTGAAATTACGGACATTAGACGGACAAAAACCAATAGATTTCTAAGCACTGGTAGGTATATATTGCTTGAAATTACGGTCATTACTAGTTGTAAAATTAATGTATTTTAAGGCTATTTTTTTTTATAGGAAAACACTCAGATTTCCTCTACATAATCTCATGATTTTCTGTTTTCCCAAAGGAAACATTCTCAAAGTAGAAATGGATTTTTTATTATATTGCACAAAAATCTGCAATTTTTTACACAATGATATATATTATATTTTGTATTAAATTTAAATATTGATGTATTTTGTATTTAATAAAAATAAATATTTTTAAAAAATAATTGAAAACGGGGTATTTAATATATTAATAAATTTGGTAGGATATATTTAATAAATTCTATTGGGTAAACAATCATATATAATTAATTCGGTAAGGATAATTACAAATCTCAGTAGGTGTAATCAATCCATACCATATATGAACATTCATATATGTCCATATATGAGCATGTATGACCATATATCCTCAAATTACGGATCCGAGCATATATGGAATAATATATGAACCCATATATGTGGCCATATATTACCATATATCAACATTTTCACCTGGGTATACAGATATCCTCCACAACACGAAGACAAATAAAGGAAATGGAAAAAACAGGGAATAATCTGGAAAAGCAGTTCAAGATATTCCAGCCCATTGATAGTAGTACCCAAGAAAGTATATAATTCCGGACAACGAAAATACAGAATAGTGGTAGATTACAGGAAACTAAACGAGGTTACAATCAACGATCAATTGCCGTTACCTAATATAGATTCAATTTTAGACAAATTAGGAAGATCACAATATTTTACTACAATAGAGGGCGGATCAATAAGTCCGTGACTTTTCGAACTTCCCTCGGTTAATGAAATGCAACACTTCTCCCATCAAGTACCACATGTTAGTAGACTACTATCAAATTTTGAGCAAGTTCCGTCATTTACTTTGCGTTTAACAGCTGTTCAAAACATACAACCTCGTGGATTTTTTTAAACATTATTTTTTGCGAAAAAAAAACGTGAATCAAATCAAGGAAAAGCTTGATAAATACTATGGGGACTCTGCACCACCTATTTCAATAGTTTACTGACATTCATTGTGGTCGCACAAGTACAAAAGACGCTGAACATTCTGGACGGCCAATTGAGGTCAATACACCCGAAAATGTCGAAAAAATTCACGATATGGTGTTAGCCGATCGAAGAGTAAAATGCGTGAGATTGTTGATGCCATAAGCATTTCATATGGCAGTGTGGTTTCGATTTTAAATGATCAGTTGGATTTAAGAAAGCTGTCTGCAAAATGCTCTCAATTGACCATAATGCACGGGTGCACACGTGTGTAGTTTCAATGGCAAAATTCCATGAATTAGGCTACGAATTAGTACCTCATCCGCCATATTCTCCGGATTTAGCCCCCAATGACTATTTCCTATTTCCAAACCTAAAGAAATGGCTCGGTGGAAAGAGATTTAGCTCCAAAGATGAAATTATTTAATTTATTTCATTTGGAACAAATAAGACTTTACTCTTAAAGTACCTCAATCAATAGTAAATAAAAAGAGTAAAATAATAATCTTACATACAATTGAACAATAATTATAATTATAATAACTTAACTCATATCGTCCCAAAGATTTTTTTCTTTTTTATAAATTTATAAAACTTGGTAGTTTAGGTAATTTAGGGTTAAAAAAACACGAATGTGAAGTCAAATTTTTAGTTTTTGAGAAAAATGGTGTTTGATTTTTCGAACACTGTATTTTGAAGGCATATTACAACAATAAAAATGAAAAAACAAAAACATTTGTTTTTTATTGTTAAAAATTTAATCGTTCTTTAATGTAACTACATTTTTACTCTCTTTATTTTTTATTCATAGTTTTTATTTTTTAACATTATGCTAATTATGCTAAAACACATTAATGTTTTCTTCTTTATATAAAAGGGGGAGTGAAGTGGGTAAGAACTTTTATATTTACATTTAAAGCAAACCCCTTATACTATCTAATTGCATAAAAGGAATAGTTCAGAGTCTTAATTAAAAAAAGATAAAAATTATAAAAAATAAATTTTGTATAAATTAATAAAATAAAACAATAAGATGCATCCAAAATACTTATGGAGTACAGGGATATTCTAATATTTTCGTTTTTTGTATACATATCTGGCACAATTATTTATTGTATTTTGTAATTTATTCATTGACGTCGAATCAAGTTCACCGAATACAATAGCGCCATATGTTATTATGGGTACAATTAATGTATTCACAAGTCTAAGATTGATATCACTCGAAATATATATAGAAGAATACCAAAGCCCTCAAAGAACGTTGTAAATTCTCATTATAGTGTAATTAATGTGATCTTTACAGTTAAGATCAAGATTTTTCACAAGATTCACATATTTTAAAGGTTGATTTTGCATTAAAATTTCAGGTAAAATGTTATAATTGCATTAACCAATTTTTATGTCATTAATTAAAAGGTTATTAGCTATAGGCTATCGGCAAATTTCTTGCAAATCTTCATTTAGACGGTAAACTAAGTCTTCAATCAGCATAAAGGTGAATTTTCGAACTATTGCAGCAGTGTACTATATCATTTATAAATAAACTGAAGAGAATTGGACCAATAATTGAACCCTGCGGTACACCAGATCAAATTGATTTCAAGGAAGAAAAGGAATTTTTAGAGATAACTCTCTGAAAGCGATTTGAAAGATACGACCTAATAAGTTTAGAAGCACAGTTGCTAAAACCAAAGTACTTTGTTGGCTTCATCAGCAGGACATCATGTATGAATGTATCAAATGCCTTTGAAAAATCAATAAGAACAACGATCGTGAGATAACCTAAAAACGGACAAATACCTTCTAAAACAAATGCCTATTTTATGACGTGGAGAAACGTTGGACTAAGTGAGCTAAAGGAGATTATGTTGAAAAATATTTTTTTTTTTGCAAAAAAAACTGTGTTTCATTCAAAAAAGGTAACTTGTTACCTACTATACATTGGGCAAAAATAAACACAATGTTTAAAATCAAAATACAGTATGTTTTTCAATGTATCAAAAAAGTTCAGCAACATTAGAATTTTGTTGAAATTTAAATAGATTGTGTCTAAAAAAGCTCTTTTAAATGCATGGATCCACATTCGTGATGTTTAGAAACACGCTTTAAAATGTGTTTTTTTAGTATTACTGCACCTTAAATACCTTAAAATAAAAATGCATTTTTAGAAAATCAAATGTTTTATTAAATAAAAAGAAAAGGAAAAATAACAAGTCACATTAAATTTCTTAACAACATCAATAATAACACTACAGGACAAAATGTTAACTTTTTAAAATTAATAGAGCTCTGACCATCAATTCTGTATATTTTGGTCATGCTGATTGCCATGGTGTACTTTATTTTTTGATCTAAGGTAAAGTTTGGTAGTTTTGTATTTAGTTTTTAACATACAAAATTATTAAAATGCAAGAAATATGAATTCTTTTTATTAAAATGCAAGCACAAGACCTGTGGCATTGTTTACGTTAAGAATTTTTTGCACAAAACCTGATATTAAAACTAGTGTTTCGCATTTTATGTAGGTTTTTATGGTTTTTTGCGATTTTAAAGAATTCAATCGCTGAAAACACAATCAAGCTTAATAAAGATTATGCTTTAGAATTAGCAATTTAAATGAAAATATTTAAACAAAAACAATGTATTTATACGTAGCATCATATACGTGAAATTCGCGGTTTTTCGAAATTTGTATACGGCAGTATAGCTTTCCGAGTTGTTCCCAGAGTCAAACTTTTAGTATAATATTCGGGTACCTCTAAAAACTGTTTTTGCAAAAATTCAAACAAAATATAAATACATTAATTTTTTAATATCATACATGGCACTAATGCATTGATTGGACTAATTAATTGATAATTTCATTACCATTACATTGATAACAATGGTAATGAAATAAATATTATTACCATTGTTTGAATTAATGATTTAATAATGATTTAAAGATCTGATTTCATTGATCAATGACAATGTTTTTGAATTTCATTACCATTACTAATGCACCAATTAAAAGAAATCATTAGCATTATTAACCGTCATTTTATGTGTATATTATATGTATATTTTTTATTTTGTTTTATTATTTTCGTATAAACTTTTTTGTAAACAAATGATTTTTCAATCAATTTAAATTAGATTTTTTAAGCATTTGCGCTATTTCATTACCATTAGTAATGAAATTTTTAATAGAAAAAAATTCATTACCATTAAATGGTAGTGAAATTTTTTTCATTTGCATTAGTGTCAACTTATGGTAATGAAAAATTCCCAAGTATGTTTAATATTAACACTCTAATAAAAAAATTAAAATAATAATATTAGTAAAAATTAAACAAATTGTGTAGTATATTTTTTGGATTTAACGATATAGTAAAAGTGCACTCAAAATTTTTAAGTTTTTCGTTAAAAAGGCAAGCGATATAACAACGCAGTATAAAGCATGTGATAATTTTAAGACTTAATTATTGTTTATTCCATAGTTGCCACAAATGATTAAAAACAAACTATTTCTTAATTTTTTATTGTTTCAATAGGAGTCAAGACCTGTGTTATAAAAGCGATGTGTCCTTACATGAGAACTTTTTTTGTTTTCCGATTTTCAGTTATTATTATTGTATCATTGGGCCTCAACCTTACCATGGATCCCCTAAAGTAGAAATTTATTTTTCTTAAATTGTATAAAATGCTATAAATTAAAAGAGATATTAAGAAACATACATAAATTGTTCTTCTTGAATCTATTGGGCTTACAAGTAAATCTCGTTGATGGACTGCACCCAACTGCAATGAAATTTTAGTTAACAATAGCGGAAAATAAAATAAGAGACACGTATATTTGTTTTATCGGCTCAAAACCATAAAAAGACTTTTTGTTTGCTGTTTCGTTTCACTACGAAGAAAATGTAGTCAATATGGGTATGGGTTTTTTTTTGAATTTTTTTCAATTCAATTTTCATATATAAAAGAAATTGTAGGTTTGAGTTCGAATTTATATATAATAATGGCCATTTTATTAAAATGAGGGGTATCTAAACATTTTTCATTAACGTGTGGCTTTTCAAAGACTATTTCAGAAGAGCATTTTTCTACAATATTTCAAATATTACAAATACATGACAAACCTGGGTCCACCACATAGGATATTTAGGTAAAAAAATTTTTGCTTTCTCGAGTACGGTAATTCTGAGTTTAGATACCAGAGTTTTGTATATATTCTATATAGAGTCGTATTAAAATAACAATGAAATATATGTAAATTTCAAAACTTTTTCTTTATAAAAAAAACTGCCAAATGTAAATATGGCACAAAAAAAATTGTCTTACATATCCATACCAGCATATCACTTTTAACATGTCGGTCTTGCTTCTTAAATAAAAACAAAAGTGCGATAAAAAATTATAAAAATTGTTTTTTCATCTTTGCTTGGCAACCATGGAATAAATAATAACCAAGTTTTAAAATAATCATATGCTTTGTACGCGTTGTTATATCGCATGCCTATTTAAAGCAGCGATCGGCACTCATAGCACTCATGGCCCGAACACAATCGGCAATTTACACTTACACTACACGAATGTCAACAAATTTCCAGCTAAGAGCACAAAAAATACAATTATTTCATTCAGTAGTCAAAAAGTATATAATTCTCAAGAGTATTTTTCTCTCTCACGAACTTTTTAGTACTCTCTTAGAACACGAACATAGTTTGGCGGCAACAAAGGTGAGTTTTGGTCGGCAACTTTTAGTAGCGTTTAGCGGTGCTGCCATATAACCAATTTTAACTATTTTTTTGCCGTTTTGTGGGATGCTAGAGACTTTTCAGATTATTTCATAAAAAAAATGTTTTTTTATTTTATTCATGTATTTTTTCAGATTTTCATATAAAAATATAATATTTGTTCAATATACTATTTATTTTTACTAAAATTATACATGTCCAATAAAGTAAAAAAATACAACAAAAATTTGAAATTGTAGTAAAAAATAGCTACGAGTTCAAACATAACATTGTGACATGAAAAGTATTAAAGTGTGTACATACACATTGACCAAATATGTCTATTCATATCCATTATTTCCCATTTCTATGGTAAAAATATATAATAAAGAGGATAAATATGCTATTAATTGTTGCAACATATAACTAAAAACCTGTAAAAAAAATGCAATAATTTGAAAAAAAATTGTTTTCATGAAAAACAGTTAAGAATCCCAAAAACTGGGATAAAAAATTACACTGCACTGCATACACCAAATTTAATGTTCACACTTTAATGTCAACACTTTACCAACTTTGAAAATGTTGCGCTCTCATTTAAAAATGTTGCCGCTGAACTCTGTACCATGTTGATTTTCTGGTAGAGTGTGAAAAATACTCTATAGTAAGTTATATACTTTTTGAGTAGTAGTGGTTATATGGCAGCACCGCTAAACACTACTAAAATTTGCCGACCAAAACTCACCTTTGTTGCCGCCAAACTATGTTCGTGTTCTAAAAAAGTAGTAAAAAATTCGTGAGAGAGAAACATACTCTTGAGAATTATATACTTTTTGGTAGTACGCTAACTTTCAACAAAGCAAGTATATGCCGCTTTGTTGAAGAAATAAAGTACACTCTAAAAATTTGTTTTTTTTCATTATAGGTTTTTTTATTGTAGGTATTTATTTTATTTTTCGTTTACATTTTAAATTAAAAATGTGGAACGTTGAGTGTGAAGAATTTTTTTTTATTTTCTTTAAATATATTAAATGGGGTAGAGTGCCCTGTATGCAATCAAAAAATTATTATTATCATTATTATAAATTATATTAATTTATTATAATAAAGAAAACAAAAAAATTAATAATTTTAATTCTATAAATACGGATATTCTCTTATCGATTAATTCATTTATTAATTTATTAATTCATTCATTTATCTAGAAAGATAAAATAATTTCTTGCAGTGTAAAACACCAATACATTTATATTCTTTTTTTTTGCCGACCACTGATTTAAAGAAATATTTAAATGACCAAGTTATTTTTATGAGACGTTTTCTTTATTGTTAAATCCAAAAAATATACTACACAATTTGTTTAGTTTTTACTAATATTATTATTTTAATTTTTTATAAGTGTTAATATTAAAAACTTAATGTATTTATTACAAAATCTTTTGCAAAGGTTAACTTTTAGTTTGAATTTTGCAAGAACAGTTTTAGAGGCACCCGCATACTATCCCAGCAAAAATGAAGCTGCCAAAGAAGCAATAAAAGCATCACTACTATGGCAAAGGCATCACTTCTTTTCTAATGGTTTCATCGATGAATTTAACATTAGCGTGTCATAGGATGGAACTATTCAAATGAAGCTACTAGCATTACTCATACTTTACTCTAAGGAAGCAATGATAATACAATGATTAGATATTCTGATGCATGAGTGGAAAATGTTCATATACTCTGTAGTATTTAAGCTTTGATGAAAATTTAATTCATAAGATTGCAGAAAAATTATTTTAAAAAAGCAAAATTTATGCATTGATACACTCACCAAAAAAAGTCTGTAATGGCAACTGAAAATTTTGCTGTTATTAAGGGATATTCTGCTAATTTGAGCCCAGCGGTATTTTTTGCTAATCTTAGCAACACATGTCTGCTGACGTGTAGTACAATGAAATTAGTAGAAAAATTAGTAGCCGCTACTAAATTTTAGTAGACTTTTTGTAAAGTGGAATTTAAAATCTGTTTGCTAAAATCAGCAAAAAAAATACTAAATACTATTAATATTAGTACAAAGTTTTAGATTTATTTTTTTATCGAGCATCAAAAATTTTAATTATATTTTTTAAATAATGTTTTATACAAAATTAAAAAAAAAAATCAAAGGCTTGAAAATTTTAAAAATTGTTTAAACATAAACATTTTGTTTTAATTTGGTAATTTCTGTTTTGAAAAATATTTTAGTCAATTTTTTTTTTACTTTTAAGGTTAAATTTAATTGTTTTTAGGGCTGATTCTAAAAACCCCTTTTTAGTGCTATTTTAAGTGGATGTCCTCTTTTTAGACATGAGTCGGTATCTTCACTTCCGATCCCTTTATTCAATCTATATAACATTTTAGGGCAATTTAAGTTTGTATGTATAAGTTTAAATTATTAGAAATAACATTTTCTTCAATATCGACTTTTTTAAATTAAGTAATTTTTTTTTGCTAATTTTAGCAAATCGGTTTTCAAAAATTTGTAAAATGATTTCTTAAATTAGCAACAAACATTTGTAGATATTCTGTAAAAATTCTGTAATTTGTAAAATGTAAATAGCAAACAGATTTGCTAAATAATAATTTGTTTACTAAAAATCAGTACAAAAATAGTAAAGTGGGATTGAAAACCGTTTACAAATTTTTCTACTAACTTTTTTTCTGAATGTACACAAATTCTCTTTATTAAAACAAATAAATAATTCTGCATTAGTGAAAAAGCATTTTTGAAACATTTTTCAAAAATTTTAATGAATTTTTAGACAAATTTTAAAATATTTTTGGATAATTTAAAAACTGGTTGTACGATTTGGAAACATTTTAAGACAATTTTAAAATATTTTTGAACAATTTTAAATAATTTTTGCACAATTTAAAAAACATTTTTGGGCAATTTGAAATAATTTTTACACAATTTTAAAATTATTTTGATAAATTCTGAATTAAAACTGGAAATGGTGTAGTGTTAAATAATAATAATGCAAAAATGCACAGATTGCGTCGTCATAAATATTTAAGGCTGAAAAAATGCAAGTGACAGGCCAGCTAGTTTCAATTAAAGGTCAAAAAAAAAAAGTTTTTCTTGATTTTTTAAAACTTTTATAAAAACTGCATAAATTCTAATCCTCATGAATTTTTAAACTAAAATATAAAAAATGATTTAATAAAAAAAAATAAAAAAGTTCACCAGAACTATTTTCTCAATTTCAATAAATGCTTTAGATTCAAAAAAATACACGATTTACTATAACTTATGCTTTAGAAGTAATGAAGAGTGATTTTTTAAAATATGGATCAGGTTTATATCCATATAACTGCATTTGTAATATGAACACATGAATTCTTTTGGAAGTACCTTAAAATAACACCAAAAAATTATAAAAGAATGTCAACTGAAGTTTAGGAAGTAATGAAAGAAGTTATATTCACAGACTGACTACCATTTTTTTGCTGGGATACTAAATGTTAGACTCTGGGAACAACTCGGAAAGCTATGCTGCCATATACAATTTTCGAAAAATCGTGGACTTAACGTATAAGATGCTATGTACAAATACATTGTTTTTGTTGAAATATTTTCCTTCTAATTGCTTCTTTACTAAGGCATAACCGTTTTTAAGCTCGATAGTATTTTCAGCAATTGAATTCGTTAAAATCGTAAAAACCATAAAAACCTACATAAAACGCGAAGCAGTAGTTTAAATATCAGGTTTTGTGCAAAGAATTCGTAACGTAAATATGGCCATAGGTCTTGTGCTTGCATTTTAATAAAAAGAATTTATTTTTCCTGCATTTTAAAAACTAAATAGAAAACCCCCAAACTTTAAAGGTATTTCACGGAAAATCTGAATTCATTAGCATCGGAGATTTAAAAAAAAATTCAAACCTAAGCGTGTTTCTTTGGGAAAAAAGCATGCAAAACCGATGGTTTTTTTTTAAATTTTTTTTTCGAATCTGAGAATTTTAATATCGGAAAATATTCTCAGAATCTGAGGGTTCTTTAGAAGAAAAAGTCCCCAGAATCAGAACGGTTTTTCCTAGGTAAAAGCCTCCGAGATTTTTTAAGGTAAAAGTCTCCAGAATTCGTGTTCTAAAGGAAGAAGTTCTCAGAATCTAAGGGTTTTTTGTAGGAAAATATGAGCGAAGATAACAAAAAATCATTAAATGACAAGGATTTAAACTTTAAAGAAAATAATTGATCAGTCGTCTGGTAATGCCTTAACCTTTCCCTTTTTCATTTGATAAATCTTTATTATTTTAGTCACGTGTAGTTATCCAGTTCAGCGCCTTGTTTCTGTATTTCTCGCATTGATAAAGTTTTCGCAAAATACACGTAAAATGCAACCTTGTTCTGCTTTCTATAGGCTGAGTCACATGCAATTAAATATATATAAATCGAAAGAAAATAATGCGATTTGTTCATGTTATTTCTCTATCTAATAAGAAATTTTACAAAATTAAACGTATCCACAGCTTTAGGAGTTAAAAGCTTTTAAAAAATTTCCTGTAGAAATGCAAACAACTTTATCATATATTAGCTACCCTGTATAAAATAGGGTAACCGTGAATTTCTCGATGCGAAAACTTCTCGAATCAGTTACAGAAACGGGGTGCAGAGTTTTAACTGCTTTTGTTTGGGATGATATGGTTAAAAAAAATGTTCATGCATAAACGGTACACTCTAAAAAATGTTTGTAAATGTACTACAATAAAATGGGTAAAGTTTTATGTAATATTACGAAAATTCGGTAAATATAAACAAAAAATGCCCAAAAATGTTTTGAACATACTTTCATATACAAAATAATACACACAAAAAGTATCTTTAGACATAATAAGCCGTATGCATACATTTTGTTGATTTTTATTACACACTTATAAATCAAATAAACATGCAAAACAACAACAAATTTTCTTTATAAGACTGTTATAAGAACCAACTAAATGTCTATGCATACTGCTGAATGTGTTTAAAATTAAGCACTGTGCCTTAAATTAGTATTATTTTGTTCAATTAAAATTTTACGCACAAATCTTGTAAATATACTAACTTAGAATGGTAATAAATTTTTTAACATTTGGAAATTGGAAAATATTAAAAAAAATTAAAAAGAGCTAAAACAAAAATTAATTTTTCAAAAGTTTATAAATATAATATTTGTGAATTTAAATTCAAGATGACCATCATCACACCACATACTCATTTGAAATATATAATGTATTATACTTATAAAGCATTTTATTATTAAAACATACATACATAAAATAAATTTATTTTTTCAAAAAAAAATTTTCTGCAGCTTAATTTAAACCATGCGTTGGTAAGTACACACATTTTTTTTTATATAATTACGCATATAGAAATGCATTTTATGTGTATATTAACTCTTCAAAAAGGTTTTTTACGCACAATTTCAGTAAATCTTCGAATTACTTTTAAAATTTAATTTAATTTTTCATTTACGCACACAGAGTAAATTTACCCCATTTATAGTAGGAGTACATTTTCCTACTATAGGTTGGGTAAATTTCAACAGAAATTTATTAGGGTGTATATGAAACAGAACCTATGAAGATTGCAAGGTTAAGTTATTACTGGCAGACCGTTTTCCATTTGAGAAGGCTTACATCTACTTATTTCCACGCAGTCCTCTTTGTATTGCCTTGACTAGTCAATATTTAACTCTTTTTTAAAGTGAATCATATATAATATTGCTTGCTGTTTCAGGGAAAGCCGATTTCTCGAAACAGTCTATTGGTCTCGTGCTAACAAATCAGAAGATACAAATTTTAATTCAAAATCCATTAGGTTTCTTCTTCTAGGCAAATTAAGTAATCGTTTAATCATAAATTTAATCTTCAGATACATTTATATCCTATGTATAATTACCATCAGAAGGAGCTATAAAGTTTACAAATAAATTAAAATGAGGTCCTAATGCTGAAATTTAGGACCAAAATTTATATCATTTTTCGTTGTACGTTCTCAAAATTATTTTTAAAATTTATTATATTTTTTCTTACTGACAAATGTTCACACACTTTGTGCCTAATAAATAAAAATATTTTTTAATTCCTGCATTAAATGTGTATTTTTTCAAATATAATATTTACAAAACTATAAACATGTTTCTCAATATACAAAGTACTACATTTGTATGTAATTTCTAAAACATAAATGTGTACATAAGTTGTTCAAACATGTACTCACTTTATAGTAGTAATTTTAAACGTACTTTTTAGAGTGTAGCTAAGGGATATAACCAAATTTTTGAATACTGAAAAGGATACGGAAAATACCGCTTTCGTGGCACCACACGGACTATACGAATTTATTAGAATGTCGTTTGGACTGAAAAAACGCACCTGATACATTCCAACGGTTAATGAATGAAACTTTTTTTTTATTCAGAATTTTGTAATTTTAAAGCCTAGAGGCCAACTAATATATTACAATATTCCACTCACTTAAGGTTACCTTAATAGGTTACCCTGATAACTATTTATTTCATACTCTATAAATAACATATATAATATTTTGCTATCCCAAATTGAAACGAGAAAAATAATTATTGTAGTTATCCACCCTATGTTGTAATAAAAAATTATTAAAAAGTTAAGAAAATTGTTGTAATTATTGAAAGTTATTTAAAAGTTTTCTTTAATAAACATGATCACTAAGAGATGGCACTGCTAGCTCCAAACTTTTTTTTTTCTCAAGTTGATATAACTGTCCTGAGAACACATGCAAAGCTGCAAGTCATTCTGTCAATTCTTTCTTTGTTTACAAGCCATTTGAAGTTGACGTGTCATTGATTTTTTTAATATGGAAAAAATTTAATATCGTGCAGTCATTAGATTCTTTGTTTTGAAGGGTTTAAAAGCAAAGGAAATTTATGAACAATTGTTAAAAGTGTATAAGGAGTCCTCACCTTCAAAACGCACCGTTGAATTTCGGGCTGGTGAATTTAAACGTAGTCGTACCAGCCTTGAAGACGATCCACGCGAAGGACGACCAAAAACTGCAACCACAGCAGAAATCAGCAGGTACATAATATGGTTAGTGAAGATCCAAGTTTGACTAAGCGTGAAATTGCTTATGCCATAGGCATCTCAGACGAACGAGTACTCCGTATTTTACATGAAGAATTACGTATGAAAAAACTGTTTGGAAAGTTAGTGCCGCACACATTAACAATTCAACAAAAACTGGATCGAAAACAAATTTCTCAGCGTAATTTGGAGCGTTTTAAGCCGAATAAAACCGACTTCTTGCGTCGTTTTATGACTATGGATGAGACTTGGATCTACCACCATGATCCCAAACTGAAACAAGAACGTTTACAGTGGACTGAAGCTGGTTGTTCAGCTCCAAAGCAGGTGAAGTCACAAAGATCAGAAGGTTATGGCATCAGTTTTTTGGGATGCAAAAGGAATTTTGTTGATTGATTATCTTCAGAAAGGTAAAACAATCAACTCTGAATATTATTGCATCCTTTTGGATCAGCTAGATGAAAAAATTTGTGAGAAAAGACCTGGTTTAAAGAAGAAAAAATCATTTATCATCAAGACAATGCACCTGCTCACAAAAGTGTTTTGACGATGGCTAAATTCAAAGAATTAAAGTACGAATTGCTTGAACATCCACCGTATTCACCAGATTTGGCTCCCAGTGACTACTATCTCTTCAGAAATCTCAAACAATTCCTTCGTGGAAAGCATTTTTCGTCGAATGAAGAGGCCATAGCAGCCGTAGACGGTTATTTTGCAGAGCTTTCAGCAACTCTATCGTGTAAACTTCAGAATTTTAAGTGCTCCTAAAGTAATTTATTTATATCTTTAAAAAAATTAATAAACGTATTTTAAAAGCACTTGGTTGATACTGTTTATTAAAACAAACTGTAAGTTATCAGAATATAATCAAGTATGCCATCAAAAAGGCATAAAAAACACAAAAGTAATATGTGGTCACTGCAATTTGCCAATAGGAGAAGAAGATGGTAGTATGCAATGTGACAAATGTGCTAAAGTTTTACATGATATTTGTACGAAATTGGATAAACGGCAATATCAAAATCTTTTAAGAAATGAGAAAGAAGAATACATTTGCCATATTTTTAATGAAAGTGATGGGAATATAAAAGATGAGTTAAGCATAATCAAAACAGAACTAAAAAAATTGAATCAACTGAAAGCTTTACATGAAACAATGCATTTTATGTCAAAGCAATTTGATGACATGCTGAAAGGTATAGCTAGTAACAAAAAAAAGTTAGATGTTATACAAAGAGAAAACAAAAATTTAAGAAACGAAGTTACAGATTTGAAAACATCTATTAGATTTTTAAATGACCAAAAAGTGAAAAATGATGTCATTATAAATGGTATAGAATGTGCAGATAATGCGGATGCTGTAGAAACTCTAGTAACGTTTATGAAGGATGTTGGTGTAGAATTAAACCCAAATGACGTAGATGAAGCGTTTATTTTGAAGAAAAAAAATTATTTTAACAAAGCTAAGGAAACAAAAGAAAATTTAAAGAAAAAACAAACAATGGTGGTAAAATTTTGTAGTAAAAAATCAAAGCAAGTAGTGATGTCGTCCAAATCTATATTAAAAGAAAAAGATACTACAAGTTCCGTCTTTATAAATGACTTTTTAAGTAAGGAGGCTCTTGATTTGCTTAATCATGCCAAAAGTTTGAAGAAAGTTGGCTATCGCAGAGTTTATGGGAAGGATGGCAAAGTTTATGTTAAAAGAAGTGAACTATCTAAACCAAAAGTAATTAAAAAATTTGAAGATGTTGATAACTTGTTACTTGAAGCTACCACAAATCAACGGCGCTCTCAAATTGCTAATGAGGATGTTCCTGATGATGATGAGGATGAGGTTCATTCTCCATTTTTGTCGCCTGCGTAAAAAGCATTGTGATTGAGTTGAAATTTTTTCTTATTTTTATCTTTTAATAAATGAATTCTAATCAATATTTTAATTCTGTTATATCTTATAAATCTTATTTTAAAACGCAAAATACATCTTTTTTATCCATTGTTTCTGTAAATGTTAGAAGCATTTCGTCTCTAGCAAAGTTTAATAAATTTAAAACCATAATTACACAATTTCCAAAACTACCTGATATAATTTGCATCCAGGAAACTTGGTTTGAAAATAATCTGACTCAACTTTATGATATTCCAGGATACAATTCTGTTCACTGTTGTAGATCTGATGGCTATGGAGGAACTTCGATTTATATTCGTGAAAGTATGTTGTTTCTGGTTGAAACATGTGAGAGTAGAGATTTCATTGAATGTATAATACTGAATATTCAAAATCAAAAATTACTAGGAAAACCAATTAAAATAATATCGTTTTATCGATCACAGAAGTGTACTTTTAATAAATTCTCAAATTATATTGAAAATTGCCTTTATAACATAGCTCAAAGTCCATCCATCTTTGTAGGTGATTCAAATATTGATTTTTTGTTAAATCCCATGTCTCATGAACTAACAGAAACTTATCATGGCAGAAACATATTAAGTATGTGCGGTCTAAGATATCACCTGCACTCGGAATTTTATATAAATTAAAGTATAAGCTGAATAAAGAAACTAAAATTATCATATTTCAATCATTAGTTCAGAGTCACCTCAATTATATTACAATTATCTATGGATATAGAAGGAATGCTGAGCTTAAATCTTTACAAATAATTCAAAATAAATCTTTAAAAGTAGTTTACAATCTACCTCAATTATTTCCAACATTGTCATTGTATAAGGATATTGCGAAAAAGGTGCTACCTATTTATGGATTGTATAAAATGCACTTGTTGATGTATGTTTACAAGGTAGTACATAACATGGGTCATCATACCTTAAGTTTTACAAGAAATCAAAATGTTTTCAATACTAGAAACAACTCCAATTTAAGGGTTTCAAGATGTCGACTGGAAATGACCAAGCAAAAAATTGAATATATCGGTAGTTTGGAGTTTAATAATTTACCTGAATTTTTAAAAGAGGGTTTAACAATTTCTATATTTAAAAATAGATTGAAAGAGTATCTCCTGGATAATATCGAAATGCTTCTGATATAATTTTGTTTTTCTTTTTCTTTACTTAACATGTGTAATAATATGTATTTTTTTATTCTTTTTTATTCTTTACACTTAAAATTTTTAATCTAATTAAAGTTAACTATATTGCCAACTTGTATCGAAAATGCCCTAGTGGCGGTGAGACACATATATTGTATGGAAGTGAAATAAATTACTAATAATAATAAAAAATAAAAAAAAAAAACATTATAAGGATGGGATAAAATTATTGGAAGATCATTGGAACAAGTGTATTGAGCTTCTAGGAGATTATATTGAATAAAAAAATATATTTCGTATCAAAAACAGTATTCTTTCATTTCGAGCGCAGGAACTTTTCAACCAACCTGTAAATAATAAAACCACACGCCTACAAAAAGGCCGACTTACCCAAGAAGTATTGAAAGGTACAAAATAAAACATGCGTAGTATATCTAGATTACATACTAATCTTTAGCACATCCCTTAAGGAACATGTTCAAGCAATAACTGACATTTTAAAAGTACTAGAACAGACAAATTTAAGAATACAGAATAGACAAAGACGGGGACTTATAAATGGAATAGGAAGTATGTCTAAGTGGTTATTTATTTGGAACAATGAACGAAGAGGACATATTAATGAAATAACAGAAAATAATAATCAACAAATATTAATTAATGACTATTTTAATGAGACTTTATACTATTTAAAATTAGTTATAAGTAATGATAGAAAGACAATAGAAAGAGAACTAAATCTACAAGTAAAGTTTTAGAAATGGAAAATAAGAAAAACATATATTTGGAACAAATGACTAACATACAACTATTGAAGAATAAAATATTTAGAACAACTACAGGATAATGTAATTTTTGCACAGCATAATATTGTACACCCAAATATTTTAACAAGTTATGAAATACAAAAGTATGAAATTTACTATAATAAACCTAAATATATACAACTTGGAACAGCAATTCGTATTTAATTTTTGGCATTAAAATACCCAAAACATTTGAAATAGTAAAACTAAGATCAATTGTACCCATACCAAATAACGAAAATAATGTAAAAGATTGTAATGTTGAACAAATTTTTGAACTCGAAAATAACTAAAATCTATAAATATGAAGAAAACAAAGCACACATTGCATAATTAAAAGCGATTGTCAATTAATAAAACAAAAAGATTTTGAAATATTAGAATTAAGTATAGAAACAATTATAATTAAAAATGCACAAAATATAAAAATTAATCAAACTTGTAACTCTGGAAAAATTTTATTAAATGGAAACTATCTAATTAGTTATAATAATTGTTCAATCAGAATAAAAGATAATTATTTCTCGAATATTGTCAAAAATGTAGAACAGACCCAAATACTTAATAACATTGAAATATTAAGGAATTTTACTAATAAAATAACATTTGAACAAATTTAAAAAGAACATCAATCAAATGTAAAAATATAAATGATTTAAATTATCATAAAAAAAATAACATACAACTCCAACTTTTTAATTGTAATAATTATTATCATTACTATACTTTTTATTAAACATAAATATGTAGCTGTCAAATAGAATAAAAGCAATTTCGTTTCTCAGCAATAAACCTTAAACGAGTTTTTTAAAATTGGCAAGTTTTTTTCTACTCCTCCGATCGACTAATTTTTGGGGGTGTATTCCAGAGAACTGCATTTGCTGATTGCAAAACGTTCATACGCAATCAACACAAGAATAAATTGTGTTTGCGTTCAAACGCTGAATATACTCCAACACACATATTCGTTGATGATTTTAAATCAATCAAACGATGTGCAAATTGTTTTGTCACTGGCTTATAATCATCGGTCGTTGTTTAACCATTGTTTTATTATGTTCATTCGAGCCAACAATAATTATTTTGATGTAGAATAAATCAGAAAAAACAACAAACAACGTGTATGAGTGTAATCATAATTAAAACAAAATAGTTTCTTATCTATAAAAAGGGGGTGGTTTTGTAAAAAAAACATATTAGGGTGGGTCTAAAATACGTTTTTTTTAGAATTTTTATTAGGAATACCAAAAATATTGTTCTTTGTGAATTTTTTTTTAATTCAGGTCGACATCTCAGGCTCGCCCAATCCGGTTAAAGTTAAATATTGCCTAATTTTCCAATCAAAATAGATGAAAAAAAATTTACACAATATTTAAATTTTTCCGGATTAGGCAAGCCTGAGATATCCACTTAAATTTTTTTTCCAAAAAAATATTTATATTTCACAAAGAAGAATATTTTTATTACTAATAAAAATTCTAAAAAAGCGGATTTAAGTCCCACCCTGTTAAATGAAACTAATGCTTTAATTTATACACGAAGTGCATATATGTATATAAAACAATTTCATATTATTCAACGCCAACGTACGGTTTCAACGGTTGTTTACATACCATTCATTGTATTCTTGTTCGTTCGGGTCAACAATAATTATTAAATAAATAAAAAAACAAAACAACTTGTGTGTGTATTCATAATTAAAACAAAATTGTTTCTTATCTATAAAAAGGGGATGAGTTTGTGACAATATTTGAATTTTTCCGGATTAGGCAAGTCTGAGATATCGACCTAATTTTTTTTCAAAAAGAAAAATTTTATTTCACAAAGAAGAATATTTTTAGTATTGTATTACTAAAAGGGGTTTAAGTCCCACCCTAATGTGTGTTTCTATTTTGTTGTAATTATGAATAAACTCATATGCGTTGTTTGTTGTTTTTTTCTGATTTATTAAACGCTGACTTTTTGTTGAGTGATTACATTTGCAGTAAACATAATCGACATATGGTCCACACTGATCCCAATTACGCGTTCAGTAACATGATGCTGATTTTATTCTACAGTGAATTTTGTTGAATTATTAAATGTGAACAAGAATTTTTGTGTATGATTAAATCAAGAAAAAAGTTGATTTTGCAGTTCTCTGGTGTATTCCCAGTATTTTTGTACTGCTAATTTCAAGAAACATAAAACTATATATTTTTTTTTGTACGTCTACAAGAGAGTTATAAAGCATATTTACCTCAACGGCATTTAACTAAAGTTAACGTTTACCTCTATATATAAAGGAATAACGTTATTGACTGACTCACTCATTAAACATCGCCCAGCCCAAACCGCAAGATGTAGGACGTTGAAATTTGGTATGCAGGTTCCTCCTCCGGCGTAGACATTCTGCCCATCGTCGGCCTGCCAAAAAACGTTAGAGCTGAAAGGTTGAAATTGTATATATTGGTTCCACCTGAGGTGTAGACATCCACCTAGGTAGGATTTTTGTAAATATCTACGGGGAGGGGCAATAAGGGGAAAAGTCTTCCCCCGAACGGCCCGCAGAAACTAGAAAGCTAAAATTTGGTATGCAAATTCCGTCTTTATTGTAGATAACAAATAAGACGTGACTTTTGGAAAATCTAACGCGGAGGGGTAACAAATCGAAAATTCTCCTCCTTGACGACCTGCCAAAACCGCTTGAGCTGTAAAGTTAAAATTTGGTACATAGATTCCTACTCCAATGTAAATGTGCATATATCAAATTTCAAAAGTGCAAATGTTCAAATTATAAAATTCCCATATGTGCAAATTCGCAAATGTAAAAAAGTGCAAATTTGTAAAAGTGAAAATTTGTAAAAGTACAAATTTGCAAAAGTAAAAATGTGTGATTTTTCAAAATCTAACGCGGAGGGGCAATAGATCGAAAATTCTCCTCCTTGACGGCCTGCCAAAACCGCTTGAGCTAGAAAGTTTAAATTTGGTACATAGATTCCTCCTCCAATGTAAATGTGCATATGTCAAATTTTAAAAGTGCAAGTGTGCGAATTTTAAAATTCCCATATGTGCAAATTCGCAAATGTAAAAAAGTGCAAATTTGAAAAAGTACAATTTTGCAAAAGTAAAAATGTGTGAATTTTCAAAAGTGCAAATTTTCAAAAGTACAAATTTGCAAAAGTGCAAATTTGCAAATGTGCGAATTTTCAAAAACGTAAATATGGAAATTTGCAAAAGTTCCTCCTCCGGCGTAGATATCCGCTAAGACGGCGTTTTTGGAAATTCCCTCGGGGAGGGACAAAAAGGGGAAAAACTTCCCTTTAACGGCCTGCCTGCTAGAAACCTGAAATTTTAAATACGCCTTCCTGGCAGTTTGTGATAACTCCTTGATAAGGTACATTTTAGAATTTTGACCAGAAATCTGGTAAAAATGGGGATTTAAAGGGCGAAAAGTTTTTTCCTTTACGGCCTTCCCGAACCGTTGGACTTGGGAAATTGAAACTTGGTATGCAGACTTCTTCTCCAGTGTAGATAACAGATAAGACCTGATTTTGAAAAATCCAAGGGGGAGGGGCAGAAAAGGGTGAAATTTTCGCCGTCGACGGTCTTCCCAAACCGTTGGACATGGAAAGTTGGTATTTGGTATGCAAGCTCCTTCTCCTATGTAGATAACAGTTAAGACGTAATTTTTAGAAAAGTCAACGGGAAGGGACAGAAAAGTGAAAAATTCTCACTCTTGAGTCTTGCCAAAAACGCTGGAGCTGGTAAGTTGAATTTTGGTGCAAAAGTTCCTCCTGCAGTGTAGACATTCACCTAGGTCGGATTTGTGGAAATGTGTACGTGGAGGGGCAAGAAGGTGAACAGTCTCCTCCTCAACGGGCTGCCCTCACCGATTTAGACAGAAATACTTGAATATTTCCATTCTTAATTTTAGTCGAATAATTCAACTAAGTTGATTACATATAAAATGCCAACGGCATAACACCCTAACCTTTCTACTAAGTAGAAATGAAACTACAAAGGTTAGTACAAAATGTAACTCATAATAAATACAAAGTGTAGTTTCGCGCTAAAACCGTTTTATTTTTTTCTTACAACTAATTTGCTCTACATACATATTGATTTCGTATACCAAAATCAAATCTGCACTTTTTACAACTACAGTTTAATTCTTCTGACAGTAAAGTCGAGTGTTTTTCATATTGTTAATTTTTTTTAACAAAGTTGGTTAATTAAATAACCTTAATGAATTAACTAAAATAAATAAAATAAACAATCTAAATTAATAATTAAACTATCTAAATTTTAAACGAAAGTGTATTGTGGTCCATATACCCATATTCCGTTTGTAACATGTCGAAATATAGGTTTAAGATCCCATAAAGTATGTATATTTGTGATCCTTATGCAATTTTAAGTCGATTTAGCGATGTCTGTCTATCTGTTTGTTAAAATGGCGATCACGACTCGAAGACGCAAGCGGGGATGCCTATTTTTACCCCAGCAGTTTGGTATTGAAAATGAGCAAAATCGGTCCAGCGGTTCAAAAGTTATGAGTAAATATGTGAAGGTACCTCTAAATTTTCCATACAAATTAGTACAATTTTTCTGTATCTATTTTTCTTCTGTAAAGCTTTGTTGGTTTTTCGTTTCATTCCATAAAATGTATTTTTTGTTTTTGTAACCAAAGACATTTATATATAAAGAATGAGCAATATACATAATTGCTTTAGTGCCGCTACTTTTGAATAGGTGGCGCTGAATTAACATAAACAATACCCTGCCCCATGGCTAGGTCCAAAGAAATTAATATAAAGAACTTGCAAAACTCATAATTGCTTTAGTGCCGCTACTTTTGAATAGGTAGCGCAGAATTACATTAAAACAATACCCATGGCTAGGTCGACATACCCTTGGTTTAGGATTTCAATTAATTTATTTACTAAAAATATTTAATTAACTACATACTAAATATTAAATTAACTACATTCTAATGTACTCAGATGTTACTAGTAGACTTATTACATAATTTTAAAGTCAATTTTTCAAATGTTTGACGTAATAAAAGCATTTGTTTCACATTTTTATGTCAAAAAAGAAATTTTCATAGAGGAAAATAGTATTTTTTTATTCCATTTGTATTTGTATTTTTGAGAATTGAGGGATTGGCAAATGTATATTTATGTTAATTTTTGCTTTCATAAAAAAATACACATGAATAAAATGCAATATTGTGCTCTTAAATATCTAATTGAATATTGATTTAAAAAATTAAGGTATAATATGCACATAAAACATACATTTTTCATAGTTTTTGGCAAATATTCATTTATGTTACGAAGAAAATAGAAAATCAATAATACTCTATTGCATATTGTAGCACAATATGGCTAATGGAGACTAGCTCTGCAGCAAAATATGCCTAATGGAGAGAATGCACCTTCTGATGGGCCATCTATTGACAAATAGTTACAACTCATGTTCTTTCTTTAACAAATTAATTAGCCAGTAACAAAATTGAGTATTTGCCAAAAACTATGCTTTTTGTGCAGTCCATGGTTAAAAAATGTAAAGTTAAAATTTAGTTCAATTTCATAGTAGCGACTGGTACATAATATATTTTCACATTTTTTTTCCACCTGTCGCTTGGCAGTAAAAATTTTGTATTCACCTCAAACATTTTTTCACCAGTAAAATTTTTTTCACCACAAAAAATTTTTTTACCTCTAAATTTTTTTCCACCAAAAAAGGTCTTTTGATATCTAAAAAAGTTTTTTACCTCAAAAAATTTTTTCACCTACATAATTGTACTTCAAACGTTTTTTTTATATTATTTGTATCAAAAGCAGTAGAGAACATCTTTTTAGGATATTCGTGGAGGGTATTCAAAGATTCGGAACAGCCGAATTTAGCCTTTTTTTACTTGTTTTATTTGATTCCGAGTCCCAATTGGAGACACTCAGTTTTGTGTGGATTATAGTTTTCCTGCGGTATCCACCACCTATATAAAAGTGGTAAAATTGTATTTCTTTTTGGTGAACCATACGGATTCCTTCACCATATACGATTCGTGGTAATATTAGAGATTCTAATAAGCAGGAAAAGGCAGCACATGGTAAAATTCCACCTGTTGGGTAAGTTCCACTTGCTAGGTAGAATATTAAGAAAGGAGTTTTTTCAATATGCGTTTTTTTTTTGTTTCTTAGATCTGTTGAAAATCGAAAGTCCTGACCATTTGTTAAAGTGACCTTCATACCGGTCAACTTGACACCAGTAAAATTTAGAGGGCCAGTCTACTAAAACTTAACCTGACACCTCTATGAAATTGACCTCACATCACCAAATTTACATTATGCTAAAATACACATAAATCCACTACAAAACTAGGTGTGTACAATAGACCGTACCACCTTACAGGCAAAAAAAAAAAGTTCACCGTACACTCTCAAATATAAAGTATTTTAACAAGAAAATTTCGAAAATGTTTTTTTTTTTGGCCGAACGTAGGGGTCGCCATTTTATATTTTTCGTTATATCTTCGATATTTACCGTTGGATCTTAAAGTGTTGTATATCAATGTTTTTTCTCTCGCGGAGACCGATGTTTTCCTCGAAGGAGCCATTGACCTCAAGTAACCCGTTCTAGTATTAACCCACCAGATCTCAGTTGCTACCACCTTAATGAATTACCCTAATATTTTAAAATGAAAGCTCGCAAAAAAGCAATAAACTTTTGCTAGGAAAGTATTCCAATAATTCCAGCGGAACTATTATTTTATTTTTTTTTAATTTTTTTTGTTGCCGAATGTAGGGCATTTTTAATTTTTTTGTCATATCTTCTGTATTTACAGTCGGATCTTAAAGGGTTTTATATCAATGTTTTTGTCGCAATGATACCAATTTATTACATCAAAAATCATTTACCTCAAGCACCCTTTTATACCACTTAAGGGGTAAAACCTACGTAAAAAGCCTATATATAAAAACTTCCTTTTTTATTTTCTTTATTTACAGAGATGTGTTAACAAAGATTGGTTTTCACAAGATTTATAAAGGAGTACAAAAAAATATTTGTTTTACACAAAGTTTTACAAAATGATAGTATATTTACAAAAGAGGTCCACGGCACGCAGCATTACTTAATCAATTTTTGATGGATTTCTCTGAAATTTATAATGCATATGGAAAACTAAATTATCTATGGATGCGCGTAGGAGTTTTTGATAGGTCAAATACTTTTTGACTTAGAGCTGTTTCTTTACGATGTTAAAAAATAGATATTTTGACTTTAACACTTCGCTGTTTTGTCAAAAATTAATATACCCAAAAACTCATACGCTTTTTGTAGGGTATGTTCAGCAACTTTGTAGATAACGTTATGACAAATATTTTTGTAGAACATATTAACCCTCTAACTCCCCGTCATAATGGCATTTTTTGGCTTTATTCTAACAAATTGTAAAAAACATCCCGAAAAAGGGGAAGGGCGGGGATGAAATGTTCCACAAAAATCGCGAAAATACCAATACCGAAATAACTGAAAAATCGTTATTCCTTAAATACCGTTACCGAAATAACTGAAAAATTCGTTTTTCTTAAAATAACGTTATTTAAATTGTTTGTTTTAATTGATTAATGGTAATGTTTTTAAAATCCATTGCAATTAATTATTAATAAATAAAAAAAACAAGTAATTTAAAAAAATATAATTTTATATTGAACAAAATTTTGTCCGTTTTGCCCTGTCTTGCTTAGTTTTCGAGATACTGAACATTTTACAAAATGGCGAATGCCTCAAAAATAATTGAGATAGCGCAAAACGGTTTAAATATTTGCTCCCTTAGAGCGTTAATATACTGCGATAATAAAAATAGGACAGGTCCTGAAAAGATCCCGAGGGATAAATTTAAAAAACAGCCTATGTAAAGCAATTTTTGTAAACAAATGCTTTCTTTGATCAATTGTAAATAGTTTTTGAGGCATTAGTGCGATTTTATTAGCATTACTCAACTAATGCTTATAAAATTTCAATGCCAATGAAAAAATCCCAATTATGATATTTAGAAGAGCCGTCAAAGAAAGAAAAGCTGCTTGTATATGTTAATGCCTAAATACCTAAATTAATTTTGCTGACACAATTCCAGACATGTGAAATTGATATTGTTGCAGTTTTAAACATAATTTCAATTACCATGCAAATAATAACAACAATTGATATTGATTACTAAGCAACTTTATAATTATTATTAAGTAGCATAAGAATTTAGTTAAGAAACAAAAGTCAGTTGTATTTTAATGTTCAAACTAATAAAGTGTAAAAAAAATTCGCCTAGCGAATAAAAAAATATATTTTTTCATTTGTAAACTAATTTATACAATCACATCTAATATCAACCCCACATCATCGTCCCAACGTAATGGAATGATATCAAACAAATGTTCTAATACAATAAACTACCTACAATCCGGATCCAATATGCTGGTCATCTAATGTTTACTCACAATCTTGGAAAGTTGCAACTATCATCCCAATTCCTAAGCCAAATAAAGACAATTCTACTGTCACAGGATATAGACCAATATATTCACTTCCGTGTATTAGTAAAACGTTAGAAAAAGTTATTGCTAGGGGATTAATGTGTTTTTTTAAAAGCTAACAATTTTATTACATCTAATCAAGTAGCTTTTATAAAAAACAAGGTCCTATGTCTTACTAAACATTAAACATTTTATCTCTAGAGCATTATCTAGTAAAAACCATATTAACATTCTTTCCACCGATTTCGGAAGAGCCTTTGATCGTATCCAAATTCAATGGGAGTTCAATGTTAGAATAAATTACCAACGATCCAATACTATCCCTCAAAGATCACCACTATCAGTCGTATTATTTGTCATTGCATTTAATTAATTTAGCAAAATGAACATGCTATATATGCGGATGATGCAGTTATTTTCTCTAAAGTCAAAGGTAATAACAAAGTTAAAGATGTTTTTTTAAACATTCTAAGAGACATCGATAATTGGTGTCTAACAGCAGAAAAATTCAGCCCATAACACATTTGCAAAAAACACAACTGCAACATCTTCGACTTCGAGTATAACAATATAAGAATAGGTATTATCTTTGATAAGAGTTTCACTTTCAAAGAACATTGTATACAGCTTAGAGAAAATCTGAATTCAATATTAAACTTTATAAAATTCTTTACATTTAAAAATTTCATGGGACATATCTCGACAATGATAAAGCATTATCCTCTCCAAATTCGATTATGCTCTTCAAATTTACGAGTAGTTGCCACCTTCATATGTGGAACTAATTAAAGGACCATATCATTCTGCAATTCGCCGTAGCATAGGGGCTTTTGACACTAGCCCAATTACAAATATACCATCCATCGAAGACCGAACATCACTTCTAACCTTTAAGTTAATACTTGCGCTTTTCATCTGTCGCAACAAAATATTTTTTCAAGAGGTAGCAAAAGCAATTAATCACAGTAGGGCCACTAGGCTTGAGTCCACCATCGTAAGATGCATAAATCTTTCGCGTAAACTAGATTTACAACTTAATTCAATCTTCAATAAATAACCACCCGAACCCCCTTGATTGCAGAAAAGTCATCTTTTATCCTTAGCCTGGTTCAGCTTCCTAAAAGTACTACCCCTTCAATAGTTTACAATATGACTGATCTCTTTGTTGGAAATATCTGGAATCTTTTGTTTACGGATGTCTCTTAGTCAAGTGACTCCCACAATATTTGTAGTAGTACATAACAATGGTCACCAAATAAGAACTGATAACCTCTGTTCCAACTTCACTGCAGAAGCGCTGGCGAGTTTTTTGCAGCAGAATTCCCTGACAGTCGTTCCAACATTCTCGCCGCACAAAATTCGTTACATGACTCTTCTTTAATAAATCATATTGAAAAACCTTCTCAAAAAACACTTCAATAAAATAAAACTAAAATAAACCATAACACGTTGGTATAGCTGGCAAGATAATGCTGATGCATCTGCTGCAAAAACTAATCGTATATCCCTTCAGAAATTCTCCACTTGGGAGTATCATGATATAAAGGGTGTCCCAAGAAGAACGCAATTTTTAAATTTTAAATAAAACACAGATATTTAAAAAAAAATCGTGAAACTTTATTATATCGTAAATTAGACAAAATGAGGTTATGTATGGAACAATATATTGTGCAGATGGCCGCCGCGGCTTTGCTGGCATGCACGCGATTTTTTAATGAAATTTTCAATGACCGTTTTGCATGAATGCTGCGGTATTTCATTAATGCAGCGTCCAATTTCCTCTTTTAAGGCTTGAGTCGTCGTCGGCTTATTCGCGTAAACCATCGACTTCAAAAAACCCCCAAAAAAAAAATCTAATGGTGTTAAATCGCACGATATAGGCGGCCAATTCTGGTCTCCAAAACGCGAAATAACACGACCGGGAAATGACTGATGCAGCAATTGAATTGTTTCTCTGGCTGTGTGACATGTGGCGCCGTCTTGTTGGAACCACATGCCCTCCACATTCATTTCTTCAATTCTAGGCAAGAAAAAACTGATTATCATTTCACGATACCGAACACCATTGACTGTTTGCGCTTGACCTGCCTCATTTTCATAAAAAAAGGTCCAATGATTCCTCCAGCCCAAAAACCACACCACACAGTGACACGTTGAGGATGCATTTGCTTCTCGTGAATCACTCGAGGATTTTCCTCACCCCAAATGCGACAATTCTGCCTATTGACGAAGCCATCAAGATGAAAATGGGCCTCGTCACTGAAGATGATTTTATCGGTAAAATCAGAATTTTCATGTTGTCTCTCCAATACCCAATTAACGAACTCCCTTCGCTGTCCATGGTCAGCTGGCTTCAGTTCCTGAGTCAATTGAACTTTGTATGCATGAAGATGCAAATCTTTCGTCAAAATTCGCTGCAAAGTGGATTTGGAGACACCAATTTGCTGAGCTCGGTGTCGAACTGAGGTGGATGGAGTTTGAGCGACATCATCACGTACAGCTGCGACATTTTCGGTCGATCGACCTGGTCGATGGCGCGTTGTTGTCTTTACATCACTAACAGAACCAGTTTCGGCAAATTTATCCATTAATCTCTTTACAGTTGACTCTTTTGGAGCATTATTGTGACCCCAAATTGATCGCAATTTGCGAACTGTAGCCGCAAAATTTTCACCATTTTGGTAAAACAATTTCACAATGAGAATGCGTTGTTCATTCGTGTAGCGCTCCATTTTTACTAACCTCGTACCTTCTACTAGCAAACAATAACAATTGTTCAAATGTCAAACAATGACACTTCGAATGTTGCCAGATTTAATTAATCTCTACCCATTTGGAAACCATATAAACAAAAATTTACCGATTATCAACATATTTATAAAAATTTTAATCCTATTTAAAAAAAAAACATTACATCCAAATACAACGTAATAAAGAGGGCATTGCTAATTATCGCATAAACACCTATTGAAGAGCTTACAGCTCTTCAAGAACAAACCCAAATATAGGGTGCCCGCCGGGAAGCTATACTACTTTGTTTTGCCACCATTTTGTAAACATTAGTCTTGACAGTTCATATTTGGCAGTCGTCAAGTAGACATGTTTCAAATTTTTTATGGAAAACCCATATAAACAAAAATTTACCGATTATCAACATATTTATAAAAATTTTAATCCTATTTAAAAAAAAAACATTACATCCAAATACAACGTAATAAAGAGGGCATTGCTAATTATCGCATAAACACCTACTGAAGAGCTTACAGCTCTTCAAGAACAAACCCAAATATAGGGTGCCCGCCGGGAAGCTATACTACTTTGTTTTGCCACCATTTTGTAAACATTTGTCTTGACAGTTCATATTTGGCAGTCGTCAAGTAGACATGTTTCAAATTTTTTATGGAAAAATATTCGATAAACCAACGTGTTTTATTCGTTAAAACAGCTCGCCCATGACAACCCCGATTTTCATGAAAAAATAATAATGAGTGACGAGGCACATTTTCATTTGAATGGATATGTGAATAAACAGAATAGTCGGTTCTGGGCAATGGAAAACCCCCAAATTATTCATCAGTCACCTTTGCGTCCATTAAAAGTGACAGTCTGATGTGCAATTTGGTCAGGAGGAATCATTGGACCTTACTTTAAAAATGAAAACGGCGTAACGTTAACGGGGAGCGACATCGTGATATGATTGAAAACTTTTTAACGCCACAACTGCATGCTTTGTGCTTGATTAACATGTGGTAGTAACAAGACGGTGCCACATCGAATACAGCCAGGATTACAATGGAATTACTTCGAGACCTCTTTCCACAACAAGTTATTTCAAGAAATGGTGATGTTGATTGGCCTCCACGGTCGCCTGATTTGACTGCTCCGGACTTCTTTTTGTGGGGATATCTGAAATGCAAGGTTTATGCAAACAAACCAGAAACGCTTGAGCAACTCAAACAAAATATTCGTGATGAAATTAATAAAATACCGCGTGAAATGTGTGAGAATGTAATGAAAAATGTGCTCAAAAGGGCTCGCATTTGTTAGGCTAACAGAGGCGGACATTTATCTGACATTGTATTCCATACATAATTGCCGACATTAAATAAAACATTTATCAATATAAGATCCATTCTCTTTCATTTAATCAAAAATTATAAACAAACAAAGTAGTATACCTTCCCGGCGGACTCCTTGTATAAATAGTTTATTAATTTTAGAGTCGAAAGTCTATATTGCTAGTACTCATTCCGTTTGTAACATTTCGAAATATAATTCAAAGACCCCATAAAGCAGGCATGTCAAACTCGCGTTTCATGGGCCGCATTCGGCCGGCGACATAATTCTTAAATTATTGTATAGCTTGTACATTTTTCAACAGTATTCAAAAAAATTATACCTTAACGTATGGCTAAACCATGTTGAAGCTGAATACGAAGATTTGCCATATTATACTAAAGTTCGTTGACTTTCGAGTCATAAAGTTTTAAGCATAGATTATGACTGCTCTGAACTGAAAGACGTTAAGTAAATACAAGATTTGATTTTCTTAGTTGACATTACTGGCCATCACAGTCAACTCAATATTAACCTTCAGGGTAAAAATATGATTATAATTTCGCTGTATGACCAAATAAATTCATTCTAGTTGTAGGACTCTTTTGCTTAAACATCCAGAATTAAAATTTGACAAATACGAGGAACAACTGAAAATATTGGAAAAAGATTTTGAAAATAGGTTTTCGGATTTTCAAAGTAACAAGTCTGATTTCAAAATTTTTTGCCCTCCGATGCCTGTTGACATGGAAAATATTGACGAAAATTTTCAAATGGAGTTTATAGAATTTTGATAATTTGAAAAATGAGAAGCAATGTATTATATCTAGCAAAAAATAATTTATATTCTTATTAATTATTACGAGGGCGGATCAATAAGTCCGTGACTTTTTGAATGAAACAGTTTTTTTTTTTTGCAAAAAAAAAATATTTTTCAACATAATCTCCTTTTAGCTCAATACACTTAGTCCAACGTTTCTCCTATTTTTGTATCCCTTCCATGAAATATAATTTTTCAAGGTACATAAAATAGGAATTCGTTTGATCAATAATTTCATCGTTGGAGCTAAATCTCTCTCCACCGAGCCATTTCTCTAGGTTTGGAAATAGAAAATAGTCACTGAGAGCTAAATCCGGAGATTATGGCTGATGAGGTACCAATTCGTAGTCAATTAAAAGCAAACGCGGCACCCATCTTGCAGACAGCTTTCTTAAATCCAACTGATCATTTAAAATCGAAACCACACTTCCATATGAAATGCCTATGGCATCAACAACCTCATGCACTTTTGCTCTTCGATCGGCCAACATCGTAGATTTTTTCGACATTTTCGGGTGTATTGACCTCAATTACCCGTCCAGAACGTTCAGTGTCATTTGTACTTGTGCGACCACAACGAAAGTCAGTAAACCACTTTTTTACCATTGAAATCGATAGTGCAAAGTCCCCATAGTATTTATCAAGCTTTTCCTTGGTTTGATTAACGGTTTTTCGCAAAAAATAATGAACACTCGAAATTCACTTTTTTCCATTTTTAAAAAAATCCTCGAGGTTATATGTTTTAAACAGATGTTAAACGCAAAGTAAGTGACGGAACTTGCTCAAAATTTGACAGCAGTCTATTAACAGGTTGTACTTGATGGGAGAAGTGTTGCATTTCATATAACTACGAGAGAAGTTCGAAAAGTCACGTACTTATTGGCCCGCCCTCGTATATTTCTATTTTGTTTTATTTATGGTAAATTTATATTCAATAAACACTAAAAATTTCAATTTTTAATTACTAAATTCATGAGGCCCGCAATAGGTTTTGGAATACAAGTTTCGAAAAAATTGGCCCGTATGCCGAAGTGAGTTTGACATTCCTGCCATAAAGTATATATATGTGTTCCTTATGAGATTTTAAGTCGATTAAGCGATCTCCGTCTGTCTTTCTATCTGTTCGTCTGTGTTTGAAATGGAGATCACGGCGCGAAGACGTACGGGGTCTTCCTTTTTACCTAGATTATTGGACATCCACCCGAGTAGTTTGCTATTAAAAATGAGAAAAATCGGTCTAGCGGTTAAAAAGTTATGAGTAAAAATGTGAAGGTCCTCTAAATTTTCGATACAAATTGGTGTATTTTAATACAATTTTATAGTAGCGACTGGTACATTATATTTTCTCCTCTTTTTTAACCAGTCGCTTAGAGGTGAATAATATTTTGTATTCACGCCAAAAATTTTTTTTTCACCTCCATAATTTTTCTTCAAAAGTTATTTACATTATTTGTATCAAACCCAGTAGAGAACAATTTTTTAGGATAATGGTAGTGGAGGGTATTCAACGATTCGGCACAGCCGAATTTTAGCCTTTTTTTGCGTTTATCTTATATTAGTCATAATAATTTTATTTTGTAATTTATAACAAACATTTATTACTTTTCATTGTGTTTTTAAATTTGTTATTTTTATTCCAAGAGTTTTTTTTAAATGTTTTTAACCTGATTAGGTAGGGTACGATGAGTTTTGATTAAAAATTATGGAAATTAGGAGAGACAGAATTTTTCAAAAGTTAACTTAAGCTAAATATGGATACTTCTATGAATTTGTAAGGAACAGCAATTTTCTAAATTCAGCTTAGCTTAATATAAATGGGCCTTAAGACTTGTTGTCTGATTGTGGCTCATGTTAGGTCAATCAAAATAGTTTTGTGTTTTCAGTTAAGAAGTAGAAATATAGTTATATGATTGGGCATTATACTAGGCGCCATTAAAAAAATATTCGTGTTTGAATTCCTAAAAAAAAAAAATTACCACAAAAATAAAATAAATAAAAATGTTGTGGCTATTAACCTTCATTTCAGTTAAAGTGCATGTAATTTTTTATTCATTTGATCTTACCTGAAACGATTCTTCAGCCAAATTATTAAGTTTATTGCCGCGTAAACTTAAATGCTCCAATTCATCTAGATTCATAAATGCCCGACGTTCAATACGTTCAATTTTATTATCATCCAAATGAAGTTTTCTTAAGGCCTAAACAATAATTTCAAAAGTTGTTATAACTGACAGGAAAATTGTGTGTTCAAAATTTTGACAAACCTCTAAATCAAAGAATGTATGCTGAGAAACTTGTGCCAAGTGATTGAAGCGTAGAGAGATCTCTTCCAGTTTTGAGTGTATATCACCCTGTAATAAGATAAAACATATTTAAAAGTGTTGATTGTTGATCAATGATACTTCAGTTAGTACCTGGAAGGTTCCTTTCATAACTTGTTCAATGCGATTATCATGTAGCTCTAAAAGTCTTAAATTCTTTAAGAAATGAAAACTAGTATCACTCATACTTTGAATTTTATTATTACTCATATCTAATTCCTGTAAAGATGTCAAATGGCGCAAAGGTTCTGATGGTAGGGCAGTCCCGGAAAACCCATGAGCAATTTTTAACGATATCAAAGAATGACCAATCTATTAAATAAAAACAATATATTTTCTATTATTTAAGAATTCTCTATACAAACCTCATGAAATGCATCATTTTCAATGCTGGCTATTGAGTTTTCACTAAAATCCAAACGTTTTAAGCCACGTACATGTTTGAAGGCATGTGCTTGAATGTTCGATAATGTTGCCCTTGTTATTTGCAAATCTTCTAACTCCACACCAAAATCCTTAAAATCATCTGGCCCTATAGAAGTGGAACTCATACGTGACATGGATAACGAACGCATATTCCTCATTCTGGTCATACTTTTTGCAAATGAATAAAAAAGCTTTTTTTGATGCTAAAAATGCCAAATATTAAACTTACTTGCGTAATGTTTGTAAATTTGTTGGATCATTTTGATCTCCGCTTAAATCCAATTTGAGTAAAGTATACTGCATGGTATTAAAGGTTTCGGTGGGTTGTTCAATTTGTATTTTATTATCACGCATACTGATTACTCTAAAATATTACGGGGGAAAGTTTATTTTTTAAATTTAGTTTCAAAATTAATTTTAGAACCACAAAAATTAGTTTTATAGGGATTGCAATTGTTTTAGATTAAAATATAAAAAAACACTGTAACTGTTCAGGATTAGTTGAACATGAAAATTAAAAGCAACTCTGCGCTACTAATAAAATAAAAAGGCGTAATCACGGCTAGAACAATGATTGGACAAAATAAATAAAAAAGATAAATAAAAAATAAATTAAAAAAAAATGGCTCCAAAGAATATAGGTAAATTGTTTGAGGGCCAGAAAAAAGCGGGGAGGCAGCTGTACAAATCCGAAATGCTATCGCAAACGAGAATTTCCGTGTGACGAATCTGGAGGGACATATACAATCAGCTAAGGAGTTAAGAGCTGAATTTGTTAAAAATAATAAAGACCTTCTGGAAGTGGCAACTGGAAATGAAAACTACTTTGAAAACAAGTATTATGAGGGTATCATGAACATATTTACAGAAATAGAGGACCTGATAACTAAGGTCGAAGAAAAATCGAAGTTTAAAATGACTCTTGTCGAAGATGGTAACAAGCAGTCAAAGCCATTAGCCCAACAAACCAATGCTCCTAAAAATAAGGAGGCCGAAGAATTAATGTTGCCGGATGATCAAGAGCAACTAGAAGAAGAATTCTTCAGCGATATCCCAGAACTTGAAAGGGAAATTGTACAATTTGAAATGAAATTGGTTACAATGAATAATGACCAAATTGTACTAAACAAAAGAAAGCTGGAGAACATGTAAGGATCTTAGGGCTATATACTTCCAATTGAATAAAAAAAGATTGAATTGGAAAAAGGCTAAAGCTGACATGAGAAGTCTTGAAATACAAATGAATGCATTACTAACAACAATACTTGGAATCAAAAAGGAACCGAGCATAGAAGCAACCCAAAGAAGGATGCCAAAGCTAGTTGACATTAAAATTCCTTCATTTGATGGGGAGGATATAACCGAGTGGTCACAATTTCATGATCTTTTTAAAAGCTTTGTGCACAATTCCACTCAACTTAGTGATGTTGATAAATTATACTATCTTAAGGGAGCATTAAAAGGCGAAGCAGCAAAAACCATTCTACAATTTAAAACAACAGACACCAATTAGAAGCCAGCCTTTTTAAGTACTTAAGAAAACCGTCGACTATTATTTGAAACTCAAGTCGATAAAATACTTGAGCAACCACAAATACATAGTAATTCAGCGACGAGTGTCAAGCAACTGCTAGATACAACAAATATTTGCGTCCAGGCAATTAAAGCCATGGACATAAACATCACTCATGCGGAACGATTTCTGGCAAGAATTGTTATCAAAAAGTTGGATAGAAATGGTCTTCGCTTTTATGAACAAAATGTAAACAAGAATAAAGAAATCCAATCTTTGGAAAACGTAATAGAATTTCTCGGGCAACAATATCGGGCTTTGGAATCAAGCTCCAAACAAGTTGGAATTACCAATAATAATAATAAGTTCACAAAAATGGATACTCTGACCATCGGACAACACACGCATTCGTAAGCACTAAACAAGTGTGCTTGCATTGTAGTAGATCAAATCATGTGACAGCAGCAAAATTAACAAAAAATAAAAATGGTGCTTCAAATGCATTAACCAGTCCTTTGGTCAATATTGCAATAAATGCAGTATTTGCGGGAGAAATCATCATGAAGATCTGCATATAAATGATTATAAAGGGGAATCTAAACCGAGCTCATCAACATCAATGGTAACGAAGGAAGATTCTGCAACATATTTTTTGCCTACAGCTTTAGTGAAAGTACGAGCAGCAACTGGAGAACTTGTCACGTTAAGATCACTAATAGATCAGGCGTCACAGATATCAAGTATATCTGAAGAAGCATTCCAAATATTAAGATTGCTTCAAATTAAAGCCAGTAAACACATAACCGGGCTGGGTTGTACAGAAGTTGGTACTCCAAGTTCAAAATAGAATTAACAATCCAACCACGTTTCGAAAGTGACCAGGTGATTAAAGCTGAAGCATGGGTTATGTCATCAGTGACAAATCTTTAACCAGGAGTTTCGTTTAAGATTGATGACAGCCAATGGAAAAGCTATGTTCTGGCAGATCCTATGTTCAATAAGACTGACAGAATATACTTACTTCTGGGAGGTGTTTCTCAAAGTTATGGAAAAAGTTAAACCTCATATAAAAGGGGATAGTTTGGCTCAATCCACTAAACTAGGCTGGATTATATGTGGCCTTTCGAATAACAACCAGAAGCCATCCAAATTGTTGTCTGCCATAACCAATTTGGAACGGTTCTGGAAACTAGAAGAACTCCCTCCAAATATGGAGGATACAACAGAAGACAAAATATGACTAGATCAGTATGAGAAAACAACCAAAATTGATACCGATGAAAAGATTGAAGTAAAATTGCCATTAAAAGAAGACTGTGGGTTAGGTGACTCAAGAAGACAAGCGATGGCCAGGTTTCTAAGTTTGGAAAGGAAGCTTGAAAGCAGCAGCAAACTCAAAGAAGAATATGTGAAATTTTTGTGGGAGTATTGACAACTTGGTAAAGTGAAGGAAGTAAACGGCAACTTTACCGGAAAATATTATTTTCCCCATCAACCCGTTATAATAGAAAGCCATAACAACAAAATTACGTGAGGTGACGTGTCTGCAAAAACGTCAAATGGAAAAAGTCTGAATGAAGTAATGTATATTGGGCCCAAACTACAAAGAGATTTATTCGATATTATTTTAAGCTGGAGAGTTTGGAGATATGCTCTGACAGCTGATGTAGAAAGAATGTATCGTCAAATTAAACTGGCTGAAGATGATCAATCCTACCAGTATATTTTATGGAGAGACAACAAAAAAGATCCCATAAAAGAATACAAGCTAACAACCGTAACATATGGAACGGCATCGGCTCCATTTCTTGCTATAAGCTCGTTATTCCCCATAGCTGATAGCTGCGCGGAAGAAAAGGATTAAATCAAAAACATCATCAAAGACGATTTTTATATTGACGATCTGATGACAGGAGCTGACACCATTCAACAATGCAAGAAGATACAACATGAAGTAGCAGATACACTGTTAAAATTTGGATTTAATTTGTGAAAGTGGATCTCCAACGACAAAACAGTCACTCTGGGTATTCAGTGGGATCCAAAATATGATAGCTTTAGCTTTAACATAAGTTTAAAAGCAAATACAAGTGTTACAAAAAGGCAAGCGCTTTCAGATGTCAGAATATTTGATCCGTTGGGATGGTTATCTCCAGTTACAGTCGTGGCTAAATTATTCATACAAAAACTTTGGTTACTACAATCAGCATGGGATGAAGTGTTATCTGAAGAGCTAAATAAAGAGTGGTTGGAATTTACAGAATTTCTGCCGGAACTTCAGCAAATTAAAGTGCCAAGATGGATACAAACAACAAGTGATTCAATAATTGATCTACATGGGTTTGCAGATGCTTCTGAAAAAGCTTACGCAACAGAAATTTATGCAAAAACTGAACATGCAGTTGTTTTGATCACAGCCAAAACAAAGGTAAATCCTATAAAAAACAAGAAAACTTTACCAAAGTCTGGTAAAGTCTTCTGGAGTAATTCAACTAATACCCTAAGCTGGATTAGCAATAAAACAAACAAAGATAAGTTTGTAAGAAATCGAGTTACAGAGATAACAAGCCTTGTTCCAAACTCAATATGGAATCATGTCAGCAGCAAAGATAATCCAGCAGATGTTGCATCAAGAGGAATATGTCCTCGAAAGTTTACATAAATCATAGCTTATGGTGAAAAGGACCAGAATGGCTTCCGAAACCAGTTCAATTTTGGCCTAAAAAAGAAGAAAATATTAATATTAAATTTTTTTAAGCTAAAGATCTTTTTTTATAAAATTTCTTATTTTATTTTCGATATTTCGCTAACAATTTGTTAGCATCTTCAGGAAAACAAAATTTTAATATTTATAAAAAAGTTGACAAACAAAAAAAAAAAAATATTTATCATTTAAATATAAAAAATATTTATATTTAAATATAAATTAAATTTTTAAAAAAAATCAAATTAACATTTAAACAAATAGAATTGGTAATTTTATAAACAACATTTTCCTGCTAAAGCTCGTAAAAAATATTTTCATATTGGTTTATGAAATTTAACATAATAAATGTTGTTTTTAAAATAAAATAACATTATCAAATTAAATTATTATAGTTATTAAAAACATATCTATACATTTAAGTTTCCTATTTTTTTACTAATTAAGTATCTATAATTCTGTGTCAGCTTTAAAGTTCATTCTCTGTGTCAAAGGTGTATTAATGATTTCTAACATTTCTAACATATAACGTTTTTTATAATTATTTTCTGTTCTTAATATTGAAACATTTTCAAAGATAGGATGGTGATTTAATATAGAACAATGAGATGACAATGTGGTTTTTTCCGAATTAATATTTCTATATTTTTGGTCTCATTTATGTCCTGAAATTCTGGTATTTAATTTATTCTTTGTCGTTCCTATATATACTTTATCACAATTTTCCTGATCATTTCCCTGACAAGGTATCTTGTAAACTAAATTTGACATATCCCACTTATCAATTCTATCTTTAGTCTTACTAAATAATTTCCCTAATGTATTAAAATTACGATGAGCTATTCCGTATTTCTCCTTATCAAAGATGTTAGATCTCGCCAATCTCTCTGATAATCCAGGGACATATGTTAAAGATTTAAAAATTCGTGGTTCAGTTATATATGCTCCATTTTGTGTTATCCTATTTCTATATTGACCTACTAATCTATAAGATAAATCAGTTGGAAAACCAATATCTCGTAATATATCTCTGATCTTTATAATGTTTCCTTTATGAAATGCTACATCACTTATTGTCAATACTCTCTCTATAAAATTCTTAGCTGTGTTCATGATAATGTATAGTAGGAACATTATCATGAACACAGCTAAGAATTTAAAATAATAATTTATTATTCTCCCTGATACAGTTGGTTTCTGATACCAATCCATTATTAATCTGTTGTCTCTCTTAATTATCAATGTATCCAAATATGGGAGTATCGAATTATATTCTCTCTCCATTGTAAATTTAATGTTTTGATCAAAACTATTTAATGTTGTAAACATGTTGTTAACTGCTAATTCTGGAATAATTCAAAATAAGTCATCTACATACTTCGTCATTATCCTTGGTTTAACACTTAATTTCTCTATAGACTCATCTAGCAATTTCTCCATTATTATATCCGCAATGATTGGAGAAGCTGGAGATCCCATTTGTTGTATATATATATTCCTATTGTACTGAAAATATCTATTGTCCTCTATACAAAATTTTAAAATACGTAAAAATAAAAATTTTTCCATCTCTGTATGTTGCATTATTACGTCCCACTTTTCTTCTATTGTACTCATTGCTAAATCAACTGGTATACTAGGAAATAGTGAAACAACATCAAATGAAACTAAAATCTCATCATTTTCTATATGTTGTCCTCTAATTCTATCTTTAAATTGTAAAGAATTGTTAATATTGTATCTAGAAAATTTTGTAATCTCTTTAAGAATATTTACAATATATTTGCATAATTCGTAAGAAGGTGAATTAATAAAGGAACAAATAGGTCTTAATGGAAAATCTTCCTTGTGAATCTTCGGTAGTCCATATAACCTAGGTGCGATAGCAATGTTAGTCTTTAATCTATTTTTCTCATTACTCATCAAAATTCTTTTCTTAAATAATTCTTCAACAAAACTGTGTGAGGCACAAAGTCCTTACGTCGTTTTGTGCCCAACATTTATTATTTATTTATTTTTTTGCTATTATTATTATTGTCTATTAAATTATGTTTGTTTTGTTATTAAAAATGTTTCGTCTAAGTTTATTGTCCATTAATGCCAATAACATTAGAGCCATCTGTTGTTAACCAGATGCATATCGATACCAACCCTGTGTTGTTAACTACAACTCTGAAGTGACACAGCTGTTGATATTGACAACAGATGTGTCTAACAGGCAATAAATGTAATGTGTATGTTTGTGTTTTGTGCTTGTCAGTGATCGTTCATTAGGTATAAATAAGAAACGAAAACAGAAAATCAAGCAGTCAGGTTGGTGGTCTTGCCAAAGTAGGTCGTAGTGGTTAGAGTGGTTGTATGCCGCTAAAATTTGTTAGGTTGGTTGTATGCCAAATTTAGAGAGTGGTTGTATGCCCTAAAATTGTTAGAGTGGTTGTATGCCGCTAAAATTTGTTAGGTTGGTTGTATGCCAAATTTAGAGAGTGGTTGTATGCCCTAAAATTGTTAGAGTGGTTGTATGCCGCTAAAATTTGTTAGGTTGGTTGTATGCCAAATTTAGAGAGTGGTTGTATGCCCTAAAATTGTTAGAGTGGTTGTATGCCGCTAAAATTTGTTAGGATGGTTGTATGCCATATTTCGTGATTCGTCGATGTGTAAATTATATTGTCAACGCCATGTCGTATACTCGTGTAAAACAAAAGGAAATTGTGTCATAATTAAATGATCTAATAAAGAATTGTAAATTTTATAACGTTTAAAAGAACAAAACCTCGTTTTTTTTATCCATCCCGAACAAAAACAAATTTTCTGTTAACGAACCCTCGGCACGGTTGAGCATACCCCGGCCCAAGTGAAAACACGTCGTTACAACTGTTATTTATCCTTTGTAATCTACCAGTAGTAGGATAAACTAAAGGGAATTCAACAAACAAGATTTAAGTATAAACAGGATCTTCACATGAAAATTTTGAAATTAATCATTAAAGAGAAACATGAATTGTTAAAGCATTTTCAAAGGGAAAAAGAAGTGATTTTAAGAAATTTGGAGAGGTACTTAATTCGGAAGAGATGACTGAACTTTTAATATGCGAAGAACGTTTGTCGATGTTATTTAATGAGAAGGTAAAGGCAAGACATATTAAGAAATTTAAAACACTTAGGGATCAACAAGTAAGGGAATTGGGAATTACATTTGAAAATAAATGGTTTATTAATAAAACAAATGTAGATTTTCCAAAGGAAGTACAATGGGTTCTTTCACTCGGACACAAATACGCTTTACCAATTAAAAGGGAACAATTTCCCATTTTTGGGATAATATCTGAAGGTGAGGATTTTATACAAACATTTGAAAGTAAGGGAGAACAGCAAGTAGCTAGGAATAGACTGACGACAATTATTGATAACCATTTAAATAAGATGACACTAACAAACAGAGATAAATTTATGCTAGATATAATAAAGGAAACAAAAAAATTTTTAAAGAAGAATAGGGATATTCTTATTTTGAGAGCAGATAATGGTAACACTACTGTGGCTATGTATAAATAAGATTATGATTTGCGTATTAATAATATTTTAAGTGATAGTACAAAGTATAAATTAGTAAATAAGGATCCTACTGGTAGATTACAAAGGATAAATAACAGTTTTGTTGAAGAATTATTTAAGAAAAGAATTTTGATGAGTAATGAGAAAAATAGATTAAAGACTAACATTGCTATCGCACCTAGGTTATATGGACTACCGAAGATTCACAAGGAAGATTTTCCATTAAGACCTATTTGTTCCTTTATTAATTCACCTTCTTACGAATTATGCAAATATATTGTAAATATTCTTAAAGAGATAACAAAATTTTCTAGATACAATATTAACAATTCTTTACAATTTAAAGATAGAATTAGAGGACAACATATAGAAAATGATGAGATTTTAGTTTCATTTGATGTTGTTTCACTATTTCCTAGTATACCAGTTGATTTAGCAATGAGTACAATAGAAGAAAAGTGGGACGTAAAATGCAACATACAGAGATGGAAAAATTTTTATTTTTACGTATTTTAAAATTTTGTATAGAGGACAATAAATATTTTCAGTACAATAGGAATATATATATACAACAAATGGGATCTCCAGCTTCTCCAATCATTGCGGATATAATAATGGAGAAATTGCTAGATGAGTCTATAGAGAAATTAAGTGTTAAACCAAGGATGATGACGAAGTATGTAGATGACTTATTTTGAATTATTCCAGAATTAGCAGTTAACAACATGCTTACAACATTAAATAGTTTTGATCAAAACATTAAATTTACAATGGAGAGAGAATATAATTCGATACTCCCATATTTGGATACATTGATAATTAAGAGAGACAACAGATTAATAATGGATTGGTATCAGAAACCAACTGTATCAGGGAGAATAATAAATTAATACTTTAAATTCTTAGCTGTGTTCATGATAATGTTCCTACTATACATTATCATGAACACAGCTAAGAATTTTATAGAGAGAGTATTGACAATAAGTGATGTAGAATTTCATAAAGGAAACATTATAAAGATCAGAGATATATTACGAGATATTGGTTTTCCAACTGATTTATCTTATAGATTAGTAGGTCAATATAGAAATAGGATAACACAAAATGGAGCATATATAACTGAACCACGAATTTTTAAATCTTTAACATATGTCCCTGGATTATTAGAGAGATTGGCGAGATCTAACATCTTTGATAAGGAGAAATATGGAATAGCTCATCGTAATTTTAATACATTAGGGAAATTATTTAGTAAGACTAAAGATAGAATTGATAAGTGGGATATGTCAAATTTAGTTTACAAGATACCTTGTCAGGGAAATGATCAGGAAAATTGTGATAAAGTATATATAGGAACGACAAAGAATACATTAAATACCAGAATTTCAGGACATAAATGAGACCAAAAATATAGAAATATTAATTCGGAAAAAACCACATTGTCATCTTATTGTTCTATATTAAATCACCATCCTATCTTTGAAAATGTTTCAATATTAAGAACAGAAAATAATTATAAAAAACGTTATATGTTAGAAATGTTAGAAATCATTAATACACCTTTGACACAGAGAATGAACTTTAAAGCTGACACAGAAAATTTAGCTCAGAATTAGAGATATTTAATTAGTAAAAAATTAGGAATGTTTTTAATAACTATAATAATTTAATTTCATAATGTTATTTTATTTTAAAAACAATATTTATTATGTTAAATTTCATAAACCAAAGTATTAAACCAATATGAAAATATTTTTTACGAGCTTTAGCAGGAAAATGTTGTTTATAAAATCACCACTTCTATTTGTTTAAATGTTAATTTGATTTTTTAAAAATTTAATTTATATTTAAATGTTAAATATTTTTTATATTTAATTGATAAATATTTTTTTTTTTGTTTGTCAACTTTTTTATAAATATTAAAATTTTGTTTTCCTGAAGATGCTAACAAATTGTTAGCGAAATATCGAAAATAAAATAAGAAATTTTATAAAAAAGATCTTCAGCTTAAAAAAATTTAATATTAATATTAAAATAAGATCGAATAAAGTTATATTATTTTCAAAGAAGAAAATATTGATACAACATATGCAACAACTATGATATCTTCATCCACACAAGCAATTTTTTTGGATGAGTTGATTAGGAAACACTCGAATTTTAAGAAACTTCAAAGAGTAGTGAAGGAATTTCATCACAAGCTTGCGGAACTTAAACGAAGTGGACATATGATCAAGAATAGCAAAATTGCAAGCTTATGTCCATTTATAAATAAAGATTGTATTCTGCGGGTGGGTGGTGGATTAGATAATTCTAATTTACCTTACAACAATAAACACCCCATAATTTTAAGAAAGTCTCATCTGGCTTCAATAATTAGTCAAGAAGCTCACAATTCAACATTGCACGGTGGCAATTAATTAGTTGAATCAACTGTTTATATTAGTGGGGATGCAATCCAAGCGCATGAACTTGGACTGACACTAATTTTGTTTTGTCTAGAGATTCCCTTCAAGCACTTGTTACTTGAAAGGAGGTATTTGAATGAACAGTATTAATTTGTTTTAACTGATAAAATTATTCTTTATTGCTCACTTATTTATACTAAAATTATGCTTACTTTCCTAAATTACACTGACTTACAATTTATGGCCTTTTAGCCAATAGGAAACAATAATGCTAAAACTTGCTGAGTTACCATAATTGCAATTAATGGAATTTAATATTCATGGGACAATTTTAATTCCCACGTGTAATCTGAACCACTTAACATTAAGGTGGCTCACACAATGAAGGTAAATATTAGGGTAGCTCAATTATCCCAAATCTGAACATTCTCCCCGCGTTGAACGGACGTTCAAAACCAAAAAAAAATAAATAAAATTTTATTGTCAACTTAGGTTGATACATGATAAAATTTTCAAATGCAGTGAATGTTGGTTTCTGATGAACAGTTGAATTCTCGTCTCCAGCTGCTAGACATCAATACTAAATTGGAAATGCTGGCGTGGCATTGGTAGAGGTGTCATCTCGTGTTCTTCGATGTGCGGTTGTTGTGTATTTCGATTCCATTTGCATTTGGACAGCAGAATGATGATTGCAGTGCTGCTTAGGAAAAGTGCTAGATAGCCAATTGTGTAGCTGTGCGTCTGGTGAGACTTCAATTTATTGGGTAATTTAGCGATATCATGTTGTTCTAGTAACCTTTGTAGAGTTGTTAGGTCCTTAATGTTTTTGGCATTTGCATCTTCCAAGGTTGTTGAGTTGACTTCTTTGTAGTTTATGGAACTAGTGGTGTTCTTTGGTAATATTAAGTCTGAGATTTTGCCAAGACTTGTGTATGAGGACCTCAATGTGCTCGATATGGTTTTTCTTCCGTTCATATTGACAAATTCGTGTTTTAGCTTGCATTCTGATTCAAGAGTCAGTAAACCAGATCCTTTTAATGATATAGGAATGATTTCCTGTTGCAGACAGCTGTGGCTCTTGCGGATGGTGATGAAGCATATATCCATTGATTTCCTTTGCTGAGTGGTATACATCGGATATTAGTTTTCTCTAGGATACAAGTTGGTGTCGTTTTGTTGTTGAATAAATTAATTTCGCATGTACAGACTTCCGAACCATAATTGTAACGGATTTGGACATTGGAGCAGAGAAACACGCCTTGTTCCATTGTGTCGCAGACGCTTAACTCTGAATTTGTAAAAGGAACGTATTGCTCATGGGATGCAGATATGCCCAAAAACGTAGCACATGGTTTAATGGACACCATTGTATTATTCATTATGTTGGGTACAGGAATCAAGTGAAACATCTGGATGTTCACGTTCAATCAATGGTAGAGTAATTTTAAAAACAGCGTGTTGGTGGTTAGTCTGCCTTTAACCTTCATGAGTTTGAATAATTGTAGCAGTTTAGTTTTTTCTGTCACTGGAAGACTCATTGATGGTGGTGAATGGAGTGAGATCTGATCAACTTCATTTTGTAACTGTTCTGGAGTCAGTAACCATAGACTGATTTGTCCATAATGTGTATCCATGAGAGTGTCAAGGATTGATGATTGTATGCCTTTTACGTTGTTTGCAACTAATGTTAACTCAAGAACAGCTGAATTAAATAGTTGATTAAGTTGCACTTGAAACATTACATTTTCGATGTCATGAATATCATTTGAGAAAATTTAAATTTCTTGCTCCAATTGTTCAAATCTTGCCTTAGCTGTTATTTGATTCTGCCGGATGATATTAATTGTGGAATTAACGACTGATGTCTGATTCTTCAATAATTTTAGCAAATACAATTCATTTTCATTGACTTGTTTTATTGTTTCTGACATCTGTTCGGCGTATTCTGAATCCAGTACGCCAAATAATAAATGAGCGATATTACCAACAATATCCAGTGCTCCTCTTTTAACTCGTAGTAGTCGGTTATCTAGTTTTAGTTCTCTCTCCATGTGCCGAAAGTAATCAATGATACCGAGACATGATGTGTTCGTTGTGATAAGCTTGCACATGTTTTCCAATGACCTTGTCCCATTGACAAGGATTGATGTTTCGGACCAATAAGACGCTAAGTCATAGTACACGAATAAATTCCATTCAGTAGTTGAAATAGCTGCTGTTCCAATTTGCTCAAAATGGATTCCGACCCTTGATCCAAATTTCTTATTTTCGATTGGAGTTCCAAATGCCATTGGAAACAGCAACAGTATGATGAATAATGCTAGATTGAGATGGGTTGACAGTGTTTTCTTCTTTTTAGTTTTGGGTTCTTCACCTTGGTCATGTTGATTTATTGTTGTACGGTCATTATGATGATTGTTTGGAACCTCTTCTTGTTCGTTGTTTGTTTCGACGGGTAATAGCGCTAGTCGATGAATTGGTCGCTTGAAAAGACCAGTAGCGGTTTTTACTTCAGCGACTCTTACAATTCCATAATCTCCAGGGTGAACTTGAACAACTTTTCCTAAAGGTCATTTCATTACGGGTGAATTGTCTTCTTTGATGATTACCATATCTCCTATTTTAAGGTTGGTGGACTGCGTTTTCCACTATGGTCCGTCGTTTCCTGAATTCTTGTTTTAAGCGAGATACAAGGTTCCAATGTGACAATGTTGAAGTCTTCATAGGTAGTGCTCTGCTATCCACTGGTGATGTAAGTGCCTCGCCAATTAAAAAATGTCCAGGAGTTAATGCCTCAATGTTGTCTGGATCATTTGATAAAGGTGTTAGTGGACGGGAGTTAAGAATTGCTTCAATTTCGACTATTACAGTTTCTAATTCTTCCTGTGTTAAATTTGCAGTTGCAACACTGCGTAGAAGGAGGTGCTTTGCAGATTTCACCGCTGCTTCCCATAATCCTCCGAAATGTGGTGCTCTTGGGGGAATAAAGTGAAACTGTATTCCTTTTGAGCTGGTTGAGGATATGATTGTTTCCTGTCCCCTTTTGGAGTAAATGCTCTCAGACAATTCTGACAGCTGGTTCCTGGCTCCTATGAAATTGGTAGCGTTGTCAGAGTAGATGTTCTGGCAACGACCTCGGCGACCAATGAATCTTTTTAAGGCGCCGATAAAAGCTTCAGTAGACAAGTCTGAAACTAATTCGAGATGCACGGCCTTCGTAGCGAAACAACAGAAGACAGCTATATAAGCCTTTGTTGGCCGTTTTCCTCTGATTTTGTAGTGGATCCAAATTGGACCGCAGTAGTCTACACCAGCGTTGATGAATGGTCGTGCAGGAGAAACCCGAGCTTGTGGGAGGTTTCCCATGATTTGTTGGCACAGTTGTAGTCGCGACCTGGAACATCTGATGCATTTCTAAACTGTTGATCTTGCCATTATCTTTCCCTTTAATGGCCGAAATCGTTGTCTCATTATGTTCAGTAGCGCCTGAGGACCACAATATTTATTTTCTTCATGAATCATTATAAATAACAGCTTGACGAGAGGGTCGTTATGTGAGATCAACATGGGGTGTTTTGCATCATACTGTAACATGGCCGCCTCAAGTCGTCCCCCAACTCGTAGGATACGTCTTTCATCTAGGAATGGTGATAAGCTGCTGATGGAACTACTTTTGTCTACTCCGTTGTGGTTTTGGAGTTGTTTTAATTCTGCTGAGAAGTCAGAAGCCGGATTGGTTCGTATTATCAAGAATAGTGCATCATCGAGTTCAACTGGAGTTAATGATTTGTATATAGGCCGCTCTTGTTTTCTTATCCTCGAATTTGTGATGAATCTAAGGACATATCCCAGTATTCTTTGTAGAGACTTGAAGGAATTCCTGTGGTGAATCGTATCTTCCTTGTTTCAATGTCAGTGTCAGTTGGGATGTGTGGTTGTGATGAAAACGAGGGTGGCCACATTTCTTCTCTTCCTTGTAGGAATTGTGGCCCGTAAAACCATAAGTCACATGAAGCCAATTTTACTGCTGATAATCCCTTGGATAATACGTCAGCTGGATTGTCCTTTGATCGAACATGGCGCCATTGGTTGCGCAAGGTTAGTGATTGAATTGTAGCTACTCGGTTAGCAACGAATATATGAAAAGTTGAAGATTGTGCGTTTATCCAAGATAGAACAATTTCAGAATCAGTCCATAAGAATACTGGCTGATCCTTCATTTGGGTATCGATTTTTACCCTGTGTACTTATTGAGCGGCTGCACATAATTCCAATCGAGGCAGCGTTTGTTGCTTTAATGGAGCAACCCGTGTTTTTGTGCATAATAATCGTGCAATAACTCTTCCATCTTTAAGAGTTGCACGGATGTACACCGCTGCACCAAATGCCTTTTCAGATGCATCCGCAAACACATGTAGTTGCGTTCTTACTGGAATGTCACCCTTGAAGATATGTCTTAAGATTTGTAGGTTGTTTAAGCTATCCAATTCGGTTCTAAATGTATTCCAGTCTGTTTGAAGCTCCCTTGGTAATGGTTCATCCCAATGTAACTTTAGTTGCCATAATTGTTGAATGAATATTTTTGCCTTCACAACAACAGGAGCCACTAATCCAAGAGGATCATATAACCTTGCTAGATCCGACGTCGATGAACGTTTTGATACAGTTTTTAGCGGGTTCATTTGTACCTTGACGCAAAAACGGTCCGTTTTAGGCAGCCATAGTAATCCTAACGTTTTCACAGTGTTAGAGTTGTCACTGCTAAAATCTAAATCCACCTCCTGATCGCCGAGTGGAATGTTCTTTAGCAGTTGTGGATGGTTTCCACACCATCTTTTGAGATTGAAGCCGTATTTTTTTAGAATCATAATGAGTTCCCTTTGTGTTTCTATGGCTGTGTTAAGACTATCTGAACCTCCAAGGCCATCATCCACATATAAATTATCTCTTAACAGTTGGGCTGCATATGGATAATTGACAATGTTCTCGTCGGCGATTCTTCGCAAGCATTGTGTGGCTAAATAGGGTGCTGCCCGGGTACCGTATGTGACTGTGTTGAGCATGTAGTAGTTGATGGGTGATGATGGATCCTTCCTCCATATTATAAGTTGAAATTGATGATTGTCGGGATGAATCAATATTTGTCTGTACATTTTTTCGATGTCAGTAGTAAAGACAAATTTCGGCAAGCGAAAACGACGTAAAATTGAAAATAGCTCACTTTGAACAGTTGTGCCGTTAAACATTAAGTCATTAAGAGAGTGACCTGTGGAGGTTTTGGCTGATGCGTCGAACACTACTCGGAGTTTGGTTGTGGTGCTGTCAGGTTTTAATACGCAATGATGAGGAATGAAGTACTTGGGATCTAATAAGGTGTTGGGGTTGATTCTTTGCATGTGTCCAAGTTGTTCATATTCTTGCATAAATTGAACGTATTGATTTCGAACCTTATCATTTTTCAGAAGTCTACGCTCGAGGCTTATGAACCTATTATATGCCATCGTATGGGATTCTCCCAATGCTGCTGGATTTTTCCTGAATGGAAGGCTTACTATAAAGCGCCCATCTTCGGTTGTGTGCGTATAATGGGTTAGGAATTGGATTTTTTCCTATGGCACCTCCTACAATCCATCCTAATGTTGTGTTTTGTAGGGTTGGCAGATCATCAGCAAGGTGTATCGTCCCATTTTTAGTTAATTTGTAATAGAACTCTGCTTCAAGTAGCAAATCAATTTTTTCTTGCTAGTCAAAGTGAGGATCAAGATAAATGTTATTGGGAATGTCCCACGATGAAATGTCAATATATTGACTTGGTTGTACGTATGCTTCCACGTTCGTTGAGAAGCAACGATCCCTGGACTTCATTTGAATGCTTGTCCGATGCCTGGATTTCTTTTGGATTTCACCAATGCCATCAAGGCAAAGTGAAGCTCCTAATGGTGAAATGGATAGTTTTTCGCAAAGACGTTTCGATACAACATTCACTTGTGATCCTGAATCCAATACTGCTCTAAATTCGTCTGATGCGCCATTTGGGGCTGTAATTATCACTCTTGCCGTTGCTAGCAAGACATATCCCTGGCGGCCCGCAGCGTCGTTGGTTGTTGCTGTAGCTGGAGCTGATGTAATTGCTACGACATTTGAGGCAGGCGCCCCTTTTGTCGTATGTGGATGTGAGACCCTGCTTGATCCTGAACTGGGATTTGGTGAGTTGTTGTCTTTCCTCTCCAAGTGAAGCAACGTGTTGTGCCTTTTTCACATTTACTGCAATTACTTGATTTGCAATTTTTTGACGCGTGATCACTTCTGAAGCAGTTGACGCATAGTTTGCGTTGTTGTACCCAGCGTAGTCGTTCTTCTTCTGATAATTGGCAAAATGTGTTGCAGTAGTAGAGTTTATGGCTACTGTTATTGCATAATTTGCATATGCTAATGCTGTGTCCATTGGATGTTATTATTGTTGAAACTGCCTTTTGTGTCGGTTTTTCCTTTGGAACGATTGCCTCCATAGATTGAAATTGAAGTTCCAGGAATGATAAGAATTCAGTTATCGTTGGCACATCCCTTGGGTTAGTTAGTGATTGCATGTACCTGATGTGCGTGTTTTTATCAAGCTTTTTAATCAATACTTGTATAAGTATTGCATCCAAGTAGATGTTTCAATTTCCAAATTGTATAATGCCAGTAAGCACTCTTTGGTGGTGTCATGCATAGATTTGATAGATTGAGCAGATGACGTCACGGACTGTTGGTTGAGTATTCTATCAACGAGGTTCGATACTAAAATTCTCTTATTGTTGTAGCGATCCTGTAAAGTTCCCCAGGCAGTTTTATAATTTGTCTCGGATAGAGAGAATTGGCTGATTAGATGTTCAGCTTCTCCTGACAAATTGTTTTTCAAATACCACATTTTCTGAATGGCGGGAATCGGCTGTTTATCCACCATTTCAGAAAACAAATCATAGAACTGTCGCCATTTTAAACAGTCGCCATCAAATTTCGGTATGGTAACTTTTAGCAAATGTAACGACGAAGTTGACTGATTTGAAGGAGTAGGCTGATGTGAATGAGTTGGCTGATTTAAATCAGTTTGCCTAATTGTACAGTCGTTTTGTACCAAACGCTCTTGAACCTTGTCGTTTAACTCATAAAAACTGTTGATTGCAAAACCAGATTGTAATGGATCCTCAAAACTTTCGCATATACTGTCGTATAAGTTCTCGATCTGGTCCCAAAGTTTGACGTCGTAGAATGAAAGTGGTTGAATTTCATCGGTAGTGGTTTCTACCTTTTAAGAATCTGCTTAGAGCTATCATCCTAGCTTGTGCCTTTCTGATCAAGCCTTGGTCTTGGACTCCTGCTGAAGCAATGATGAGGCACCAGTGTTTTTATCTGCTGGTAGCTTTTGTTGGGATACCGCCTTTATACGATTAGCCTCTGTTGAAAATAACTTTGTATATGAGTTTGTTAACTCACTGATTTTTGAGTAGTAGTCCTCCGTAAAATACTCTGTCTTCAGCCTTTTAACTTCATCAAGCATACGTAATTCTGTATCCTTGGCCTCAAACTGGTCCCAAGCTTCCGATAGTCGTCTTATACGCCCCTCAAAGTATTCTGCGGTTTTTTTCTGTCCGCAGAGTCTTTTTTGAAGTTTCGGATTATCGTTTGAATTGATTCGCCCATTTCCAGTAGGGTATCCAGTAACAGTTTCGCCGTTGCCATTGTATATGGTAGCCCAGCAAAATAAAATGGATGTTATTCTTTACGAATCTCTTTTTTAGAACATCCAAAGAAGTTAATAGTGCAAATTTTTCGATTTATAAGAAGTCATTTTAAACAACTTCCAAAATGTTGATATTAACCCCTACTAGTAAAAAAACAATTATTTAGTTGGTCCATAAATGGTTAATTCCTGCAGTCATTTAATATATATATATGTCCTTTATTTATTTAAATACAATAATATAACATAATATACTTAAATAAAAAGTTCACGGAGAACATAGGGCGACAACGAATTCTCTCCATCTACTTCTGTTTTTGGCAAGCAGTTTAATTTCGTTCCAGGTTCTTCGAGCTGTTTCATGTTCGTTTCTTATGCATCGGATCCATGTATTACGTGGTCTGCCTGGTCTTCGTTGACCTTGAGGGTTCCACTCTAGTGCAGCCCTAGCAATATCACTAGTTGGTCGCCTGAGAATATGGCCGATCCATGTCCATTTACGTCTTCGAATGTCAAATTCGATTGAGCAACAATCTGCCTTATTCCAAAGATCTTCATTGGATAACCAATTAGGCCAATAGATACGTAATATCTGTCTCAGACACCGATTTACGAACGATTGTATTTTCTTCATGGTCAGTTTTGTAAGGCTCCATGTAGTGCATCCATATAGCAGCACAGATTTAACGCTACAGTTAAATATACGTAATTTCGTTCTCTGGGAGATGTTGTTAGCGCGCCAAATTTTATACAATTCGAGGAACGCAACACGGGACTTGTTGATACGATCACCAATATCGGCTGCAGAACCACCGTCTTTCGCAATTTTGCATCCAAGATAATTAAAAGATTCTACATCTTCAATTACGGTACCATCAACAATAAGTGGTGACGAAAAATTAGTACCAATACGCATCAGTTTTGTTTTTCTGAAGTTAATTCTCAATCCTACACTGTTAGCATTTTCGGAGAGTCTATTTATCTTCTTTTCAATGTCTACAAAACGGTGAGACATTAGACATATGTCATCAGCGTAGTCTATGTCATTTAGGTACTCCATCATGTTCCACCGAATGCCGATTGGGGCCTCACTATTCGTTTTTTCCATTACACAGTCCAATAGTAGGATGAATAATGTGGGGGAGAGGATACAGCCTTGTCTTACGCCTGTAATATTGGTGTAAGGTTGACTCTCCTTACCGTTGAAACGGACCTTACATTCCGCGTCTCTGTACAGCTCACGTATAAGGGCGACGATTTTTCCGGTATTCCTTTACCAATTAATGCAGACCACATAGAGCTTCGGGATACTGTATCGAAAGCACGTTCAAAATCTACGAAAAGCAGGTACATGGGTGTATTATACTCCGCCGATTGTTCGATAATTATGCGTAGAGTATTGACGTGGTCTACACATGATCGTCCAGCCCTAAAACCAGCTTGTTCGTTACGCACAACTTGTTCCACCACTGGTGAGATTCGCTGTAGTATTAAAGTTGCCATCACTTTCCCTATTGCGTTAAGCACGGTAATGCCACGCCAGTTTTTACACTGAGTTAGGTCACCCTTTTTAGGGATTGTGACTACGACACCCTCTTTCCAATCGGCAGGAATTTGACCATTGAGCCATGCACTTCTTATCAGTGGGGTGAGAACTTCCATTCATTTAATGCCATATTGAAAACATATTTTGCATACCAGTGATATTCACTTTGTCCCGGTCGGAATAATAATTCTTGGCGTGTTCAAAATCAAATTTTTAACTTAAAAAAAAGCCACTCCCTATATTTATTTTGTAGTCCCTATATTTAACAACTTCCGGAAGCTAATGAAAAAGTCCATCTGCTCACCGATTTTTCATAGCACCGAAACACACTACTTCCTCCCAATGACACGCCAATGTTAAAATCATTAATGATTCACCGAAATTTTCACAACTTCGTGTTCAGTAGATGTAGTGTTTAACTACTTCTCCTTCAGCTCTTATTTTGCTGGGAGCCTTTGCCTGTGTTTATGTCTTTATTTGGTGCTTGATGTATGGACTGTTGTCCTGATGATTGTGGTTGCGTGTTCAAAAGACATTTATAAGGTGTCAAGAGTCCCTTACCACTGGTGGGGGGAAACTCAAAACTTCAAAAAACGCTTGAAACAAGGGGTCACCAAAATATTTATATTTGGTGCTTGTTGTATGGACTGTTGTCCTGATGGTTGTGGTTGCGTGTTCAAAAGGCGTTTATAAGGTGTCAAGAGTCCCTTACCGCTGGTGGGCGGAAACTCAAAACTTCAAAAAACGCTTGAAACAAGGGGTCACCAAAATGTTTATATTAGTGGGGATTCAATCCAAGCGCATGAACTTGGACTGACACTAATTTTGTTTTGTCTAGAGATTCCCTTCAAGCACTTGTTACTTGAAAGGAGGTATTTGAATGAACAGTATTAATTTGTTTTAACTGATAAAATTATTCTTTATTGCTCACTTATTTATACTAAAATTATGCTTACTTTCCTAAATTACACTGACTTACAATTTATGGCCTTTTAGCCAATAGGAAACAATAATGCTAAAACTTGCTGAGTTACCATTATTGCAATTAATGGAATTTAATATTCATGGGACAATTTTAATTCCCACGTGTAATCTGAACCACTTAACATTAAGGTGGCTCACACAATGAAGGTCTGAACATCAACATTAAGACGAATATACTAGATAATAAATATGAAGAACTCAGGGAAAAAATGCATTCGAAGCTGCCCTAAATGCATCAGTTATCGTCAAGAGGCTTCAAAACAACTTATGGGGAATCTTCCAATTTCAAAAGTGACGGAATCATACCCATTTTTACATACTGGTGGAGACTACGCTGGACCCAATCATATAAGATGTTCCAAAGGAAGAGGAGTTAAAACATATAAGGGGTACATTGCTTTATTTGTATGTATGACTACAAAAGCGGTACATTTAGAGCAGTTCTGTTCATTTGATGGGACAATTGTCCCCTGCTCATCTCACATGCATTCTTGCGCTCTTGCTTTTAGTCGTCACTGAAATTTTTTTCAATGCACTGAAAAAAATTAACAGCAATGTACGAAAAATATTTTGTGATACTACAAGATCTATAAAAATCTTTGATTGACTTAATAAAAAAAACCCAGTTTTTTTAAATAAAAGTTGAAATGTTTTGAAAAATTCGAGTCCGATCGTCCATTTATTTATTCCGATCAAATGTATTTGTTTTTCCTTCCGAAAATTGCATTTTTTTAACAGAATAACATAAGAAATCCAACATATTAAAGATATTTTATTAATACGTAAATATAATGAAATCTTTAATATTGATTAAAAAAATCTTCAACTTTTTGTTTTTATACAATAAAAAAAGACACCCAAATGTATATATGTATTTCTTTTTTTCCTTTTAAAAATTTAATTTTTGTTTAATTTTTATTTCTTTAAAACAGTTTTACACAAAACATTAACAGTTTCATATTTTCAATAAAAAAATAAATTCATTCAGGTACTAGCACTGCTATTAACCCATTGAATATTTCTTACAGTGCAATTCTCATTTTCTCACAAATACAACTACATTTTTATTTTTGAAAAGCACTGATTTAGAGGCAGTTAGTGATCTGAAAACAGAAATGTTTATGGCAGCATTAAAGCGATTTTTTGCGCGAAGAGGTCCTAGTGCACACATATATTCGGACAACGGTTCAAATTTCGCAGGTGCGGTTAGAAAACTAGATGCTGATTATAAAGCCGCTTTTAAAAATAATCAGTCGGTAATACCAATCTTAGCTGCACAAAAAATACATTGGCATTTTATTCCCTCGGCAGCCCCTCATTTCGGAGGGATTTGGGAAGCTAGTGTAAAGTCGATGAAATATCATCTGAAATGCATAGTTAATGAGACTAAATTGACGTACGAAAAAATGAGCACATTATTGGCCCAGGTAGAACCAGTTTTGAATTCAAGACCATTGGTGGATATAAGTAACGAAAATATTGATGTCGTAGACGTATTAACTCCAGGGCATTTTTTAAGTGGCAGACCTATCATTGATTGTCCTGAACACATTGAAGATTCAAAAATAAGCTCTCTTAACAGGTGGAAGTTGATTCAAAAACTAAGATTTCTGGAAACGCTGGAAAAGCGAATATCTGGTTACATTGCAACAAAGAGCGAAGTGGAGACAATCGGTGTCTGATTTGAAAAAAGGAACAGTGGTGTTGGTGAACGACGAATCAACTGCCCCAGGAAGGTGGCCTTTAGGAAGAATTATAGAAACTCATAGAAGCAAAGATGAGAAAGTAAGAGTAGTGACGCTTAAGCTTAAAAACAACACTCTTAAACGACCAATACATAAGGTATGTGCCCTGCCACTGCCTGATGAATCTGAAAATGAAGAAAATTCACCAGCAACTAGTGTTTGCAGTGTAACTCAGCAGCCGAAAAAGAGGACATTCGGTTTCTGGATTCTGTTATTGATGAAGATGGCAAGCCTAGCTAAAGCAGCGACATCCAAAGTCGAAATGATCCCTTCAATTCTGGATATAGCTGCAAACACAGCCCTATATCTAGATAATGTGGGGCAAATAAATGTCATAAATTCCAAATGGAATCTTATTATTAACTATGACCTGAAAAAATTTCAACAAGAGATGGATCATATACAAATACTTATAAGAAAAATATAAAAAGAGTGTCCCTTACTTCAAAATTATAAAGAATCATGCGATATGGTGATGTCAACAATGAAGCGACACTAGCAACCTTAGACAGAATAATATGCTCTTCGGTATGATGGACGCGAATGATCGTAAACTGATGGAAGAAAATATGCGAAGCTTGTTTCAAAGTCAGGAAAAATTGAAGAAGCTCGCTTAAGAACAAACATCAATAGTGGATTTAACCGTTAACATCCTAAAGAAGGCAACTGAAGAAGTTAATAACAACTTCAATAAAATGTCCATACAGCTAAAACTATTTTGTGACGAAGTTCAAAACAATACAATTACTGAGCGGTTGATGTCGTTTTTTCACATAATGACAATACAGCTGAATCTAATGCTTGATGAGTGTGAAAAAATTCAAAACAGTATTATGCATATTTTAATTGACATTAACCATGGGCACATAAATCCAGAGTTGTTGACAGTTGAGCAGCTGCAGAATGAAATATTAAATATTGAGAAATTGTTACCAAATAATTTGATATTGCCTGGCAAGAATACGAATACCGAATTAAAGGAAGTCTACAATACAATGAGTGCTAAAGCCTTAATAGTGGACAATAGGCTAGTTATACAAGCAGAGATACCATTAATCAACGCCCATAGCTTAGAAGTTTTTAAATTAATACCGCTTCCAGTACAAGGAACAAGTAGTACAATGATGCCGAGAATTGATAGTGACTACATAATATATAATTTTGCAACCAACTTGTACTTTTTAATGTCACAGCCACAAATCAACACATGCACAAAGAACCTGCAAGGACAATTCAACTGTGGTGGGAATATTGCATGAAAACCAGCTGTCGAGAGGTCATGCGAAGTTTTTGTATTAAACGGTCCAAACATGCTGAATGTAACTTAGAGGAAGTAGCTATGAAAAGCATATAGAAAGCACTCTCTACTAAAAATAAATGGATATTTACGGTTTTTGATCAATATACACTAAGTGTGGGTTTCGGCCTAGGAAGTCGCAGTTTTTTAACGTTACCGCCTAAAGGTATTTTAAGTTTACCACCGGGTTGTACTGCCATATACGAGGGAGTGACACTTACCGCATCATTAGAGTTCTCAACAAAAAGAAGTTCATTAATTCAGACATCTTCCTGGAGTTTGGATACTGACTGAATGGAGTCGAAGCTAGTAAAGCCATTTGATGTGACCATTGTCAACAACACTAAAACTATAGGACAATTGATGAAGAATATTATCGAATTGGAGGCCACTAACATGGAGCTTAAGACTATGCTATAATGATATTCATCATCTAAGTGGAAATACATAATTAACACTAGTTTTTATAATTATATTGATCGGCATGTGCATTTATATCAAACACAAATGTTGCAGTTCAAGGAATTCAGTAGTGCAGCTAGACTTTTCGCCTCCTGTTCAATATTCACCCCGGCAGAATGTTCAAGATAAGTTGAACATCTTTTATTATTATTTTATCTGTATTTTTTAGATTAATTTATTTGTAATTCTAGAACTAAAATCTTATATGTATAGTTAGAAGAAGGGATGTTAAACACTCAAAAATACGTTCTGATAATCACATGCGGCAAACACATGTGAGAAAAAATCAAGAAAAAAGTTTTGTTTTATCAATCGATTTTAATTCTTCATATTCGCCCGCAAGTAAACACCAGTAATCAATATACCCTGTAGCGATAGTATATGATATTTGATCATGTTATCTTATGTATACACAAGTAACAAATATTAAGTATACACAAGTAACAAATATTATTAGTTTCTCTTATCTACAAGTATACAAAACATCCCCTGCAACGATAGTTGCGGTTGGCCTATTTTAGATATAAAAAATTTAGTATTGAAGGTTTTAAAATTTAATAAAGATTTTTAGTCTTAAAAACATTCAAATCGTACGTGGTTTCATTTAAATCGCGAACAGTAACCAAGAGCTTGAAATTCAGCTTGAATTCAATAAAAATATAACGTGTATTTGGAAGTCTAGTACTTTTATTTAAAACAGAGAAACAGATTAATCGTGACAACCGATTATAACTGAAAATTTTGGTAACAGCAACCTAATTATTTTGTTATCGCAACCAAATTTATTCCTAATACAATTGAATTATATGGTTTCATCCGAAATCCTGTTGTTACCGATACAAATAATAAGGAAAATTGTTTCATTACCTATACAAATAGATAATTCATACTCTTTGCTTATTGGCAACGCAAATCCAACAATAGAGAATAAGTAATATTTCGAAATTCATTTTCCTTGTTTAATTATTTGTATTTGTTAAAAACTGGATTATTTATATTTTTGGATTTTAATGAACCAATCCGTGAAAATAATTTATAAAAGGTAAATTCTTGTGAAATAATGTACAATTTTCTAATATTAGCTAAAATTTTTCTGTTATTGAAAGTGCAAACATTGCGGTTAGAATCTTTTAAAACTTGAAAAGTAGTGAAGCCGAATTTGATGATTCATGGTGCGAATGATCTGTGAACTCTTTTATATGTCCAAAGACGGATTGCGAATCTAAGACCTCAAAAGTTAATGACTTTGAATTCAATCCCGCATATAATAAATCACATGTATACTACGACGAATACTGCCTATACTAAGCGACTAAGCTCACATTACCTAATGGAAAATGGAACCACTTTTGGGTGCTCAAAAATAAATAAATTAAGCTGTAGGCCTTACTTATATTTGTATAGTTCAAATTTCCATATGAAGCTAACGTTTGAAATTTTCGGTTGGAAAAGTTATTAGAATCCGAGATTTTTTATAGAAATATGCCTTCTAAATCTAAATATTTAAATGTCCCTTCAAGTTTAGGGTTTTTTTATTCTATTATAACCTTAGATTTTACAAAAAAAAGTCTTTACAATCTAAAAAGTTTATATGGGCAAATATCCTCAGTATTTAGAATTTGTCAGATTCGAGATTATTATTAAATGTTACTATGGAATAGAAAATAATAATTTATAAATATAAATGTTACTATGGAATAGAAAATAATAATTTATAAATATATATGTTAAGAGGAGATGAAAAAATTGTGAGGATCAGCGCTAGAGCTTTATTCTGAACCACTATCTACAATAGGCTTATATGTCAAACACTCAAAGGAAAAGAGAATGCAAAATTATTTCCATCTATTTTTAAAATCTATTATGGCAACAAATATATGAGGCTACAAAATTCTTTTGACGAAACGTGAACGCCTAGGCTTGGTACACTATTGTATATATTCACTATTTTTCATACTTGAAATTATTTTATCTAAATATGGAATAAATAAGACTGATGTGTAATATCCCATTGGATCATCTATATGTAAATTTGAATGATATTACTGTTTTCCTACCCGCTCCTAAACTGGAATTAGGGTCGGCGACCAGGGGGACAATGTACCCACGAGAATCGGTCGCAGTTCTAGTTGTATTGAGGAAATAGTCTCAGGGAAAAAATTAGTATAGGGGTTAAAAACAATTGAACCCTATAAATCACCGGATCCGGAGGGTGTTTTTCCGGCAATGATATGTAATATTCCAGATGACATATTATTTCTACTGGTTGATATCTTCAGAAATTGTCTCAGTAGGGGATATTTGCCGGAGGAGTGGAGAGAGTTAGGGATAATTTTTATACCTAAGGCCAGTAGGGCTTGTCACTCGAAGCCGAAGGATTTTATACCTATCAGCCTATCGTTTTTGTTGAAGACACCTGAGCGACGGATCTCTATCTTAGGAGCAAGTTGGATACTCGCCTCATAAGCAGCGCTCAGCATGGCTATCTAAAGGTAGGTCGGTGGAGAGTGCGGTACATGAGATTGTAGGTTATATTGATCACAGCTTAGGGTATGGGGAATATACTAGATAAAGAAGGAGCCTTTAACAATAACATGATAAGGGATTCGCTAGTTGGCCTCGGGGTTTCGGACTTCCTGGTGGGTGGGATTGTCTCAATGCTCTTTGTGCAGGATAATCAATTCAACCCTAGGGGATGTAAGTATTAGGAGAAAAGTAACCAGGGGTACACCACAGGGTGCGGTGTTGTCTCCACTGTTATGGGTACTAGCGGTTAATTTATTCTCAGGAACTTTGACTCTAGAGGGAGCAAGATAGTTGCCTATGCGGATTATGTTGTGATTCTGATAAAGGGAAAGTTTCTTTCAACGATAAGTGGGGTCATGCAGGCGGATCTGGGTGATATTTCAACCTGGGCCGAGACAAATGGGTTGGGTGTAAATCCAACGATACCCGGATTTTATCGGATGGAGCCAAGTATTTAGGAACCTTCCTCGATAGTAAATTATCATTTAAAAAGAATATGCGGTCTTAATGCCTACTATACGTGCAAGAACTTCATTTGTAAAAATTGGGGACTACGACCGGGCATAGCAAACTGGATTTATACATCTGTTGTAAGGCCCATTGTAATAATGGTTGTAATAAGAAAGGGTTATTATAGATGTGCTTCAATTGGCATAACTGGTGCCATCGGTAGCACACCTCAGGCGGCGTTGGATATAATGCTAGATTTTCTACCGATTGAGAAGTATGTGGAAAGTGTAGCAACTAGGAACTTGTTTAGGCTCTTTGAGTCTTCCCTGTTAAAACCTAGGCGGATAGGTCACACTAAGATTTTGTGCGAGGTAGGTCTAATTATTCAGGATAGAATCTTCTCTAGGATCTCGGATCATAGGGTAACGACTTTAGACTTCGGAGTTACACCGCCGATTGTGTTCCAAAGCAGGGACGAGTGGACTGGTCTGGACAGATTTTTGAAGGGTGTGCAGTTTTTACGGATGGGTCCAAGATGGAATCTGGCACTTGGACCGGAGTTTACATAGTGAATGGTGACATTAAAGTGTCATACAGACTCCCGAATGAGTGCAGTGTCTTCCAGGCAGAGATCCTAGCGATCTGGAGGGCCTCAGAGTTTTTAAGGGCAAACGTCATAGAGGGACCTGTAGTGACAACTTATGTGGATAGTCAGGCAGCACTTTGGGCTTTGGAGTGTCATTCAGTACATTCAAGCATAGTGATTGACTGTAAAGGGGCTCTAGAAGCGGTAAAAGAATTCTACACAATCAGATTGTGTAATATACAGGGTAATGAGATAGCGGATGAACTGGCCAGACAGGGTTCGAGTCTGGACCTTATATATAGGGATTGTGGGGTCAAACCCCAGATGTGCCACTATTATGGGTTGATCTCCGAAAGATTCCTTGACTCTACTAATCAATCGTGGGGCGGTAGGACGGATTGTAGGGTGTCCAGGGCTATTTGGCCATTTCTGGATGCAAAAGCAACAAAAAATACTTATTGGATTAGATAGGAGAAGTCTCAGGTATTTAGTAGAGGTAATAACCGGTGACTGCTCCATTGGAGCCAACATTGGTAAATGGAAAAGAGGAACACGGGACTTTTGAAGGTTGTGCGAGGATTTTGAGGAGCTAGAGACAATAGAGCACATTTGTGCAACCGTCCTAGATTACAGGGTCATAGACTGAGATGACTGAGGAAAAGATTCCATGATGAGCTGGGTGATGTGGCTAGATATGATAAAGGCAGTCTATTGGGTTTTGTCTGTTCTATTTTATATTTGCTCTCTGCTTTTTAGGCCGAGGGCTCTCAATTCTTTATCTTTTACTGTCTTTTATTTATTATTTTTTTTTCCAAAGGGTATCACAATGAATCCCATGGGTCTCCGAGTGGTAATGTACTTCATTATGGTACACAACCCTTATAATATATCTATTTATCCACCCGTCTTGGCAACTCTGGCTTTATATCATACAATTTTACGATTTCAATTCAAAAAATATAAATTGAAATTAAAAAAATTGGAAGTGCTATTTAAAAACCAGAGGCATTTTATGGATAACACGGAAATTTTTAGCATGGATATTTTACATTCCTGTGATATCTGTACTGTTTTGGGTTTTTAAAATTAGCGGTTCAAAGTTGGATAAATACTTCATGTATAAACTAATCTAACTTTTTAAGAAATTATTTTTACAAATTGTATCTCATAGATCTTCTACTAATAGATAATTGCTTCAAAAATAAGCCGTTTTATTACAGAAGTATTGCAAAAATTGAAAACGTTATTTATTCGCGAAATTTAAAAAAACACGTCTTCTATTTTAAAAAAAGTGATCAAACTTGAGCCGTGATACACCTTGAACTACATCGACTTTTGAGTAACAAAAAACAGCACAGATATCATAGGAAGGTAAAAAAGCCACGTAAAAATATTAAGTCAAAGAAGCCCATTTCAAAAATGATACAATTGTTTCAAAAACTTCTGGAATGACTCCAAATGTAATTTTTAAAACATCAATTCGGGGAATTATATGGGTAATTTAAAATTTTTATTATGGCGATACTGACTTGAATATTTTGTTTTTATAAAAAAAGCTTGTTTTTTCGAATTTTATTTCTATATCTGTAACTACTTGTAAAGAAAATTACTGTCCCTACCTACTGACTTTCCTTTATTTTATACAAATACAATTTTAACTTTTGAGGCCGACAGAAATATAGAAATTATATTGTGCCCTGTTCGCTTTTGTTGTTCGTAATATTTTATTGAATTACAAATACCAAAAGTTTCAAATATTTTTGTTTACATTTAAAAGAGAAAATTCAAGAACTTCCAAGACTTGGCAGCATTTTTACAAATTCTTAATTTCTAAGCAGCTTTATCCATAACTATTTAGGAAGTCCATATTCACTTAAATTTGTATGGAATATTTTTATAAAACTCGGAAAAACAAACCTTAAATCAAAGGTCAACCATAGATTGAGTGTAGCGCGCGTCGCACGGTGCTTTGTCCCATAGGCAAAAATCAAAAATTAAGCATGGGCTCAAATTGTTCTTAAAAGTACATTTTTTGAAAGACAAGAAGTTAACTGAAATAAATATGCAAAAAAAAATTTAGTCCCATTGCTTTCGCCGTCAGTAGAGGGCGCCAAAGTTTGAAAATATTAAGCAAAAATTACTGAGCAAAAAATATTGTTTTCAGTTGTTTCACGAAAATAATTCTCAAAAATATATTTTTTTAAATACTGATTTAAAGTTTTATTTTTTGAATACTTAGATATATTTGTAGTAAACCTTTAATACACTATTTAATATATATTTGAAAACAAATATTTTTTACAACTCCAAAAAATAGTTTTTTTTTGGTGAAAATTCGAAAATTTCTTAAGTTTGATGGAGTATAAAAAAAAATTATATAAAATTAAATAATTTTTTATTTCGGTTTTTCTAAGTCTATAATATTATCTAACATATTATTAAAAAAAAGTGCCGGTTTTTCACAAAAAATCAAAATATTGGCTTTTGTAAAAATGGCTAAATTTGTGATTTTTACCGCATTTTTTTTACTTATATGATTGAATATTGACCAATTTTCAGCAAATTGGATATATGTACAAATATCAGTAAAAAGAATTAGTCACAATCATCATGTACCAAATTTCATTCGAATCGGATGAAAATTTTGAATAGTCTACTTAAAAACTATTCTTTTAGCTCCCAATGAATTAGAAGAACATACTAGGAATATGGAAAAAATGTATTATCTTTGATTGCGTGTAAAAAAAAATTATATAAAATTAAATAATTTTTTATTTCGGTTTTTGTAAGTCTATAATATTAACTAACATATTATTAAAAAAAAAGTGCCGGTTTTTCACAAAAAATCAAAATATTGGCTTTTGTAAAAATGGCTAAATTTGTGATTTTTACCGCATTTGTTTGAAAAAATTTATTATCTTTGATTGAGTATAAAAAAAAATTATATAAAATTACATAATTTTTTATTTCGGTTTTTGTAAGTCTATAATATTAACTAACATATTATTAAAAAAAAAGTGCCGGTTTTTCAAAAAAAATCAAAATATTGGCTTTTGTAAAAATGGCTAAATTTGTGATTTTTACCGCATTTGTTTGAAAAAATTTATTATCTTTGATTGAGTATAAAAAAAAATTATATAAAATTACATAATTTTTTATTTCGGTTTTTGTAAGTCTATAATATTAACTAACATATTATTAAAAAAAAAGTGCCGGTTTTTCACAAAAAATCAAAATATTGGCTTTTGTAAAAATGGCTAAATTTGTGATTTTTACCGCATTTGTTTGAAAAAATGTATTATCTTTGATTGAGTATAAAAAAAAATTATATAAAATTAAATAATTTTTTATTTCGGTTTTTGTAAGTCTATAATATTAACTAACATATTATTAAAAAAAAGTGCCGGTTTTTCACAAAAAATCAAAATATTGGCTTTTGTAAAAATGGCTAAATTTGTAATTTTTACCGCATTTGTTTGAAAAAATGTATTATCTTTGATTGAGTATAATAAAAAATTATATAAAATTAAATAATTTTTTATTTCGGTTTTTGTAAGTCTATAATATTATCTAACATATTATTAAAAAAAAGTGCCGGTTTTTCACAAAAAATCAAAATATTGGCTTTTGTAAAAATGGCTAAATTTGTGATTTTTACCGCATTTGTTTGAAAAAATTTATTATCTTTGATTGAGTATAAAAAAAATTATTTAAAATTATACAACTTTTTATTTCGGCTTTTCTAAGTCTATAATTTGGAAATTTTTTCCGAATCGGATAAAATCTCTTGTACCTAGTTTTATCCGAATTGGATACAAAATTTTGCATATCCACCGTACAAATTATTCTTCTAGTTCCCGATTACCTAGTATTCTATATTTTTTTTACAAAAATCAGCATAGGTAACCGCATTTATTGGTCGAATAACATATTTTTAAAGCAAAGAATAGTTTTGACATTTTTTCACACAATCGAAACTTGCAAACATTTTAAAAAAATGTATCAATTCGGACAATGCTTCATGTAGAGTGCATTTCCAAAAAATTATAAAATTGCATTGAAAACGATTGCTATCGTTCTTAAACAAATTTAACATTATTTTGAAGTTATTTTACAAAATTTGAAGGAATAAGTGTAGCCCTTTCTAAAATTATCAATTTTTGACATATTTTCTCTATACATATTTATATACATAATGAAGCCATTTTGTAAAATTTATTTTATAATTGTAAAGTTATATTTTTCGATAATGGTAAATTGTATTTAAAATTGTGTATAGTTGCTTTTTGGATATCTGTGTAAAAAAATAAAATCCCAGAAGTATATATCTGTATTAATAAATGGCAAAATTGGGAAAAACTTAGTTTTTGAGAAAAAGGACATGTGGAAGAAAGTCAAGTAGTTGTACCGAATAAAAAAAACCTCCAGAGATCTAAAAAGTATCTTTTTAAAACTTATTATCCGTTTTTAGTGCATTCTGATCATTAATGTAGCTAAAATTCAGTTTTTGAGGAAAAGGATATATGGGAGGTAGTAATTTCCTTGCACTGAATGAAACGAAAAGTGTCACAGAGCAAAAAGTATAATTTCATAAACTATTCCGAATTCTTACTGTATTCTTATCATTAATGTAGCCAAAATGTAGATTTTAAGAAAAAGGATATATGGGAGGTTGTTATGTCCTTGCTCCGAATGAAACAAAATTAAGCACTTAGCTAAATGACATAATTTAACAGAGATTTACCAATTTTTGCTTCATTCTGCTCATAATAGTAGCTGGAATTAAACTTTTAAATTTAAGGATGTATCGGAAGTAGGCGTGTCCTTGGGCCGATTTTTTCGAAACTTCAAATTTTTCTTAATTTAGATATTCTGAGCCAGCATACCAAATTTCAAGTTTCTGCGACAACTCCTCTAATTTTGCCGATTCACTATATGGGGACAAAGCACTGTGCGTCGTATTGAAAAAAGTAATATTATTCGAATCACGAATTTTATTATTTTACAAGAAAATAAACAATTTGAATAATTCCATAAAGGACCTGTGCGTGCTAGCTAAATAAATTCTAAACTAAATACAAATTTACACACGCTTTTGAAATTTCTTTGAAAAAAAAATGTGTGAAAAATTTACAGATTACAAAGGCTCAGAACTGAGAGAAAATTTATCAAATTTCCCTTATTTCAAAGGAAATTTTTACCCTTTCTGCTTAAATTTGAGCAAATTTCCCTTAAATATGCTTAAACCCAACTGGACTTTCAAAAAAATCAATTTGTCTTACAAAGAAAATCAATTGGAATGAAAAAAAATCAATTAGAAAATGTCAAACCTTTGTAATCTGCACATATAAAAATCAATACCACGTTTTTTGCATCGTCAGAGACATCGTCAGGGTGTGGTGTCGTTTCAATATCTTACATCCTCAAAACCCCACGTAACTATCACCTGATCTTCTTTTCTTTTTTAAAAAGATAAAACGACTTACCCTTCCTTTTTTAATAAAAAACATCAGTTTTATTTGTTTGTACTACACCATAACAATATCTCTCATAATGCAAAACCTTACCCTTGGTTTTTATATGTGCAGATTATAAAGGTTTCAGCATTCCCGTCTAAAATACTAGATCTGATAACATCTGCTTAAATCTGTTTAGAAAGCTTTGAATCTTATTAGATAATATACACGAGCGCTCCGGTAGGCTAGTTGGTATGCGTGCTAGCTTATCAGTGCGGGGGTCGTGGGTTTAATTCCCACCAGAGGATCTGGTCTGTTTTCGTTAGAACGAGCAGAAGGCCTTTGTTGCTAGTGCTCGGTTAGGGTATTAACATATAATTTGTAATTATATGATTAATAAATAAAATAAATAAATAAATAGATAATATACAGGCGCGGATTCAGGGGGTGGATAACGGGATATTCCCCCCCACCAACTCCGTTACGAATCCCAAAAAAAACTTAGTAGTTTACGTTTTGCAACTAACATACTAAAAAAATTCCTCGACATTTCTACAAATAATATATTTTTGTCTATCCAAATATTTGACTGCACATATCGTGTATTTAAAGTTTTCTTTGATACCACTCTTAAACACATCTGCCTCAACAAATTTTGCAAGTAGAAGTGAAAAATTTATTTTTTGTTTTGAACAAAAATTAGCATTAAAACGGTTTTTGTATCATGTTGTTTAATTTTATTTAGTTTTACCCTGTTAAGTATCGAAAAATCGAGATGCGCCTTTTCTATATTAAGCCATCAATATGTATTTTTAATTTTTATTTAAAGATTAGCTTCTTGATTTAGCACTTTTTACTTTTTTATTCTAAACTTTTTTTACAGAATTTTTAAAACAAATCTTAAAATGCTTGGTTTAACAGAGACAAAAGTTGAATTAGTTAAGCTTTAATTTATATAATTACGTTGAGAATGTTCAAGAACATATGATGGATAATATACAAAATTTACGTGTAAAAAAAGATTTTGAGATTTTTTATAAAGATTCTGTAATGAAAGAAATAAAAATCGTAATGCTTTATCGATAAGAAATTTATTTTGCAGAATGGAAACCAAAATTAGTTAAAAAACGGTGTATCTTCTAATCTTACTCAATTATGACATCTTATTTCTTTTAAATTTTTATATTTCAAACTTTTATTTTACACTAATTTGGAATATTTTTCAAAACTTTTATGCAACTTTTTATGTAAAAACTAATTTATTTAAACTGTTGTGGTTTGTATTTTATATTAATTTTTTATTGAACAATTTAAATTAAAATAATTTACATTAAATTATTAATTTAATAATTTATTTTTGTTTTTGCAATATATGAACTGATTATTTTGTTTTTTTTTAATTTTTTTGTAAAGACTTAGTAATTTTAATTTTTGTACGGAATTAATTTTTTAGTCTTGTTTTCCTAGGTTTTCATAGTAGCGACTGGCAAGTAAAATATTTACACATGTTTTTTACCAGTCGCTTGGAATTAAATAATTTTTATATTCACCTCAAAATGTTTTATACCCTCCACCAATATCCTACAAAATGTTCTCTACTGTTTTTAATAAAAAATAATGTAAAAAACTTTAGAAGTAAAATTTTTGAGATGAAAAACTTTTTTGGATGTGTAAACAAATTTTGTGGTGGAAAAAAATTTTTAGGTGAAACAAATTTTTAATGGTGAAAAAAATTTTTGTGGTGACAAAAAGAATTTAGTAGTAATAAAAATTAAGTTTATATTTTATAGTTGATCTTTTTCATACTTATGTGTATGAAAATGTATTTTTAGTCTGGTTCGAGATCATAGAAAAATTGTTTTTCCCAAATGAAAAATTTTCACAAATCAACTGAAAAAGCTATTTATGGTAACATACAGTTTTTTTTTATTATTAAGTTTAGATGAAAATTACTTACAATTAGCCCAAATTAGCTATTAGCTAATATTAAAGACATGTGTTTTTAAAATAATTTTTTACATATGTTTAAACAATTCTTTTTTAACCGTGCCAAGTTATATTTTAGTAGTGAAGTTTATATTTTATAGTTGATCTTTTTAATACTTATATGTATGAAAATGTATTTTTAGTCTGTTTCGAGATCATAGAATATTTTTTTTCCAAATGAAAAATTTTTCTTATTTTTATTTAGTAATCATAGAGAATACACATGGAAAAAATTTTCTATGATCTCGAGCCAGACTAAAAATACATAATAAAAAATTTTAGAGGTGAAAATAATGTTTTGAGGTGAATATAAGACATTGTTTAATTCTTAGCTACTGGTAAAAATACAAGTGAATATATTGCCAGTCGCAGCTATGTTATGAAATTGTACTAAAATACACCAATTTGTATGGGAAATTTAGAGGTACCTACACATTTCCACTCATAACTTTAAACCGCTGGACCGACTTTGCTCATTTTCAATACCAAACTGTCGGGAAGATCTCCATTAGTCTAGGTAAAAATGAACACATCTGATTACGTCTTCGGGCCCTGGTCACCATTTCAGCAGACAGATGGACAGGCAGACGGATGGACATCGCTTAAACGACTTAAAATCTCATAAGGGTCACGAATATATATACTTTATCGGGTCTTAGACCTATATTTTGACATGTTACTAACGATAAGACAAACTGATGTATACCCTCACCATATATAGTCGAGGGTATAAAAAAAATCAAAAAGTTACCCCCCCCCCCCCAAAAGCTTGAGCTGGATCCGCCCCTGTAATATATAATTAGATAGGACATGAACCAGATCTGTTCATATTTAAAGGGATCAGAAAAATAGGTTTATTTTTATGGCCAGATAGGAGCAAATATGGTCATTTGGTACCAGATCTGTTCATATCAGATCTAGTACAAGATTGTAGCCATTTGAGCCGTTTTCATAGGAAGCAAAATTAAATTAAAATGTATATAAAAAGAAGTGTTTTTTTAATTTCTTATTAAATCTGATGGACATATTATAATATCCAGAGAAAATTGGACCTGATCAAAGATCTAATAAGATCAGGTACAATTAGATCTAATAAAATATGTTCAGATCTAATCTCTTTTACACGCGTTTTTATAATAGGTTTTTTTTAAATTTAAATTGAGTTTAAGCAGATTTCAGGAAAATTTGCTCAAATTTGTGCAGAAAGGTGAAAAATATGCATATGTAAATAAAATTGTAAATATATAATTTTAGGTGTTAAATATAAAAACATAGAGGAAGGCTAAGTATAGAAATTTCAGTAACTGAAAGAAAATTGGGAAAATCTCCCTGATTAGATTTTCCCAATTTTCTTTCAGTTACTGAAATTTCTATACTTAGCCTTCCTCTATGTATTTATATTTAACACCTAAAATTATATATTTACAATTTTATTTACATTATATAAAATTTTAAATGAAAAAAATACAAGCTATACTAAAAATAATTAAAAAAAATTGTAGTTTTGAAATCATTTCGGGGGGAGCCGGGCCCGAGAAAATTTTTTCTTTGGTTTACCGTATATTTTGATATCGCGTGCGACATTGAAAAAAAAGTGTTATCAGTGAGTCGAAGGTATTTGTATGTTACAATGTGCATTAAATATTAGTAACAACAGATATTTTTTTTTTACAATTAAATAAAAAAAAATTTGAATGTAGATGAGTAAAAACGGCGGCGAGAAAAATAAGGTCAACTGCAAACGATGGAGAAAAACGTTAAGGATGATGAAAAAATTACAAAACTATAAATTAAAAAGCAGGGAAATAATGCTGAAAGCTAGACAGACGTAGAGAGCACTGGCTGAAGGTAAATAAGATATAACTCAAGAGAAAAGGAAATATAATCGCATACGACAACGAGAGAGGCGCCAAAACTCTTAGAAAAGGAAATGTCATATGCACATCAAAGCCAAAACAAACCTTACGAATGTAGAGAAACCTTTACGAAAGCGGTTGAGAAAGTGGTGAAAGGGATGCCAAAGGAGATGCACATAAGACTAAAAGCTCTTGACGGCCTGGTCAAAAAATATAACGAGATTAAATAAAAGGAAAACGTAAACCAATCCAGCAGAACAGTCCCAGAGAGCCTATTTAATGCCATCAATGATGTTTATCAGAATGATAATGTTAGTGTGCAAGCTTCGAAAAGAAAGATACCATTATAATTGAAGGCAAATCAGTCGTAGTAAATAAGCGCTTTATGTTAATGACGGTGTCTGAATCATATGAGTTGTTTAAAAAAGATTTTGCAAGCAAAGAGGTAGGCAAAGTTGATTAATTTTTTTTAAAATGCGACCTCGCCATGTCCAGTTAGTAATTAAAATGCCGCGCAATATGTGTGTTTGAACGTATCATTAAAATTTCGGCTTTCTTTTGGAAATTGCACGAAAAGTATTCCGTTTTTTCCCAGAGATTTTAAAACATTTCTTAAAACATTTTGCTGTGGTATTCAGAATGAATAGTGCATGACAAGTAACACATGCAACACGAAAAAATATAACCATATATGGACACCACTACGCGATAAAAGTTAAAAAAAAGACCCGTGTCTCCCAGTTTTGCCCCAAGTCATGCACATTTTTTATGGGCCCCAAAGAATTAGGGCCTCGGTGTCATTTTTGCAAAAAAGTGATAATTTTCTCAGGCTCATATCTTGCAAACCGTTCGGAATTTTGATTTACTCTCTGAGGCAAAGTTGTAGCTCTTGTCATAAAGAAAAATTGTGAACATATAAAATCAAAAAAACTTCATCTTCAAAATTAAAATCGCAAAAAACTTTAAAAAAATCGATTTTTTTACATTTTTTCCCCTGTTAGGCCCATAGGTAGCAAACCGTTCAAAATTCATGGAAACAATCAAATACAATCAAACTCACATCGAGGCATTACACAGCGCGACGTCAACGAGAGCGCAGCGGTGAAAGTTATAGAGAAAGTGCTATAGCATAATTCGCACACAACATTGGTAACTGACAATTTAAATATACAATGTGAAAAAATTGATTTATTTTGCTACGTTTGCGGTCATCAAATCAAAAAGTTCTACAAGATTTCAAAAGGAAAAGAATCTTTTAACTAGTGAATTCATTAGAGCATATAAGTTGTTTTTCGACGAAGTAGACTTGACCGGTGAAAATTACACACCTAATACAGTGTGTTGCGAATGTTATAACAATCTCATGGCATGGTTGAGTGAAGGCAAATATAGTATAAAGTATTGTAAGCCGGTAAATTACACATATCGTCTTAATCGACATGCTCAGAAGAACAAAATTTATAAAGCAACTGTAATAGCCACACTGCCAGTGCTTGCACCTGAAAATTTTCTATCACCAAGGCCGCCAACTCCGATCGCACGACAGAATTTACAGTAATGAGTAGAGCATGTGGTGTTACTTATGAAGATCCATTTGATACCGATTATGAGCCCCAACAGGGAATAGGGACCACAATCAATAACACAAATGTAAATGGATTTCATTGTGGCCATATTGGGACTATCGCAGTGACTTGCCATATTTTTGACAGCGTTTTTAAAGCAAAGAAAACCACACATGCTTATGTTAACTCTACGGCGTACCGCAAACGGCAAGATGAATTTCGGAGCCTCTACACCAGTGATCAACACTCATAGCACTCAGGGGCCGAACACAATCAGCAATTTACACGTACACTACGCGAATGTCAACAAATCTCACAGCTAAGAGCACAAAAAATACAATTATTTCATTCAGTAGCACGCTAACTTTCAACAGAGCAAGTATATGCTGCTTTGTTAAAGAAATAAAGTACACTCTTAAAATTTGTTTTTTTATTATAGTTATTTTTTTTATTGTAGGTATTTAGTTTGTTTTTCGTTTACATTTTAAATTAAAAATGTGAAACGTTGAGTATGAAGAATTTTTTTTTTATTTTCTTGAAATATATTAAATGAGGCAAAGTGCCTTGTATGCAATCAAAAAATTATTATTATCATTATTATGATTTATTTTAATTTTTTATAATAGAGAAAACAAAAACATGAACTATTTTAATTCAATGAATACGGATATTCTCTTATCGATTAATTCATTCATTTATTTATCTAGAAAGATAAAATAATTTCTTACGGTGTAAAACACCAATACATTCATATTCTCTCTTTATGCCGACCACTGCTCTACACTCTAAATGATGACAAGTCGTTCGCTTACTGCAACGATATAAAAGCTTTGGCGGTAAAAATGGGAATGAACTACATCGCTAGTGAGTGGAGATTATTTATTGATGGTTCTGTTTCAAACTTGAAAGCAGTGTAGTTGCATGTGTCGAACCGAAAACCTTCCATTCCGCTAGCAATGGGTATTAACATGAAAGAAAGCTATGAAACATTGAAAGATATAATGAAAAAATCAAATACTACGAAAATAAATGGAAGATTTGCTGTGATTTGAAGGTCATCAACATTTTGCAAGGGATCATCGATAAGGGCGGCTTCCCAAAATTCTTTTGTTTTCTTTTTAATTGGGATTCGCGCTCACCTCTGAATCAATTCAAATGAAATTCGTGGAGACCAAGAGGAAGTGTGGAGGAACAAATGAAACAACATAGACTGAAGAATGCACCTTTAATTGACAATACTCAAGACATCTTGCTGTCACCGCTCCACATGAAATTGGGAATTGTTAAAAATTCATCGAAGTGGCCGTTGTAAATTGTCCAAACGCATTCGAGTATTGGAAAAGCTTTTTCCCAAAGCGTAGCGATGACAAAATTAAAAAAGGTATTGAAGTAAATTTAAAACGAATTTTTGTTCACCTCATTGTACTATTTACACTATGTTAATGTATTCTTTTCTGTCTTTATTTTTTGTCTTCATTTAACAGGCATACTTAATGGCCCTGACATTAGAAAGCTATTCAAGAGTAACTTTGATTCATCGCTTAATAAAAATCATTCAATGGCATGGATTTACCTTCAGCGTGTATACACCAGAGTCTTGGGAGGGTATCCAGACGTGGAACCCGAAGCAAGAGAATGGGTGAAAGAAATGCTGTATTATTTCGAGAAAATCGGCACATCGATGACATTAAAAATGAATTTTTTTCATTTTGACGATTTTACCAAACGACTACCAACCTAATCCGATGAGCAAGGAGAACGGTTTCACCAAACCACAATGCCCATGGAAAAACGGTACAAAGGCAAAAAACTCGACGCATTGCTTGCAGAGGTAATCAATTTTATTGATGCATTGTTTTGCATTCCTTTTTTGATTTATTTTCTAATTCATTTCAGGTATGTTGGTGGAGTTACAAGATCACCCTGCATGATGTTAATGAAGTATTTGAAGAAGAAAAAGCTAATGATGGAGGGAAGTCTGGAAGCAAAGTTCTAAATCGGAGTCAGATTCGGACGAAGGTTTGGATCCACAACTTAAGAGAGTGCGATTTGCAAGTCCAGGGCCATCAACATTATAAACATAATACGAATATTTTTTTTATTATTTTTGTAATAGATAGCATAGTATCTCAATGTTAAAGTCAAGAAAAAACAAATGAAATTAAAAAATGTTCGGGAAATTTTTCACTTTTGCGGCTACCTAAACGGTGTTAAGAATCATTCCTAGGAAGTTCATATGTTCTAGAAATTTATTTATTGAGATCTTAGGTACATTTTTGTTGTTGATTGTTTCCTTGAATTTTGAACGGTTTGCTACCTATAGACCTGAACAGGGGAAAAAAGGTAAAAAATCGAATTTTTTAAAGTTTTGTGCGATTTTAATCTTGAAGATGAAGTTGTTTGATTTTATAAGTTCACAATTTTTGTTCTTTATAACAAGAGCTACAACTTTGCCTCAGAGATCAAAATTCCGAACGGTTTGCAAGTTGAGCCTGAGAAAATTATCACTTTTTGCAAAATGACACCGAGGCCTTAAATCTTTGGGGCCCATAAAAAAAGTGCATGACTTGGGGCAAAACTGGGAGACACGGGTATTTTTTTTTTTTTTGTCTTTTATCACGTAGTCGTGTCCGTATATTGTTATATTTCCATGACTTCAAAAATTACACACAGTGTTATATAATCCTTACGATTATTTTTAATATGTAATCTAATTGATTACTAATCGTAATCAAAAGTTAGAAGCTATGATTAGAAATACAATTCTCAGTTAAGTTAGTTTCTGTTCTTTGTTTTTACATATATAAGATGAATATACTTATTTTTGTTTTTCTTTATTGAATTTATTTAGTGATGTATTTAATTTTTGTTGTGAAAATAAATATATTGTGTATGTATATTATAAATCATTAATAATCATTATAAAAAGTATAATGCAACATAATGTTGCATGCAACATGTCGCGTCGACAGTGATTAAAATCAAATAAAAAATAAACCACTTAATATTTTTAAATAAAATAAAAAAACATGTATCTTACATCAATGTATAATATTTTAAAATTAGTCACAATAAAATATTCCTTTAGGTTTCGCTGAAATCAGATTTTGATTTGTTTGCTTTGAAAGCAACTTCTGTTTTTCTCGCATGCGAATGTCTTGGTTTTTTGTAATTATCTTGGAAACGAACAATTGGCCAAAATCAACCTTAGCACCAATTATCAAGAGCTAAAAGTTTCGCCTTTTGTCAAAATATGTTTTTGGCATATGTTTTTTCACTTTGAATGTGTACGTATGTCGCATTCGACATTGCAGAAATGCCCATATGACAGTATGTCAAAATCTATGTTTTTATTATATTTAGAAATTGTCAGGTTCGCGATCATTATTAAATATTACTATGTTAGAGAAAACAATAATTTATAAATGTAAGAGAAATTCTAAAGGTTTTCCATCATCAAAATCAGGAGCTTCTCTTCAGATTCATAGAGTTTCCTTAAAGAAAAAGTGCGAAGATTAGTGGGTTTTTCTCCAGGAACATTTTCTTTAGTAATATAGGGGTTTTTCTGTAGGAAACAATCCTCAGATTCTGAGGAATCTTCTATAAGTCCTTAGATTCTGAGGATTTTTCTATAGAAATATCCTTAGAATTTGAGGTTTTTCTATAGAATGCATTCTTATGGTTTTTTTTTAATATGAGGACCCTCTCCCGTAGAAAAACCCTAAAAATCTTTTTCCTATAGAAAACCCTCATAATCGAAAGACTATTTCTTATAGAACAACTCTCCCAATATACTGAAAAACCCTTAGAATCAAATGAACTTTTCCTATACAAAACCCGTCATATCAAATGGTTTTTCCTATAGAAAAACTATCCTATGGAAAAACCATCGGAATATGAAAACTTTTTTATTTAGAAAAACCCCCAGAACCTATATAAGGACGTTTTCTCATAGAAGAACCCTTTAGTTCTTAGGATTTTTTCTTATAGAAAAACACTTAGATCCTTAGGACTTTTTCATATAGAAAAACCCTTAGGTTATAATGACTTTTCTGGGGAAACAGCCACAGATTCTGAGGAAGTTTTCTTAGAAAAAACCCCATGGATTCTAAACACTTTTTATATGGAAAATTTTCAGACAGATGAATTTTTCCTATTCTGATTAATTTTTCCGCAGGCTTTTTAATAAAAATTCACATATTTCGGCAACTTTTCCTTACAAATGTTTTAGAATTTGAAGTTTTTCTATAGAAAAATCTGAATCTTATATAGAAAACCGCTAATATTATCTTGTACGTATAGTGTAGTAATAATATTAGTAATTAGCATTGTTTAGTTATTTATGAAATTTACATACAGTGTACAGCAAAAATCTAGGTAGCATAGCTAAAATAAAAAATCTTTCGTATTTCTAAAAAAATAAGGAACAAAAAATATGACACTTATTTTTATTTAATGTGTTAACTTATATACTATAACAAATCAAAATAATACTTCAGTGGTAAGAATATATGAATTTTTTCTTTTATAAATAATATGTGTCTTCTTTATTTGCTGAACACGTTTCTTTTTTTCCGAAAATAACAATTACATTTTATGTTGGTTGCAGTTTTACATCTACGAAAACATATGTTCTTGCATTCGAGTTCGGGGTGCTGCCAGATCGCTTAAAGCCTATGTCATATCGTAGATCATTACAACCTCGGCCGCCTTGACAACACAATCGACATCGATTGTTACTAATTTTCAAAAAATTCATTTTTTAAAAATTCGTAGTCCTCATATTCAGAAGCGTTGCCTTCAGAATCCTCAAAATTTCTTAAACAAGTAGAATCAGCAATGCCAACATACGGCATCTGAGTAATCTGGCATTGTTCTGTATCAGAAATTTCGTAACGATCATTACCCAATTGCTTCTAAATCATATACGGCCCGCGATATTTGAGGATAAACTTTTTGTTGACCCCGGCGGTTGTATCAACATTCTTTAAGACCACTAAGTCTCCAACTCTAAATAACCTCGCTGGTTCGTGATGCTGATTGAAATACTTTAAGTTGTAATATTGAGACTTCTCAATTGCCTCCGAAGCTTCTTTCCTAATAGAGTCTAAATGTATTATTTCCCTATTGTAGGTTCCCTGCAGAAATTCGGATAGCTCATATTGTTTCACATGTGCCAATTTATCAACCCGATAAGAGTATTCAATGCGTTCTGTTAGTTTGGCAAGAATGGTCCTTAAATCACGATTAACCCTTTCACTTGCATATTCGACTGTGGCGGCTTCTTTTGTCTCCGGGGAGTTTACGGCATACAACTTCGCAAGCGCGTCTATTACATCTAAAACATGCTTTCGTTTAGACCTTATTGATGGTAAAGGGCAGTAGTCAACATGTAACATATCAAAAGATATAGGTTTTTTATCAATATTTTGTAAGTTTCTTTCATTTTTTCTATTAGGCGTTGAACAATAAATACATTTCAGACAGTTTTTAATAAACAGTTTAAATTTCTCCCTCATATTTGGAAACCAGTATGCATCTGTATCTGCCCTATACATTTTTATATTTCTTCATGCCCATATCTTTTATGTCCAATTAACCTCCTTATTTCTTGAACTAGTCAATGGTCTCGGTATCCTTGAAAAACCTGACACAAATCGTCTGAAAAATGAAAATAAACCTAAACATCTTTCCAATCCCTGATAATCTCTCGGCATCGGATATTCCTGAATTGTTCTGAAAAGCTTATTATTAGGGCATATACCGTTTTCGTTTACGCGATAACCTAGACAATCTAATTCTCAAAAAGCAAATTTACATTTCCTGACTCATAACAATACTCATAACACGATTCCTAAAATACTTAAATGTTTCTCAAATGTCTCAATTGCGAAACTGATGTGAAATAGACTACAATTTTCCCCATTTCAATAAATTCCCTTAGAATGAAACGTTAAAACACGGACCCAGCATTTTTCAGACCAAACGGCTTATAATGGTACTCGAATTCTCCCAGTGGTGTGACAAACGCTGTATAATGCATTGAGTCTTCATGCATCGGCCCTTAGTGAAAACTATTCTCTAAGTCGAGTATTGAAAAAAAATTTCATATCACCAAGATAATCTAAACAGTCCTCAATAATTGGCAGTAGATAATTATCTTTCAAAGTTATTTTATTCAATGTACGGTAGTCTACACACATTCTTAAGTCACCGTTTTTCTTTCTCACCGACACAATCGGAGAAGCATAAGGGGAATTCTTTAAGATTTAGTTTTACCTCACGACTGCATCTGTTCCTCCCATTCCCCATTTTCCTCAACTATGTCCAACACGGACGTGTCGCAATAACGGGACCTTCTAATTCAGAAACAATTGTCGTTACTTCGTTTAAACGACCTATACCAACTACATTTTCCTTTATCACTACATCGGATTATACAAAATTTTCTTCTTTAAATGGTAAAATATTTAACATATTATAATTGCTAACAACGGCTGGAACTGTACAAAAATTCTGAGGATCTCTATATAAATCAAAAAACATAAGCGCACTGATAACTTTTTTACTTGCGTTTCTTTTTACATTATTTAAATTTATTTTTAACAGCATATTTTTATTGTTAACTTGTGTTATTTGACATAAGCGGATATTTTACTTATATTTATTAGAGATCAGGTCCTATTAGCAGTGGCACCACAGATTCCTCATCTGGTAAAATATAAAAATTGTGAATTACTTTTTTACCTCCAAAACAAATTTCACATTTAATGAAACCAAGCGTACTTATTTTGTAGTTGCCAATATCGCAATGAAATGTCACATTTTATATCTTCAGTTAAGAATGGAATAATGGATTTTTGAACACAGCTTATAGGGCTACCCGTATCAAATAAAGAATGAAAAATCATTACTTCAGTGCGTCTTTATTTATGAATGAAGGCAACACTTACCATTTGATATGCATCTAAAGATTCATCTGCCTTCTTTGGACAGTCTTGAGAGTTTGTCGGACGCTTCGGTTTAGGGCACCGACTTTGATAGTGGCCGAATTGCAAAAACTTATAACACCAGACCCCAGCATCAGTCGCCTTAAGGGCATTACTATCAGCAGCAGAAGCTATTTTTGTTTTGTTTCCTAATGTTGCACTGGCTGTCTTCATGGTTTGTACTTGATGACGGCGTTTCTCGTAGCGATCCATTCGTTTTATTAATTCGTCTATAGTATCGGCACCATACAGTAATGTAATCACATTGGTGCTATCCGGTATGCCGTCCACTACAATATCTACCAGTTCTCTTTCCTCGATGTCGGACTGTGCTGCTATCGATTGCATTGAAACCACATAGCTTAAGCAGGATTCGTTTGATTTAAGTGTTAGCGCACGAAACTGACGATATACATCTTGTCGGGACACACTAAGCTTAAACATCTTTATTAAACTCTTTTTCAGTTCACAATAGGTTTGTTTTTTTGAATTTAATATAAACATTCCATACAAATTTAAGCAGATATAGACTTGCTAAATCGTTATAGAAGTAGCTACTTAAAAATTAAGAATGTATAAAAATGCTGCCTAGTCTTGGAAGTTTTTTGCTTTTCTCTTTTAAATGTAAACAAAAGTATTTGTCATAAAAATATTTGAAATTTTTGTGTTTTTAATTTGATAAAATATTAAAAACTACAAAAGCTAACAAATGAATTATGTGTTTGTAAGTTAAGGTAGAGCAGGGCAAATAATATAATTGCTCTATTTCGCGTTCCCGCGCAGTCCATATACGAAAACAGCTTTCGTACAATGGCGGCCCCAACTGTTCAAATTGTATTTGTTTACAAAAAATAAAGAAAAGTCAGGTAAGTAGGGATAGTCGTTTTTTTACAAGTAGTTATAGATAAAGATATAAAATTCGAAAAACACAAACCTAATATTCCAATAAGCATAAATTAATGACATGCTTTTTTGCAATGCCTTCTAGTCATTTTTCATTTTTGCATTTTTCTTTATCTATATACTTACAAATATTTGCATAGTCTTCAAACTGGGCGAACCAATTTAACACATCGCAGAGGTCGTCGCCACCAAACTGCGGTATTGCGGCACCAAGCTCTGCAAATCAATGCCGTGAACATGTTGTACCCGGCTTTCATATTCTAATAATTTAATTTGTTGCTGTAACTTGAGTATTTCCATACAAATTTGTAAGTTTTTCAATTATTCCTGAAGGGCTGCATTGTGGGAACGATGTCGGCATTCGACATATTATAGAAAGGCGGAGCCGTGGAAGAGACACTAACAGCGGGTACAGCGGTGGGCGAAATATTGGCAGCGAAAGTTTGGCCCTGGGTAGCAGCATCCACATCAGTCTCAGCGGGTATATTTGCTTCATCACTTGCATCAGTATACATAGCATTGTCAGAGGGCACTTGGGTGGCAAAGAATCTCACAACAGTTGTGTTGAGTGTCAAAATATCAGCAGCGGAAGATTTTATAATATTAAAATCTACTAGCTCGGTTTCAACACCGGCGTCGGCAGTGAGGACATCAGCAGCCTCCGTATTAGAAGAATCACTACAATTAGCTGGTGTACGTTTTCTTAAATCCCATCTACGGAAAAGTCATCTTTTTCTTTGACCGCTGCTTCATGCTGGCTTAGGGTGGCCGACTCTGGAAACTCGATGACGGCTGCAGCTAGTAATGCCATAATAGATTGGCGTGTTGGACGCTAGTTCATTTCAAATAATGACTTGGAATACAAAATTTTCCTTATTTATTTTTTAACTGTGGTACGACAATTGTACCCCACACCTGATGTAAGAATATATGACTTTTCTCATTTATAAATAATATTTTTTTTTCGTTTATTTAATCAAAAATTTATATAATTCAACTATAAATAAACAATAGTACGTATAAATGCAATAACATAGTACACTGTCCCTTTAAAGGGCACTCAAGCACATCCTTTTATAAATAATATGTGTCTTCTTTATTTGCTGAACACGTTTCTTTTTTTTCCGAAAATAACAATTACATTTTAAGTTAGTTGCACTTTTACATCCACAAAAACATATGTTCTTGCATTCGACTTTGGGGTGTTGCCAGATCGCTTGAAGCATATGTCATATCGTAGATCATTACACACTTATTTATCTACACAATAAATAAAAAAAATGAAGATCATGGCAACTTCATATTTTTGTACAGCAAAAATCATGATACCCCTGAAAAAAATAACAAAACTTTATTAAAATTCTAAAGTATTTTCTTTATCTGGGCTTTAGTAGAAATAGTGTGATTTCGTATGCGTTTTTCTAAATTATCCCACAAGTGATAAATAGGATTCAAATCGGTGTTTTTACCATATGCGGTGTGTTATTTGCGATCCACATATTAACGTCAGCTGGTGTATGCTTAGGATCATTGTCCTGTTCAAAATAATAAATATCTCGAATATTCAGTTTTCAGCATTCTGATTAAGATTTTCTATCAGAATGTTCATGTAAACCATTTTGTCTCCATTGCTCCACCCTCCCCATACTCCACATCAATTCACGTCCGTCCGATTCAAAAATATTAAATTTTATATATTTTTAATTTTATCAGGCTCGACATCATAATTTAATGTTACTAACGAATAGTAAACACTAATTTTTTATTAAATGAAAAAAATTGTAATGATCAGCGCTAGAGGAAGTGCACATTTTCGACTTGAGCGACCAGGTCATCTTCAGCCACCCAACTTATATATCACACTCTAAAAGGAAAATAACTATACGAATTTCCATTTTTCAGTTAGTGAATGATTACCCGTACAAACGAGCTTTTTCCATCTATTTATAGAAATACACTCTAATAAATTTCTGTTGAAATTTACCCAACTTATAGTAGGAAACTGTACTCCTACTATAAATTGGGTAAATTTACTCTGTGTGTGTAAACGAAAAAAATTACACACATTATGCGTAAGTTGGTGCACACACAATGGTAATTTTACATTGAAAGTGTGTAAAAATTAAATTTTAAAAGTAATTCGAAAATTTACTAAAAATGTCCGTAAAAAACCTATTTGAAGAGTAAACATACGCATTAAATGCCTAAAAACGCATTTCTATACATAAAAATGCGTATATTTACCAACGCATGGTTTAAATTAAACTGAAGAAAAATATTTTTTTTGTAAGAATAAATTAATTATATGTATGTATTATATATGTATGAATTACAAATATAATACCTAATATATTCTGAATGGGTAAGTGCTGTCATGATGGTCATCTGGAATTTAAATTCACAATATTCACAAATATATTTATAAATTTTTTAATAATTAATTTTTGTTTTTAGCTTTTTTTTTAATTTTTTTTAATATTTTCCAATTTTCAAATGTCAAAATATTTATTACTGTTCAAAGTTAGAATATTTACAAAATTTGTCCGTAAAATTTTAATTTAACAAAAAAATACTATTTTTAGGCAAACAGTGTTTAATTTTAAGCACATTATGTCTAAAAATACTTCTTGTTGTGTTATTGTATATGAAAGTGTGTACAAAACATTTTTAGGCATTTTTTGTTTATATTTACCGAATTTTCGTAATATTACATAAAACTTTACCCATTTTATTGTAGTACATTTACAGACATTTTTTAGAGTGTACCCTTTGAGGCTGAAGATGACCTGGTCGCCCGGGTCTAAAGTGTGCACTCCCTATAACGCTGATCCTTACAGTTTTTTAAATTTAATAAAAAAATTGTGTTTACTATGCGTTAGTAACATTAAATTATGATCTCGAGCCTGACAAAATTAAAAATATATAATTAAAACAGATAGATCGAATAATATACAAAATTTACATACAAAAACATAGGACACGATGTAATTTATAATCTAATATAATAAACAACACTCAAATATATTGTGAAGGAAAACATATTAGTATGCCAGGTTCCCAATTCGTTTCCAGAAATGGAAACATTAACATTTGGAATGGCAACCCTGTCAATTTGTGCTTCGAAAACCGAAGATTCTATAAGTAGATGGAAAAAGCTCATTTGTACGGGTAATCATTCACTAACTGAAAAATGGAATTTCGTATAGTCATTTTCCTTAGAGTGTGTGATATATAAGCCTGTTCAAAAGCATGAGTTATTTGTGTTGGGTGGTTCATAAGGAGGCTGAAGATGACCTGCTCGCTCAGGTCGAAAGTGCGCACTCCCTCTAGCGCTGACCCTTAAAATTTTTTCCATATAATAAAAAATTTGTTTTTAGTATTCGTTAGTAACATTAACATTTGAGGACCTGGGTGATTTGGCTGATATCGATATCGGCCAACTTAGGGGCTTTTTGAGGCAATCGGGATGGTTCGACGGGGGAAGCTAGTGATATAATTTTTACTAGCTTCCGTAGTATCACAAGGGACTTTATAGTCTAAGTGAGTCTAATTGGCAGGCACCACTTCTACCTAACCTAACCTAGTAACATTAAATTATGATCTCGAACCTGATAAAATTAAAAATATATAATTATAACACATATAGATCAAATAATATACAAAATTTACATACAATATTAAATTTTGATTTGTCCGAGAAAATTACTTTTTATATTCCGTTGCAAATCCATAAGATTTTTTCTATTTGTTACGCTAAAGTGCAGCTTCTTGCGAGCATTGTACCCGGCCTACAAAATGTACCCACGTACCGTGTTTGCAGAAATAGCTTCGCCAATGATTCCCTCAACTCTGAAGATATTTTAGGTGCACTTCTGAATGGGTCTTTTTTAATAAGGGCTTAAATTTTTCGTCGATCTTAATTATTGAGATTTAGTTCGTGGCTTATTTTTAATTCTTTTTCATCTTTGAAAAAGATTTATAGCTCTTTGCGCTGTTGATTTGTTCATATTTATAATTTTAGCAGTTTCGGTGTATGATTTACCCATTTCGTGCCTATTAATTATTATTTTCGCTCTTTTATTGCTAATTATTTTCTCGACTTCCATCAACATTCTTTGTGCCGATTGTAAATATCTCTATTCAACTCACAAATCAACGGAAAAAGCTATTTTATGCTAACATACAATTGATTTTTATTATTGAGTACAGATGAAATTTATTAACTATTTTTGTTTTATTTATATTCTCCTTTGTCTACCGGCACGGTTAAAAGAATTGTTTATACATATGTAAAAACAATTTTAAAAAAACACATGTCTTTATTATTAGCTAATTTGGTCATACGGTAAACAAAGGAGAATATAAATAACACATTGTATTATTTTTTTAGAAAGGTTTATCCTTCACCTATACCATATCAAAAAATAAAAATGGGTTCTTTTTTAGTTTTTTTTATATAATTTATTAAGTAGTGTCACTTTAGTAATTGCCCTTATATTTTATATTTACAGGTAAAATAAATAAACATTGTCCCAGGAAAATTAATTAATATGTCGTAAAATTATTATTATTATTATTTTGGTCTGAAAAATTCTTTGGAAAAACATTGATGACTTTTTTTATGATTCTCAGAATTAAAAAAAAAGTAATAAACAAAAGGTTATTTGATTTTTATGATTGCGGTAACAAACTAAAAAACGGTCATAAATGTTCGTGGACAATTAAAAGTAAAACAGGAAAGTGCAGTTTTTTAATTATTTGGGTTTTTTCCGTTGGCTACCTGCATGATTTTTTTACAAAAATTGAGTCCACATTTATGAGTGCTCATGTTTTGGAACGTTTAAAAACGGGTGGCTGAATCAGGTATATAGCCACCCTTAAAATATGCACCCATTCATAAGTACCTGCCAGTAAAATATTGAAAAATACGTAGTATTTATAGGTGTTCCTTATCGATTTTTGTCATTCAACAAGTGCCAACGAACGCGAAAAGTACAAGCGATTACAATTTTTACGCGTATATTTTAAAAATTTGAGTGAATATGAATTCAAACAATAAGTACAGATGCATAAAAATATCTAAACGAGGCTGCAAATATAATTGAATATTTTCCAGCTGTCGTCGCCAGCATTCATTGTAGCCGTATTTGCGAAACTTGCCGGAATACACTAAGAAAAGCGCGCAGTCGTAATTAATCCAACGTGGAGCAGAATGAAGTCTCAAATTATTTACCAACAACGCCCAGCGATGAAATTAGCGAAGAATTGAATGAACTTCAAACTTGTACCAGCCGTAATACAAACATCGAAAGCAACGAACTCATTGAAAATATAAATGATCATGTTATTCCTCATCTACCAAACCAAATGTCGCCTCTTAAAAGGAAATATATCAAACGAAATGCATACAGAAATAGAAAATCACTGCAAATTTTGGAAAATGTAGCAGATTCATTGGAGCTGATCCATTGTCTGATTTGTCAGCGCATCTTGAAAACGTCTAAGCCATTTACGAAGATATTTTGCAAAACATCAAATATCAAATAGAAAACAGCTCAAATCTTTTGGAACAGCAAAAACTTTTATCTCTTTTACCAATCAATATGAGTCACGCAGAAATTAAAGATCGTTTTGGGGATGATATATCTCACTATTGTATCAAAAAAAGTAAAGATATCGAAAGGAATAAAACGAAGTTTGCAGATATCAATCTTTTAAAAATGAGCAGACGTAGTTTACCAACCGAAACTCTAAGCACAGTCAAGTTATTTTATGAAGATAATGAAATTAACCGAAAGATGCCAGGATCGCAAGATTCAATTACTGTTAAACAAGGAAACTTACGTGAAAAAGTTAAAAAAAGACTGATGCTATCTTCACAACGCGAATCTTACTACGAATTAAAAAAAAAACCCCTTGGCCAAAGTGGGTTTTACAAAATTTACAATGTTAAGGCCAAAAAATTGTATGCAACTTTGAGTTGGAAACCAGCAAAATATCTGTGTATGCACATTGCATCAGAATATGAAATTTATGTTTGAAAAAAGTGGCTTAAAATCAATTTGTATTGAAGGAGAATGCACATTTACCGACTACAAAGATGTTCCCAAATTCGTTGTTTCTAATGGTGACAGAAAAAAGCGAGTGTTGCGTTTTAATGTGTGGTCACTGCTTCAAAAATTTAAATAATCTAAAAACGCATATGCTAAAACATTTTGAAAATAACCAAACTGAAGAAATAATATACAAAAAGTGGAATACAACGATTAGATGTGTTCTGGAAACGTTAACCACCAACCCAGAATCATTTGTCAGCGATTTTACTGAACACATCAAAGTTCTGATTCCGCATCATTTCATAGCAAAGCGACAAACTGAATTTATCAGCAATAAAAGAGCGGCGCTGTTATCAGGAGAAATGTTAATTCAAATGGACTTTGCTGAAAATTATGCATTTCTTGTACAAGATGCCGTGCAAGGATACCATTGGAATAATGATCAGGCTACAATACATCCGTTCGTTATTTATTATAAAGGTAATTATTTTAATATTTTGGTATTAGTAAACACATCCATCTACACTCATCAAAATATTTAATATTTTTTATTTATTTGTTTTTTTCCTTTGTTTGTTTATTTTCAGATAACGATAAATTAACTCATAAAAGCTTTGCCATAATATCTGATTGCAATACCCATGATAGTATAGCAGTTCTTCTATATATTTCAAAAATGATACAGTTCGTGAAGGCCAATATAACCAACAATATTAATAAAATCATTTACGTATCAGATGGGGCAGGAGCACAATATAAAAATAAATATAACTTCATTAATTTATGCCATGACAAATATGATTTTGGTATTGACGCTGAATGGCACTTTTATGCTACCAGTCACGGAAAATCTGCATGTGATGGAATCGGAGGAACATTGAAGAGAGCTGTTCGAAATTATAGTATTGCAAATAAAAATGAAATCCAGACAACGAGGCAACTCTATCACTGGGCATCAGAAACATATAAGACCACCATACAAGTTGCTTACGCAGATGCTGACGAATACAACAACGTTAAAGAAAAGCTATTTTCAAGATATAAAGAAGCTCAAACTATAAGAGGAACTCAAGGCTTTCATTCATTCATTCCGATAAATGAAACTTTTGTACATGTGTGCAGATATTCTGACTGTGCCAAATTTGAGCAGCGCAAAATTTCTGACAAATAATTAACTTAAAAAAAATGTAATCATTATTAGAATTATTTCGAAAACTTTCGGTACGTATTACTAGAAGTGACACTACTTAAAAAATTTGGGTTAAAAATTTTCACAATTTTTCTGGGACAATGTTTATTTATTTTACCTGTAAATATAAAATATAAGGGCAATTACTAGAAGTGACACTACTTAATAAATTATATAAAAAAAACTAAAAAAGAACCCATTTTTATTTTTTGATATGGTATAGGTGAAGGATAAACCTTTCTAAAAAAAAATTACACTGTAAAAAACCCTTGATCTTTTTGGATTTTTCGGTAGTTAAAATTTTCTTTGTGTTATAAATTTTTTACAGTGTAATTTTTTTTAAACGTGTCATAAAGCCTGTTAAAATAACTTTTTAATGATACCAAGATCTTGTAAATCGGTTCAGCCGATTCTGAGTTATTGTAGTTTAAATGGAGCTCTTTTCGACCATTTTCGCGTTTTTTCGAAAACTTTCCCACTGTGCCACGCCCAAACAAAATTTCATCGATATCTGAGGGGGTCGCATTGAACGCATTTCGATTTTTACATGAAATTCATCAACTTTGAAAATGTTGCCCATTCATATAAGCACGTTGACGCTGAACTCTGTAGCATCTTGAATTTCTGGTAGAGTGTTTCTAACACTCATTTGTAAATTATATACTTTTTGGTGCTATGAGTGCCGATCTTATTCCACGCTTAAAAACAAATACATATTTTTCGTACAATATACAAATATTTTGTGTATAAATATTACAAAACTTTCGTATATTACAAATTTCATAAATTTATAAATTTTTTAAATAATACAATGATATTGTAAATTATTATACCCTCCACCATATATGATGAGGGTATATGTATATCATTCCGTTTGTAATATGTCGAAATATAGGTTTAAGACCCCATAAAGTATATATATTCGTAATCCTTATGCAATTTTAAGTCGATTTAGCGATGTCAGAAAGAACATTCGTTGCAACTATTTATCAATACTTGGCGCATCAGAAAGTGCATTCTCCCCATTAGGCATATTCTGCTGCAGAGCTAGTCCCCAATAGCCAGTAACAAAATTGAGTATTTACCAAAAACTATGCTCTAAAATGTGTTTTTTGTGCAGTCCATGGTTAAAAAAAATCTTGTGAAAATGTAAAGGTGTAGAGGCATAAATTTAGTACAATTTTATAAATTTAGTACAATTTTAGCGACTGGTACATAATATATTTTCTCATATTTCACCAGTCGCTTAGGATTAAATATTTTGTATTCACCTCAAACATTTTTTCACCACTAAAATTTTTTTCGGGTTGGGTATAAAATTCTGTTCGACGAAAATTCTGGTTTACAAAATTCTGTTTTACAAAATTCTGTTTTTCAAAATTCTGGTTTCCAAAATTCTGTTTTTCAAAATTCTGTTTCACAAAATTCTGGTTCAAAAAATTTTGTTTGTAATTGCATTTTCAGTTAAAAAAAAAAAATTTATTTAACTGAAAATGCAATTACAAACACATACATAAAAATAAAACAATTAAGAAATCACTTTGCCCTAACTTTCCCTTACATTTAAAAAAATAAAATGCATCACATACACTGTGTGTGTTTGGTCAAAAATTATGTTCCAGAATTTTATTTAAGATTAGTCGCAATTGTGTTGTTTAATGTGTCGTGTTTAAAAAAATAAAAATGAATAAACTGCAATTAATAAAAACTAATAAAAATAAAGAAATGTTGTGTCTCAACGGATATTTTTATTATTTGGAAATGAAAAGACAAAAAGGAACCTTTAATTGGACGTGCTCGAGAAGAATTCCAGATAAGTGTTCCTCTCGAATAATAACAGCTAATAAATAATTTAACGGCATTTTTTTTTCTCATAATGAAAGGGGAATAACATATTTCAAAAACCAGAATTTTAACAGACAGAATTTTATTAAAAACAGAATTTTGTAAAACAGAATTTTGTAAAAGAGAATTTTAGTCAGAAAGAATTTTTTTTTCGGAAAAAAAACAGAATTTTTGTAAGACAGAATTTTGGAAAAGAGAATTTTGTGGCTATCCCATTTTTTTCAAAAAAATTTTTCACCTCAAAAAATTTTTTTCACCTCTAAATTTTTTTTCCACCAAAAAAGTTCTTTTCACATCGAAAAAAGTTTTTCATCTCAAAAAATTTTTTCACCTACATAATTTTACTTCAAAAGTTTTTTTATATTATTTTTATCAAAAACAGTAGATAACATCTTTTTAGGATATTGATGGAGGGTATTCAAAAATTCGGCACAAACGAATTTAGAAATTTTTTACTTGTTTTAAGTATAAAATTGTAATATCACGAAATTTTTGTACTTAGCTGGTGGTAATAAGTTTCTTAAGTTTACAAATTTCGTAAATAATACAAACGAAGTTTGTTTTTTGCACAAAATTATTTTGCATTTTAACAAAATATTTATATTTTTATAAATATGTTTAGTATTTTTATAAAATTTTGTAAAATATAGAAATAAAATAAATTTGCTACTATTTACAATTTCATTTGTTTATATTACAAAATTTTTCGTAATATCAAAATAACGAAATCTTTGGAAAAAATGAACCACAGTTTCTGTATATTTTACTTATGGATTATTATGAGTGTAATTAAAAGTTGTCATTTTTATTAATTTTTATAAATAAAAACCAAATGTGAATGCCAATGCTACCAACATTTAATATAACATATTAGATGCCATTTACTGAAAAGTAGCTTTTTTTGTGTTGCCAGTTAGTTAAATTTTTACTATTTTCCAACACTAAAAATAAGCACATAACTACATAATCTGTAAACAAGGGTATAAGTTGCGCAAAGTTGATTATTTTCTTTTAATGTATTTTGTTGTTGTTGATAAAAGCATTTAATCACATAACCCGATAACCAGCCTTCCGTGAACAACTTTATTATATATATTATTATGTAAATACAATGAAATTATTAATATTGATTAAAAAATCTACAACTTATTGTTTTTATACAATAAAAAAGCCATCCTAATATTTATATATGTATTTATTTTTTCCTTGCAAAAATTGAATTTGTGTTTACTTTTTTTTTCTTTAAAACAGTTTTACACAAAACATAAACAGTTTGATATTTTCAATAAAAAACAAGTAAAAAAAGGCTTAAATTCGGTTGTGCCGAATCTTTGAATACGCTCCATCAATGTCCTAAAAATGTTTCATTTTTTTATTTTTTTTTTGATACAAATAATGTAAAAAACTTTTGAAGTAGACTAGCTCTGAAGCAAAATATTCCTAATGGAGAGAATGCACCTATTGACAAATAGTTACACTCATGTTCTTTAATGCCTTTGTTAAAATTAATGTCTGATTGTAGCACAGACAAAACCCACCTCGATAGGTGGCGTTATTAACAACACAATAACAAAAATGTAAAATATGAGTATTGCAAAAACAAAAATACATTTTATGGAGTGAAACGATAAACCAACTATCAATGGCAAATAATAGGAAAAAATAGATACAGAAAAAAATTGTACTATACTAAAATACACCAATTTGTATGTCAAATTTAGAGGTACCTTCTCATTTTAAATATTAAACTGCTCGGGAGAATGGCCAATAAACTGGGTAAAAATAAGCTCCCCCTTGCGTCTTCGCGTCGTGATCGCCATTTCAATAGACAGACAGACGGACATCGCTAAATCGACTTGAAATTGCATTAGGATCACGAATATATATAATTTATGGGGTCTTAGAACTATATTTCGACATGTTGTGGAGGGTATTCAAAAATTCGGCACAACCGAATTTAGACATTTTTTACTTGTTTTAAGTATAAAATTGTAATATCACAAAATTTTTGTACTCAGCTGGTGGTAATAAGTTTCTTAAATTTACAATATTCGTAAATAATACAAACGAAGTTTGTTTTTTGCACAAAATTATTTTGCATTTTAACAAAATATTTATATTTTTATAAATATGTTTAGTATTTTTATGAAATTTTGTAAAATATAGAAATATAATAAATTTGCTACTATTTACAATGTCATTTGTTTATATTACAAAATGTTTCGTAATACCAAAATAACCAAATCGTTGGAAAAAATGAACCACAGTTTCTGTATATTTTACTTATGGATTATTATAAGTGTAATTAAAAGTTGTAATTTTTATTAATTTTTATAAATAAAAACCAAATGTGAATGCCAATGCTACCAACATTTAATATAAAATATGAGATGCCATTTACTGAAAAGTAGCTTTTTTTGTGTTGCCAGTTAGTTAAATTTATACTATTTTCCAACACTAAAAATAAGCACATAACTACATAATCTGTAAACAAGGGTATAATATTGATTAAAAAATCTACAACTTACATATTGTTTTTTTACAATAAAGAAAGCCATCCTAATATTTATATATGTATTTATTTTTTCCTTTCAAAAATTGAATTTTTGTTTACTTTTTATTTCTTTAAAACAGTTTTACACAAAACATAAACAGTTTGATATTTTCAATAAAAAACAAGTAAAAAAAGGCTTAAATTCGGTTGTGCCGAATCTTTGAATACCCTCCATCAATGTCCTAAAAAATGTTTTCTTTTTTTTTTATACAAATAATGTAAAAAACTTTTGAAGTAGACTAGCTCTGAAGCAACATATTCCTAATGGAGAGAATGCACCTATTGACAAATAGTTACACTCATGTTCTTTAATGTCTTTGTTAAAATTAATGTCTGATTGTAGCACAGACAAAACCCACCTCAATAGGTGGCGCTATTAACAACACAATAACAAAAATGTAAAATATGAGCACTGCAAAAACAAAAATACATTTTATGGAGTGAAACGAAAAACCAACTATCAATGGCAAATAATAGGAAAAAAATAGATACAGAAAAAAATTGTACTATACTAAAGTACACCAATTTGTATGTAAAATTTAGAGGTATCTGGTAAAAATAAGCAATAGACAGACGGACATCGCTAATTCGACTTGAAATTGCATAAGGATCACGAATGTATATACTTTATGGGGTCTTAGAACTATATTTCGACATGTTACAAACGGAATGGCAAACTGATATATACCATATATGGTGGAGGGTATATTAAATTCATACAGATACTAACACTGATATTAACCCATTGAACATTTCTTACAGTACAATTCTCATTTTCTCACCAACACAACTACATTTTTATTTTTGAACATCACTGATTTAGAAACATTATTAAGGGAGCTTTCTGCCATAAAAATACCTAAAATTGGTAAAACACCTATTTTTCCGAGTTTATTTAACAAAAATTGTATGGGATTTTTCAAACTTAAAAGTCAAGTAGAAATAAGACATTGATTTTTTAAAGAAAGAACCAAAAACATTTATATATAAAGAAAGAGCAAAATAAATAATTGCTTTAGTGTAGTGTTTTCAATAGATGACGCTCAAGTAGCAATGTGGTTCCACGTTTGAGCATATCTGGAGGTATATGCAATGTATGGACACATATATGAAATCATACATTCCAATAAAAAGTATTGAAATATATCCCATATAGGTGGCGCCACTAATCAAAAATCCATATGATTTTTTGGAACTACCAACCTTTAGATGATACCTGTCAAAATTTAATGGCAAATCGTTTATTAGTGAACAAGTTGCAGCTGTTTTAGTGACGCTACTTTTGCGATTTTAAAGGCAATGGATTCAAAGCAATTTCGTGTGTTGATTTATCATTGATTTTTAATGGAAAAAACACTTTCAATTGCTTCCGCGCCAGATTTGACCCCCAGCGATTTGTACCTGTTTTCAAAAAAACATTCGTTGGAAAAAGATTTGGTTCCAATGAAGAGGTGTAATTGTCGATACAGAGGCCTATTTTAAGGCCAAAGATTAATCTTTCTAAAAAAAGGTATCGAAATATTGGAAAGGCGTTGGAGTGATTGTATCGCTCTTGAAGGAGATTATGTTGATGAATTCATATATAACTTTTTTTTTAGTTTGTACTCATATATGTTCATTAAGGTGGTCCAAAATAAAAAAAAAGTTCGAATTCGCGAGCTCCAAAACCCTACAAATATGTCATAATGAAAAAAAAAATATGGTCTGCCATAGAAATTTAAGAATAAAAGTTTTATTTAGAGGTAACACATAGCCATTGAAGTTCCATAGTTCTACTTATTTTATTATTGTAAATATTTTAAAAATTGAGAAAAATGGAACATAATTTTTAGGATCGCGACTCATCAAATCTAATTTTTGGGCGTACATTATGAATATCTAATCGAAATTAAATTCAAATTTGCGTATTTCACGGAAATTTCATACAAAAAATTTTCCACTTTTATCAAGAAATTTGCTTATATGTGGCTCTGCGTAAAATTCTTTTTTGAATGATTATCAAGTTCAGGGAGAGTGTTCTTATGTTAGACAATTTAATTTTAATACGCTAAGTAATAGCGATATACTAAATATATCAAATTTTTCGTTCAGTTACAAGGATAACTATCAAAAACTAAAAATAATGTCATGTTTAATGAAAGCCCTTGTTAAGTAGATTACAAAAGTGCAAGAAGTTGGATTTTTCGTTTTTAGGTACCCATCTAAAAATCGAAATATTTATGAGCTACATGATCATACATGGGCCTGTATATGATCATACATTGGCATTAGACCGTACCTCAAAAAAAAAAGTTTACCGTACACCCTCAAATATAAAGTATTTTAGCAAGAAAATTTCGAAAATATTTTTTTTTATTTTTTTTTTGCCGAACGTAGGGGTCGCCATTTTATATTTTTCGTTATATCTTCGCCATTTACCGTCGGATCTTAAAGTATTGTATATCAATGTTTTTTGCCTCGCGGAGACCGATGTTTTCCTCGAAGTTGCTACCACCTTAATGTACTACCCTAATATTTTAAAATGAAAGATCGCAAAAAAGCAATAAACTTTTGCTAGGAAAGTATTCCAATAATTCCAGCGGAACTATTATTTTATTTTTTTTTTACTTTTTTTTGTTGCCGAATGTATGGCATTTTTATTTTTTTTTTTGTCACATCTTCTGTATTTACAGTGGGATCTTAAAGGGTTATATATCAGTGTTTTGTCGCATTGATACCAATTTGTTACATCAAAAATAATTGACCTTAAGCACCCTTTTATACTACTTAAGGGGTAACACCTATGTAAAAAGCCTATATAAAAACTTCCTTTTTTTATTTTCTTTATTTACGGAGATGTGTTAACAAAGATCTCAGATATATGATCATATATGAGATCATGTATGGTCATATATTGAACAATGTATGGACGTATATGACCATGTATACACATGTATGATCATATACAAGCCCATGTATGATCATGTATGTTCATATATATTTCGATTTTTACATGGGTAGTTAGGAAAATAGTACAAAAAAAATCGAACTTTTTGTTGAGTTTTCATAAAACCTGAATAATTTAAAAACCACAAATTTGTTTTAATTTTTGATTGCAGAATTGTAATTGCCATAAAAATTAAGATTAGATTTGAGAAATGTATTTTTATAAAGCATTAGCAAGTTGACGTACATCTTTTTAGAAAATTTGGATATTTTGACTAAAATATGTGTTTTTATGTATAAATTTTAAGAAAATCGCGAACTACTTTAAAGTTACAAAATTTTTTTGAATTTTGATTTCATACTCTTTTTATGCACATAAATTAAGACTATATTGGAAAATTTTATTAAATAATGGCGTATAGTTTAAAAAATAATTAAATTTAAAGTCAACCCGACTTTTTGTATAAATTAATCTAGCGACACATTACTAATTCTTAAAAGTTAACTTCTTGTGCTACCTCTAAATAAAAACGAATTTTGCTGAAACTTGGAACAGACAGTTTTTAGACATTAAGGGCAGCATTGTAGAGATTGCGAATTCAAACTTTGATATTGTTTTTGGACCATGTTCATGTATCCATTGATTTAGAAAAATTTATACGATGAATTAGTGTATATATATATATATATATATATATATATATGTGCATAGCGCATGTTGCGGGGACGGGTTTTCGTTCCACAAGTTACTATGAAGACATTTTGTTACTTTGGGGACTGTCCTTAAACTTTTCATTATTCTACTGTTTACACTGAAGACATTTTACTGGATACAGCTCATATTACGGGGTCTTTTTTGGCTGTATATACAGATGTCTTCAAAGTATGTGCAATGAATATATATATATATATATTCTATATATATATATATATATTCATTGTGAATACTTTGAAGACATCTGCATATACAGCCAAAAAAGTCCCTATAATATGCGCTGTATCCAGTAAAATGTCTTCAGTGTATATAGTAGATTAATGTAAAGTTTGAGGTCAGTCTCCAAAGAATCAAAATGTCTTCATTGTAACCTGTGAAACGAAAATCCGTCCCCGCAACACGCGCTGTGCACATATATATATATATATATATATATCTGCACAGAACATGTTCCGGGGACGGGTTTTCGTTCCACAAGTTACTATGAAGACATTTTGTTACTTTGGGGACTGTCCTTAAACTTTTTGTTATTCTACTGTTTACACTGAGGACATTTTACTGAATTCAGCGCATATTATAGGGACTTTTTTGCCTGTATATACAGATGTCTTCAAAGTATGCGCAGTGAATATATATATATATATATATATATATATATGTGCACAGCACATGTTGCGGGGACAGGTTTTCGTTCCACAAGTTACTATGAAGACATTTTGTTACTTTGGGGACTGTCCTTATATATATATATATATATATATATATATATATATATATATATATATATATATATATATGCATTGCCCATACTTTGAAGACATCTGTATATACAGCCAAAAAAGTCCCTATAAAATGCGCTGTGTCCAGTAAAATGTCTTCAGAGTAAACACTAGAATAACGAAAAGTTTAAGGACAGTCCCCAAAGTAACAAAATGTCTTCATAGTAACTTGTGGAACGAAAACCCGTCCCCGCAATATGTGCTGTGCATATATATATATATATATATATATATATATGTGCACAGCACGGGTTTTCGTTCCACAAGTTACTATGAAGACATTTTGTTACTTTGGGGACTGTCCTTAAACTTTTCATTATTCTAGTGTTTACTCTGAAGACATTTTACTGGACACAGCGCATTTTATAGGGACTTTTTTGGCTGTATATACAGATGTCTTCAAAGTATGGGCAATGCATATATATATATATATATATATATATATATATATATATATATATATGTGCACGGCGCATGTTGCGGGGACGGTTTTTCGTTTCACAGGTTACTATGAAGACATTTTCATTCTTTGGAGACTGACCTCAAACTTTACATTAATCTACTATATATACTAAGGACATTTTACTCAATACAGCGCATATTATAGGGACTTTTTTGGCTGTATATACAGATGTCTTCAAAGTATGCATAATGAATACATATATATATATATATATATATATATATATATATATATATATATATATGCATTGCCCATACTTTGAAGACATCTGTATATAAAGCCAAAAATGTCCCTATAAAATGCGCTGTGTCCAGTAAAATGTCTTCAGAGTAAACACTAGAATAACGAAAAGTTTAAGGACAGTCCCCAAAGTAACAAAATGTCTTCATAGTAACTTGTGGAACGAAAACCCGTCCCCGCAACATGTGCTGTGCACATATATATATATATATATATATTCATTTCGCATTCTTTGAAGACATCTGTATATACAGCCAAAAACGTCCCTATAATATGTTCCGTATCCAGTAAAATGTCTTCAGTTTATACAGTAGATAAATGAGAAGTTTGAGGACGGTCGTCAAAGTAACAAAATGTCTTCGTAGTAACTTGAGGAACGAAAAACCGTCCCCGCAACATGAGCTGTGCACATATATATATATATATATATATATATATATATATATATATATATATATATATATATATATTCATTGCGCATACTTAGAAGACATCTGTATATACAGCCAAAAAAAGTCCTTATAAAATGCGCTGTATCCAGTAAAATGTCTTGAGTGTAAACAGTAGAACAAGGAAAAGTTTAAGGACAGTCCCCAAAGTAGCAAAATGTCTTCATAGTAACTTGTGGAACGAAAAACCGTCCCCGCAACATGTGCTGTGCACATATATATATACACATATATATATATATATGTGCACAGCACATGTTGCGGGGACGGGTTTTCGTTCCACAAGTTACTATGAAGACATTTTGTTACTTTGGGGACTGTCCTTAAACTTTTCGTTATTCTAGTGTTTACTCTGAAGACATTTTACTGGACACAGCGCATTTTATAGGGACTTTTTTGGCTGTATATACAGATGTCTTCAAAGTATGGGCAATGCATATATATATATATATATACATATATATATATGTGCACAGAGCATGTTGCGGGGACGGGTTTTCGTTCCACAAGTTACTATGAAGACATTTTGATACTTTGGGGACCGTCCTCAAACTTTTAATTACATGTTTAATGTTGATAACAAATATTTGAATAGTGCTCAAATTAAAATGAAGCCTATTTAATAACATGATGGGAAAATCAGAGGGAAACAAACCGAAATCAAAGTCAACAGATGCCTACCACAAGCAAAAAAAAAATAATGTCTGTATATCCGAAGTCCCAACATGCCCTGTCTGAATGGCGTTGAGTCGGCGGGACCCGTTGAACAGCTAGCATCAGGGATGGGGGAGGTTCTTGACCCACGTCATTCAAGCTAACATGACCATACAATTTATTAAAGAGTCCCTAAAAGAAGTACTTTTGAAAAAAAAAAAAATGTGGAAAGGACCTGAAATTAAACTATTGTACCCCAAAAAAAAAACACGGATTTTGAAATCTAAATGCAAGATGATATTATTCAAAGTTGCCGGCAGGCACTGATGTTACAGCCCTGTGCTCACAACCCACCCTTACCTTTGTTCCTCTGAACACCTCATTTTAGAAGAACCCAAACTTAAAATTTACCTTTTCCCTAACCCAAGGATAAGCCTTTTAAAATTAGATTAGCACGACATTTTGCTTTAATTTAGAACATTTCAGATAAATTTATTATTTTTTTTTTCCTAATATTAATTCTTAAAAATAATTTTAATCATGTGTGCGAATATATATATATATATTCGCATACTTTGAAGACATCTGTATATACAGCCAAAAAAGTCCCAATAATATGCGCCGTATCCAGTAAAATGTCTTCAGTGTAAACAGTAGAATAATTAAAAGTTTGAGGACGGTCCCCAAAGTACCAAAATGTCTTCATAGTAACTTGTGGAACGAAAACCCGTCCCCGCAACATGCGCTGTGCACATATATATGTATGTATATATATATATATATATATATATATATATATATATATATATATATATATATGCATTTCACATTCTTTGAAGACATCTGTATATACAGCCAAAAAAGTCCCTATAATATGCGCTGAATCCAGTAAAATGTCTTCAGTGTAAGCAGTAGAATAACGAAAAGTTTAAGGACAGTCTCCAAAGTAACAAAATGTCTTCATAGTAACTTGTGGAATGAAAAACCGTCCCCGCAACATGCGCCGTGCACATATATATATATATATATATACATATATATATATATAGATATATATAGGACTACTGGTTTTTCATTAAAGTAGTAAAAACAATAAAAAGTCGTTTAAAATAACCATTAATATTTAACTGGCAAAAGTTAGGAAAAACTACTTTTGTGGTTTGTTTTTCAAATTGAAAGTTCTTTTATTGTATGTAAATACAAAACACAACACACACAGATGTATATATTTTTATTGGCTTTGTGTGTATGTATGTTTGAATATATTCTTGTAGTTTTTATTAAAATAATTTTGTATATATACAAACTAATTTGGTAAAAAACAAAAAGGAATTATATGAATTTCTATTTTTAGAAACATAAAATTTTACATTTAATAGATATCAACCAACTCCTACTGAATGTCTGTAAATTTGTAAAGTTTATTTTTTGAATGACTGATTCAAATAGTTTAAAAATATATTTCTATAATGGTTGGCAAGCAATACGTTTTGATTATAACGGTAGTTGTCTCCACGCTCTGATCAATACTGATACGATAATTTTGAAACTGCGATTCCAATAGTGACATTTGTCTTCTAATATTACGGGGTTTCGGTAGTTTAGCGTTATTATAACGGTAGTTTAAGATATTTAAAAAAGCGCAATAAACCAGGTTATATAAAAAGATAAAAGCCTTCAATCGAATCGCAGTTTTAAAATTTTAATATCGGGCTTAAAGTGGCTGTGGTAACCAACTACCGTTATTATGAAAAGGTATTGATTTCTATGAATTTCAATTGTGTCTTCATTAAAAAACAAACTTTACGTATTACTTTTTAAATAAACTACAGTCGGTAACGGAATATATATTGTGAGTATATATATATATATATATATATATATATATATATATATATATATATATATATATATATATATATATATATGCATTGCCCATACTTTGAAGACATCTGTATATACAGTCAAAAAAGTCCCTATAATATGCGCTGTATCCAGTAAAATGTCTTCAGTCTAAACAGTAGAATAACGAAAAGTTTAAGGACAGTCTCCAAAGTAACAAAATGTCTTCATAGTAACTTGTGGAACGAAAAACCGTCCCCGCAGCATGCGCCGTGCACATATATATATATATATATGTGCACAGAGCATTTTGCGGGGACGGGTTTTCGTTCCACAAGTTACTATGAAGACATTTTGGTACTTTGGGGACCGTCCTCAAACTTTTAATTATTCTACTGTTTACACTGAAGACATTTTACTGGATACGGCGCATATTATAGGGACTTTTTTGGCTGTATATACAGATGTCTTCAAAGTATGCAAAATGAATACATATATATATATATATATGTGCACAGCGCATGTTGCGGGGACGGGTTTTCGTTCCACAAGTTACTATGAAGACATTTTGGTACTTTGGGGACCGTCCTCAAACTTTTAATTATTCTACTGTTTACACTGAAGACATTTTACTGGATACGGCGCATATTATAGGGACTTTTTTGGCTGTATATACAGATGTCTTCAAAGTATGCGAAATGAATATATATATATATATATATATATATATATATATGCATAGCGCATGTTGCGGGGACGGGTTTTCGTTCCACAAGTTACTATGAAGACATTTTGTTACTTTGGGGACTGTCCTTAAACTTTTCATTATTCTAGTGTTTACTCTGAAGACATTTTACTGGACACAGCGCATTTTATAGGGACTTTTTTGGCTGTATATACAGATGTCTTCAAAGTATGGGCAATGCATATATATATATATATATATATATATATATATATGCACAGCTCATGTTGCGGGGACGGTTTTTCGTTCCTCAAGTTACTACGAAGACATTTTGTTACTCTGAGGACCGTCCTCAAACTTCTCATTTATCTACTGTATAAACTGAAGACATTTTACTGGATACAGAGCATATTATAGGGACGTTTTTGGCTGTATATACAGATGTCTTCAAAGAATGCGAAATGAATATATATATATATATATATATGTGCACAGCTCATAATGCGGGGACGGTTTTTCGTTCCTCAAGTTACTACGAAGACATTTTGTTACTTTGAGGACCGTCCTCAAACTTCTCACATATCTACTGTATAAACTGAAGACATTTTACTGGATACAGAGCATATTATAGGGACGTTTTTGGCTGTATATACAGATGTCTTCAAAGAATGCGAAATGAATATATATATATATGCATTTCACATACTTTGAAGACATCTGTATATACAGCCAAAAAAGTCCCTGTAATATGCGCTGTATCCAGTAAAATGTCTTCAGTGTAAACAATAGAATAACGAAAAGTTTAAGGACAGTCCCCAAAGTAACAAAATGTCTTGATAGTAACTTGTGGAACGAAAAACCGTCCCCGCAACATATGCTGTATATATATATATATATATATATATATATACAGGTTGGTTGAAAAGTTCCTGCGCTCACCAAGAGATGGCACTGCTAGCTCCAAACTTTTTTTCTCAAGTTGGAATAACTGTCCTGAGAACACATGCAAAGTTTCAAGTCATTCTCTCAATTCTTTCTTTGTTTACAAGCCATTTGAAGTTGACGTGTCATTGATTTTTTTTAATATGGAAAAAAATTAATATTGTGCAGTCATTAGATTCATTGTTTTGAAGGGTTTAAAAGCAAAGGAAATTTATGAACAATTTTTAGAAGTGTATAAGGAGTCCTCACCTACAAAATGCACCGTTGAATTTTGGGCTGCTGAATTTAAACGTGGTCGTACCAGCCTAGAAGACGATCCACGCGAAGGACGACCAAAAACTGCAACCACAGCAGAAATCATTGAGCAGGTACATAATATGGTTAGTGAAGATCCAAGTTTGGCTAAGCGTGAAATTGCTTATGCCATAGGCATCTCAGACGAACGAGTACTCCATATTTTACATGAAGAATTACGTATGAAAAAACTGTTTGGAAAGTTAGTGCGCACACATTAACAATTCAACAAAAACTGGATCGAAAACAAATTTCTCAGCGTAATTTGGAGCGTTTTAAGCCGAATAAAACCGCCTTCTTGCGTCGTTTTATAACTATGGATGAGACTTGGATCTACCACCATGATCCTAAATTGAAACAAGAACGTTTACAGTGGACTGAAGCTGGTTGTTCAGCTCAAAAGCAGGTGAAGTCACAACGATCAGCAAAGAAGGTTATGGCATCAGTTTTTTGGGATGAAAAAGGAATTTTGTTGATTGATTATCTTCAGAAAGGTAAAACAATCAACTCTGATTATTATTGCAGCCTATTGGATCAGCTGGATGAAAAAATTTGTGAGAAAAGACCTGGTTTAAAGAAGAAAACAATCATTTATCATCAAGACAATGCACCTGCTCACAAAAGTGTTTTGACGATGGCTAAATTCAAAGAATTAAAGTACGAATTGCTTGAACATCCACCGTATTCACCAGATTTGGCTCCCAGTGACTACTATCTATTCAGAAATCTCAAACAATTCCTTCGTGGAAAGCATTTTTCGTCGAATGAAGAGGCCATTGCAGCCGTAGACGGCTATTTTGCAGTTTGCAGAGCTTCCGGAAAACCATTATAAGGATGGGATAAAATTATTGGAAGATCATTAGAACAAGTGTATTGAGCTTCTAGGAGATTATATTGAATAAAAAAATATATTTCGTAACAAAAAGAGTATTCTTTCATTTCGAGCGCAGGAACTTTTCAACCATCCTGTATATATATATATATATATATATATATATATATATATATATATGTGCACAGCACACGTTGCGGGGACAGGTTTTCCATCCACAAGTTACTATGAAGACATTTTGTTACTTTGGGGACTGTCCTTAAACTTTTCGTTATTCTAGTGTTTACTCTGAAGACATTTTACTGGACACAGCGCATTTTATAGGGACTTTTTTGGCTGTATATACAGATGTCTTCAAAGTATGGGCAATGAATATATATATATATATATATATATATATATATATATATATATATATATATGCATTCCCCATACTTTGAAGACATCTGTATATACAGCCAAAAAAGTCCCTATAAAATGCGCTGTGTCCAGTAAAATGTCTTCATAGTAAACACTAGAATAACGAAAAGTTTAAGGACAGTCCCCAAAGTAACAAAATGTCTTCATAGTAACTTGTGGAACGAAAACCCGTCCCCGCAACATGTGCTGTGCACATATATATATATATATATATATATATATATATATATGCATAGGGCATGTTGCGGGGACGGGTTTTCGTTCCACAAGTTACTATGAAGACATTTTGTTACTTTGGGGACTGTCCTTAAACTTTTCATTATTCTACTGTGTACACTGAAGACATTTTACTGGATACAGCTCATATTTCGGGGTCTTTTTTGGCTGTATATACAGATGTCTTCAAAGTATGTGAAATGCATATATATATTTATATATATATATATATGTGCACGGCGCATGTTTCGGGGACGGTTTTTCGTTCCAAAAGTTACTATGAAGACATTTTGTTACTTTGAAGACTGTCCTTAAACTTTTAATTAATCTACTGTATACACTAAAGACAGTTTTGGGGACTGTCCTTAAACTTTTCGTTATTCTAGTGTTTACTCTGAAGACATTTTACTGGATACAGCGCATATTATAGGGACTTTTTTGGCTGTATATACAGATGTCTTCAAAGTATGTGAAATGCATATATATATATATATATATATATATATATATATATATATATATATATATATATATATGTGTGCATAGTGCATGTTGCGGGGACTGGTTTTCGTTCCACAAGTTACTATGAAGACATTTTGTTACTTTGGGGACTGTCCACAAACTTTTCATTATTCTGCTGTTTACATTGAAGACATTTTACTGGATACAGCTCATATTACGGGGTCTTTTTTGGCTGTATATACAGATGTCTTCAAAGTATGTGAAATACATATATATATATATATATATATATATATATATATATATATTCATTATGCATACTTTGAAGACATCTGTATATACAGCCAAAAAAGTCCCTATAATATGCGCTGTATCCAATAAAATGTCTTCAGTGTAAACAGTAGAACAACGAAAAGTTTAAGGACAGTCCCCAAAGTAACAAAATGTCTTCATAGTAACTTGTGGAACGAAAACCCGTCCCCGCAACATGCGCCGTGCACATATATATATATATATTAGGGCAGGTCAAATTGTATGGAATGATTTTTTTTTGATGAAGCGTATAGCAAAAACGTAATCTATAGGTGATTCTGAGAAATTTTGCTCAAGAGACCATAGCTCTAAGTCGGATTTTGAGCCCCCCAAAATTTCAAAATATATATTTCCATATATACATAGAATAATTTAATAAAATTCGTCATAAAATCGGATAGAATTATAGAAGATTTCTCAATCTGGGCTTGTTTGAAAGGTATTTTTATCACCTTTCAGAATCTATATTGATACCTGGCAGCATTGTTCATAGAAAATTAACAATACCTGAATATACAGAAGACGATGAAGAAGTAGCTACAACAATACCAACACTTACAACTGGTACCGATGTGAATGAAGATAAAAATGAAGCAACAACAGAAGTTCCAGAAGCAACTGTTCAAATGAGACGAGGTCATTATACTCAAAGATACGATGCCTTAAATTTTGCTATGATGTGTGATAGATTCGGTGTTTCAGATAGAGTCGCTTCATGTTTAGCAACAGCTTTATTCGAAGATATAAATTTTAGAGATGTTCATGGTAATCTTGTTATTATGGATAAATCAAAAGTGGCTAGAGAAAAAGTTAAATCTAGAGATGCAGTGCTTCGAACACGACATACAAATTCTTCCATAACTGCATTCTCTTTCGATGGTAGAAAAGATGACTCATTAACTACAGAGAAAATTAATGACAAATTTCATACCACTATGGTAAAAGAACCGCATTTAGTTGTTCTGAAAGAGTCCTATAATGAGTTACTTGGATATGTAAATTTGGGTAGTCAAGAAGATGCAACAACCAAAAACAGAAAACTGAATGAATTTTTCAACAATAAAACGTTAACAGTTGATCAATTAATTGGCATATGCAGTGATGGTTATCCAGCAAATACTGGAACAGAAAATGTGTTTTACGATTATTTGAAAAACAGTTAAATAGACCAATTCACTGGTTTATATGTCTGTTTCAATGAACTGCCATTTCGTATTTATATGAAGCATTGGACAAAACAGTCACCAGTGGATCACGAGCAACAAGTGGAAAGTTATTCAAAGCTATTCAAGTATGTGAGAAATTGCAGGTATGTAACACTTATTTTATTTAATATCATCATTTATTATCATTATTTATTGTCATTATATTACTTTTTCGATTGGATTAAAGTTAAAATAAAATAATTGCATTTTAATTGATCTAAACATTTCATTTTTCAGGTAGTAGCTGATTTTGATCATGAACTTGAGCTCGAACTATCAACAGATGTTAAATATTTATATCAAATAGCTAAAGCAATTTCGAATGGTATTGTTCCAGTTGATTTAGCTAACATTAAACCAGGGCCAATTGCACATTCTCGTTGGATAACCAAAGCAAGTATATTACTACGATTATATGTAATAACTAATACACCATTGACCAATTTAAAAACTTTGGCAGTTTATATTATTACAGTTTATGTGCCAATGTACTTCAATGTAAAGTTTTATAACTCTGTTGTGTACGGCAGTGCACTTTTATTAAAATTTATACATTGGACACGATACTTACAACCAAACTTTCGTAATATTGTAGATGGTGTAATTCAAAACAACTCATATTACCCACATCCAGAAAATATCTTATTACCAATGTTATTTAATGATCGAAAAGCAATACGGGATAGAGATAGAGATGGTAGAATACTTAGATTTCGATGAACCACCACTGGCTGATCCACAAATTCCAATGCACATACAAGGAACAGAAAGACATGTAAATAAACTACAGTCGGTAACGGAATATATATTGTGAGTATATATATATATATATATTCATTCTGCATACTTTGAAGACATCTGTATATACAGCCAAAAAAGTCCCTATAAAATGCGCTGTGTCCAGTAAAATGTCTTCAGTGTATATAGTAGATTAATGTAAAGTTTGAGGTCAGTCTCCAAAGAATCAAAATGTCTTCATAGTAAGCTGTGAAACGAAAAACCGTCCCCGCAACATGCGCTGTGCACATATATATATATATATATATATATATATATATATATATATATATATATGCATTGCCCATACTTTGAAGACATCTGTATATACAGTCAAAAAAGTCCCTATAATATGCGCTGTATCCAGTAAAATGTCTTCAGTCTAAACAGTAGAATAACGAAAAGTTTAAGGACAGTCTCCAAAGTAACAAAATGTCTTCATAGTAACTTGTGGAACGAAAAACCGTCCCCGCAGCATGCGCCGTGCACATATATATATATATATATGTGCACAGAGCATTTTGCGGGGACGGGTTTTCGTTCCACAAGTTACTATGAAGACATTTTGGTACTTTGGGGACCGTCCTCAAACTTTTAATTATTCTACTGTTTACACTGAAGACATTTTACTGGATACGGCGCATATTATAGGGACTTTTTTGGCTGTATATACAGATGTCTTCAAAGTATGCAAAATGAATACATATATATATATATATATATATATATATGCATAGCGCATGTTGCGGGGACGGGTTTTCGTTCCACAAGTTACTATGAAGACATTTTGTTACTTTGGGGACTGTCCTTAAACTTTTCATTATTCTAGTGTTTACTCTGAAGACATTTTACTGGACACAGCGCATTTTATAGGGACTTTTTTGGCTGTATATACAGATGTCTTCAAAGTATGGGCAATGCATATATATATATATAAATATATATATATATGCACAGCTCATGTTGCGGGGACGGTTTTTCGTTCCTCAAGTTACTACGAAGACATTTTGTTACTCTGAGGACCGTCCTCAAACTTCTCATTTATCTACTGTATAAACTGAAGACATTTTACTGGATACAGAGCATATTATAGGGACGTTTTTGGCTGTATATACAGATGTCTTCAAAGAATGCGAAATGAATATATATATATATATATATATGTGCACAGCTCATAATGCGGGGACGGTTTTTCGTTCCTCAAGTTACTACGAAGACATTTTGTTACTTTGAGGACCGTCCTCAAACTTCTCACATATCTACTGTATAAACTGAAGACATTTTACTGGATACAGAGCATATTATAGGGACGTTTTTGGCTGTATATACAGATGTCTTCAAAGAATGCGAAATGAATATATATATATATGCATTTCACATACTTTGAAGACATCTGTATATACAGCCAAAAAAGTCCCTGTAATATGCGCTGTATCCAGTAAAATGTCTTCAGTGTAAACAATAGAATAACGAAAAGTTTAAGGACAGTCCCCAAAGTAACAAAATGTCTTGATAGTAACTTGTGGAACGAAAAACCGTCCCCGCAACATATGCTGTATATATATATATATATATATATATATATACAGGTTGGTTGAAAAGTTCCTGCGCTCACCAAGAGATGGCACTGCTAGCTCCAAACTTTTTTCTCAAGTTGGAATAACTGTCCTGAGAACACATGCAAAGTTTCAAGTCATTCTCTCAATTCTTTCTTTGTTTACAAGCCATTTGAAGTTGACGTGTCATTGATTTTTTTTAATATGGAAAAAAATTAATATTGTGCAGTCATTAGATTCATTGTTTTGAAGGGTTTAAAAGCAAAGGAAATTTATGAACAATTTTTAGAAGTGTATAAGGAGTCCTCACCTACAAAATGCACCGTTGAATTTTGGGCTGCTGAATTTAAACGTGGTCGTACCAGCCTAGAAGACGATCCACGCGAAGGACGACCAAAAACTGCAACCACAGCAGAAATCATTGAGCAGGTACATAATATGGTTAGTGAAGATCCAAGTTTGGCTAAGCGTGAAATTGCTTATGCCATAGGCATCTCAGACGAACGAGTACTCCATATTTTACATGAAGAATTACGTATGAAAAAACTGTTTGGAAAGTTAGTGCGCACACATTAACAATTCAACAAAAACTGGATCGAAAACAAATTTCTCAGCGTAATTTGGAGCGTTTTAAGCCGAATAAAACCGCCTTCTTGCGTCGTTTTATAACTATGGATGAGACTTGGATCTACCACCATGATCCTAAATTGAAACAAGAACGTTTACAGTGGACTGAAGCTGGTTGTTCAGCTCAAAAGCAGGTGAAGTCACAACGATCAGCAAAGAAGGTTATGGCATCAGTTTTTTGGGATGAAAAAGGAATTTTGTTGATTGATTATCTTCAGAAAGGTAAAACAATCAACTCTGATTATTATTGCAGCCTATTGGATCAGCTGGATGAAAAAATTTGTGAGAAAAGACCTGGTTTAAAGAAGAAAACAATCATTTATCATCAAGACAATGCACCTGCTCACAAAAGTGTTTTGACGATGGCTAAATTCAAAGAATTAAAGTACGAATTGCTTGAACATCCACCGTATTCACCAGATTTGGCTCCCAGTGACTACTATCTATTCAGAAATCTCAAACAATTCCTTCGTGGAAAGCATTTTTCGTCGAATGAAGAGGCCATTGCAGCCGTAGACGGCTATTTTGCAGTTTGCAGAGCTTCCGGAAAACCATTATAAGGATGGGATAAAATTATTGGAAGATCATTAGAACAAGTGTATTGAGCTTCTAGGAGATTATATTGAATAAAAAAATATATTTCGTAACAAAAAGAGTATTCTTTCATTTCGAGCGCAGGAACTTTTCAACCATCCTGTATATATATATATATATATATATATATATGCACAGCTCATGTTGCGGGGACCGGTTTTCGTTCCACAAGTTACTATGAAGACATTTTGTTACTTTGGGGACTGTCCTTAAACTTTTCATTATTGTAGTGTTTACTCTGAAGACATTTATCTGGACACAGCGCATTTTATAGGGACTTTTTTGGCTGTATATACAGATGTCTTCAAAGTATGGGCAATGCATATATATATATATATATATATATATATATATATATATATATATATATATATATATATATATATGCATTCCCCATACTTTGAAGACATCTGTATATACAGCCAAAAAAGTCCCTATAAAATGCGCTGTGTCCAGTAAAATGTCTTCATAGTAAACACTAGAATAACGAAAAGTTTAAGGACAGTCCCCAAAGTAACAAAATGTCTTCATAGTAACTTGTGGAACGAAAACCCGTCCCCGCAACATGTGCTGTGCACATATATATATATATATATATATATATATATATATATATATGCATAGGGCATGTTGCGGGGACGGGTTTTCGTTCCACAAGTTACTATGAAGACATTTTGTTACTTTGGGGACTGTCCTTAAACTTTTCATTATTCTACTGTGTACACTGAAGACATTTTACTGGATACAGCTCATATTTCGGGGTCTTTTTTGGCTGTATATACAGATGTCTTCAAAGTATGTGAAATGCATATATATATTTATATATATATATATATGTGCACGGCGCATGTTTCGGGGACGGTTTTTCGTTCCAAAAGTTACTATGAAGACATTTTGTTACTTTGAAGACTGTCCTTAAACTTTTAATTAATCTACTGTATACACTAAAGACAGTTTTGGGGACTGTCCTTAAACTTTTCGTTATTCTAGTGTTTACTCTGAAGACATTTTACTGGATACAGCGCATATTATAGGGACTTTTTTGGCTGTATATACAGATGTCTTCAAAGTATGTGAAATGCATATATATATATATATATATATATATATATATATATGTGTGCATAGTGCATGTTGCGGGGACTGGTTTTCGTTCCACAAGTTACTATGAAGACATTTTGTTACTTTGGGGACTGTCCACAAACTTTTCATTATTCTGCTGTTTACATTGAAGACATTTTACTGGATACAGCTCATATTACGGGGTCTTTTTTGGCTGTATATACAGATGTCTTCAAAGTATGTGAAATACATATATATATATATATATATATATATATATATATATATATATATATATTAGGGCAGGTCAAATTGTATGGAATGATTTTTTTTTGATGAAGCGTATAGCAAAAACGTAATCTATAGGTGATTCTGAGAAATTTTGCTCAAGAGACCATAGCTCTAAGTCGGATTTTGAGCCCCCCAAAATTTCAAAATATATATTTCCATATATACATAGAATAATTTAATTAAATTCGTCATAAAATCGGATAGAATTATAGAAGATTTCTCAATCTGGGCTTGTTTGAAAGGTATTTTTATCACCTTTCAGAATCTATATTGATACCTGGCAGCATTGTTCATAGAAAATTAACAATACCTGAATATACAGAAGACGATGAAGAAGTAGCTACAACAATACCAACACTTACAACTGGTACCGATGTGAATGAAGATAAAAATGAAGCAACAACAGAAGTTCCAGAAGCAACTGTTCAAATGAGACGAGGTCATTATACTCAAAGATACGATGCCTTAAATTTTGCTATGATGTGTGATAGATTCGGTGTTTCAGATAGAGTCGCTTCATGTTTAGCAACAGCTTTATTCGAAGATATAAATTTTAGAGATGTTCATGGTAATCTTGTTATTATGGATAAATCAAAAGTGGCTAGAGAAAAAGTTAAATCTAGAGATGCAGTGCTTCGAACACGACATACAAATTCTTCCATAACTGCATTCTCTTTCGATGGTAGAAAAGATGACTCATTAACTACAGAGAAAATTAATGACAAATTTCATACCACTATGGTAAAAGAACCGCATTTAGTTGTTCTGAAAGAGTCCTATAATGAGTTACTTGGATATGTAAATTTGGGTAGTCAAGAAGATGCAACAACCAAAAACAGAAAACTGAATGAATTTTTCAACAATAAAACGTTAACAGTTGATCAATTAATTGGCATATGCAGTGATGGTTATCCAGCAAATACTGGAACAGAAAATGTGTTTTACGATTATTTGAAAAACAGTTAAATAGACCAATTCACTGGTTTATATGTCTGTTTCAATGAACTGCCATTTCGTATTTATATGAAGCATTGGACAAAACAGTCACCAGTGGATCACGAGCAACAAGTGGAAAGTTATTCAAAGCTATTCAAGTATGTGAGAAATTGCAGGTATGTAACACTTATTTTATTTAATATCATCATTTATTATCATTATTTATTGTCATTATATTACTTTTTCGATTGGATTAAAGTTAAAATAAAATAATTGCATTTTAATTGATCTAAACATTTCATTTTTCAGGTAGTAGCTGATTTTGATCATGAACTTGAGCTCGAACTATCAACAGATGTTAAATATTTATATCAAATAGCTAAAGCAATTTCGAATGGTATTGTTCCAGTTGATTTAGCTAACATTAAACCAGGGCCAATTGCACATTCTCGTTGGATAACCAAAGCAAGTATATTACTACGATTATATGTAATAACTAATACACCATTGACCAATTTAAAAACTTTGGCAGTTTATATTATTACAGTTTATGTGCCAATGTACTTCAATGTAAAGTTTTATAACTCTGTTGTGTACGGCAGTGCACTTTTATTAAAATTTATACATTGGACACGATACTTACAACCAAACTTTCGTAATATTGTAGATGGTGTAATTCAAAACAACTCATATTACCCACATCCAGAAAATATCTTATTACCAATGTTATTTAATGATCGAAAAGCAATACGGGATAGAGATAGAGATGGTAGAATACTTAGATTTCGATGAACCACCACTGGCTGATCCACAAATTCCAATGCACATACAAGGAACAGAAAGACATGTACAATTATTAACGAGTGTTTCAAAACGAGTTATAGAAAAGAATCGTGAAGGAGTTATGGCAGTGACATTAGAAAGTCGTAAGAAAACTCCCCGAATGGAAAGTAAAAAGGACCTTAAAAAATAATATTACCACGTTAAAACATTTAATTGTAGGTCGAGAATAATATTTAAAAATAAATTGAATAAAAAATGTAAATAGTGTTTTTTGTTGAAACCTTGAAAATGTTGATTTTTTCAGATCGATTTTCTTACAAAAAGGAGTTTGAAAATAAAAAAATTGATCGTAATAAAAGTTGTTGGAAATTATCTGAACTTTCATAATCTGTAGTTAATTAGTTAAAAGTTCATATTGGTATCAATACAGATTCTGAAAGGTGATACAAATACCTTTCAAACAAGCTCAGATTGAGAAATCTACTATAATTGTATCCGATTTTATGACGAATTTAATTAAATTATTCTTATAGCTATGGTCTCTTGAGCAAAATTTCTCAGAATCACCTATAGATTACGTTTTTGCTATACGCTTCATCAAAAAAAAATTAACCCGCTCATACTTTGAAGACATCTGTATATACAGCCAAAAAAGTCCCTATAATATGAGCTGTATCCAGTAAAATGTCTTCAGTTTATACAGTAGATTAATAAAAAGTTTGAGGACGGTCTCCAAAGTAACAAAATGTCTTCATAGTAACTTGTGGAACGAAAAACCGTCCCCGCAACATGCACTGTGCACATATATATATATATATATATATATATATTTTAGAGATCTGCAACGTTGTATGGGTTTTAAGCTTCACGAATGGGCTTCCATTGTACGTATATAAAAACATTTAATTTGAAGTTTGGTGCCGATTTGATAAAGAAAAGTCGAGGCGGAAATCAATTAAAAATTAAATAGTGAATACAAGGAGAAAATGCATTTTTTTAGTTATAAAAAAAATTGTTAATATAGATATCTTTTTATACTTACAAAGTCGGCAGAAAGTTGGCAAAACGTTGTAAATGTGGTACATGCGTTTGCAAAACGACTGAGTTACAACGTTTACAGTAGTATTTCAACGTCGATGATAACATAATTAAACCTTTTACAAATCTATTTTTTATGTTGGCAAAACGTCTATAATATAAAATATACAGTGAAAAATTCAGTATTTTTCCGATATTGTAAATACTAAAAAATTAATGCATTTGTTGACATCATGCCACATTTCTATAGCTCAAATTCGCAGACCATGAATATTCATAATTCAATTCACATTGCGGATGATGTTATTAATATGTCAATTCTCAGCTTTTGATTTTGAAAAAAGATTAGGTCTTATAAAACCTATTGAAGAATCTCCCACCAATCTAATTTCTCAAATATAGGGAAAATTTAATGTTTTTCATAAAACCGTAACAATAATACGAGGGCGGATCAATAAGTTTGTGACTTTTTTAATGAAACACAGTTTTTTTTTTGCAAAAATTATTTTTCATCATAATCTCCTTTTAGCTCAATACACTTAGTCCAACGTTTCTCCAATTTTTCGGGGTCCATAAAATAGGCATTTGTTTGATCAATAATTTGATTGTTGGAGCTAAATCTATTTCCACCGAGCCATTTCTTTAGGAAATAGTCACTGGGGGCTAAATCCGGAGAATATGGTGGATGAGGTACCAATTCGTAGCCCAATTCAGGGAATTTTTCCATTGAGACTACAAACGTGTGCACACGTGCATTATCTTGATGAAAAATATCTTTTTTCTTTGCCATATGGGGTCGTTTTTTTAAATCCTCGTTAAATCGGTCCAATAAGTTGGCATAATATTCGCCGTTTATTATTTTTCCCTTTTGAATGTAATCGATGTGGATTATCCAGCGTGCATTTCAAGAAACTGTTGCCATCACCTTGTTGGCCGACAAATTTACTTTGGCATTCTTTGGAGCGGGTTCACCTGGAAAAACCCATTGTTTAGACTGCTTCTTGGTCTCCGGAGTGTTGTAATGGACCCATGTTTCAACCACAGTTACAAAACGTCGCAAAAACTCATTCGAATTGCGCTTAAACAACTCTAAACAATCCTTTCAAGTTGTCACACGATTCGTTTATGGTCAATTGAGAGCAAATGCGGCACCCATTTTGCAGACAGCTTTCTTAAACCCAACTGATTATTTAAAATCGAAACCACACTGCCATATGAAATGCCTATGGCATCAACAATCTCACGCACTTTTACTCTTCGATCGACCAACACCATATCGTGGACTTTTTCGACATTTTCGGATGTATTGACCTCAATTGGCCGTCCAGAACGTTCAACGTCATTTGTACTTGTGCGACCACAAGTCAGTACACCACTTTTTACCATTGAAATCGAGGGTGCATAGTATTTATCAAGCTTTTCCTTGGTTTGATTGACGGTTTTTTTTCGAAAAAAATAATGTTTACGGAGAACTCGAAATTCACTTTTTTCCATTTTTAAAAAAATCCACGAGGTTGTATGTTTTAAACAGCTGTTAAACGCAAAGTAAATGACGGAACTTGCTCAAAAATTGACAGTAGTCTATTAACAGGCGGTACTTGATGGGAGCAGTGTTGCATTTCATATTACTACGAGTGAAGTTCGAAAAGTCACGGACTTATTTATCTGCCCTCGTATGCTATTAATTATCCCTTACAATAAAGTTTAAAATACTCTTTGGGAAGGCCGCTACAAACATTTAAATCGAGAATGAGGTTTTTATGGCTTTCAAATTAGAACCACCTGTCGTGACAATGTCTGCTTACTACACAAAGGTAACATTATGGTAGTGGTAGTAAAAGAAACTTTAACTCAAAAACTTTCCAACTACAAATGTGATTATATTTTTCTAAAAGGCAATGAAAATACCAATTTTTTTATTACCCTCGACGTACGTTACGGGTGCCCGCGGGAACCTAATCTTACCAAAAGGCGTTTCTTGTTACAAAAATTAGGTAAATGAGAGCGTTCCTGAGAGAGTAGTTGTGCTTCACTTTTTACCCGTACTTTTTGTTAGGGTAAAATGGTAAAACTGGCAAATCCACACATGTAAGAAAATTTTTTGCTTTCTCTCATTTTACCAGACTTTACCCAAAATTACCTCGTGCAGACCAAAGGTTAAAAATTTAAATGAAAATATTTTGAAGCACATGGTCGAATTCCATAATGAAACAATTGCAACATCTCTATTATTTGTGTAATAATAATTTTATTTATAAAAGTAAACAGTTGTCAATTTATTAAAAAAAAAAATCTTATTTTTTCGGCAAGTTTGTATTATTTCCACGAAATATATTTGAAAAATCTTGTATAGTTATGCACTTGTATTTCTACGTCAATCTTTAAAATAACAGAATTTAATCGAATCGTTTTGTTTGTTTATCAAAACTGAGTTAATTTTCTAAATAAAAAGGTGGTTTAAAATCAAAATATATCGCTATTTTTGTAAAAAGAACATATCAAAAATGAAGCGTTAAATAAACACAGTAATTTTTCCAAACCATTAAATTATTGGTGTTAAAATTATAAAAATAAAAAACAAAAAAAAAGAATCAGCTGTAAATTAAGTAAAAGCAGTACGATATTGGGTAGTATTGGCAAAACACTGGATTTACAAAAAATTCGTGGTTTGCCAGTACTACTTTTTTTGATAAGTAGGTAATTTCGAACAAATGGAAATAGGATGAATAACATCCAAGTTGTTACAAATGCCCCAAGCAAATAATGTGTCAACCATCATTAGGTTAGGAAATTAAAAAAAAAGTTGTATTTCTTACAATTTCTTAATGTTACATTATTTATATATTTTTTAGATTCATAAATACTCAGATATGAGCTTTTGTTCCTCTTATATAGCTGTAACAATTTTTAAATTATGTCTTAAAATGCAAAATTTTTTTTATAGCAACTTCAAAATTCTAATTGCATTTTTTTAAATGTAGTTCAACAAGTTTCTCTCACTGGGGTTTCATTACCTACATTATAAAAAATATAAATAAAAATTACATATATCAAACAAAGAAAATACCGTCAACATTTTAATACTGCGACATTTTCATTTAAATGGACATGTTGATAAACGAACTATCGAGTTTGGGGTACTGAAAATCCTATAGCAGTGTATCAGCGACTATTACACCCTCTCAGATGCACGGTTTGGCTGATAGAGTTATCGAGCATAGTTTTCGAAGTTGAAGCTGTGGAACCGGGGAGGTATGTCGGACCATTTTGGAAAAATTTTTACGTCCGGTAGTTCTCAATAATCGTGACATATGGTTCTAACAAGATGGAGCTACAGCTTATACCGCGAGGGACACAATGGCAATTTTGCGAGAACTCTTTGAAACCGAATAATTTGAAAAATTGCTAATTATGAGTGATCCGTTTCTTAAAGCGACGGGTTTACGTCAACAAACCACAAAACATTCAGCAACTTAAGCAGAACATTCGAACATAAATTGTAGAATAGGAGCCAGATACATTGCGCAACGTAATGCAAAACGTCTTGAAAAAAGTCATTAAATGCCGACAGAAAAATGGACATTATTTCATGGCTGTCATTTTTTATACTTAGCTAAAAAAATTATAAGTCATACTTTCATTTAACAAAAAAATAAAAACTGTAGGAATAAAAAAAGTTATGAGCATTTTAAATCAGTCAGTCGAAGTTGGCTCACCCTGTATATAAGCATCGCTGGAAAACGCTTTCCAAATAATAAAATCGTTAACGTATAAACAGCAACGGCATTTAAATATTACATATAAGTATTGAAACGGCAGCGCTTAGAGACAGGCACATGAGCAGAAGTTTAAGCGAAATCTTAGTTAACTATGCGATTGTGAGCAGCACAAAAATTGAGAGTGCGTGTGCGCTGAATTGTAACAATTTTTTGTTTGTTTTTAATTTATCCACAGAACTGTAATGCAAGGTATTATAACCAAGAGAGAATAAGTTATAGAACTAGTAAAGAATGGGTTCTGAAAGAAAAGATGTTCTATAACATATATTTTACTGGGATGCATTTAATTTTTTATACCCTTCACCACACGTGAAAGGGTATATATAAGTTTGTCATTCCGTTTGTAATTTCTACAATATTGATCTTAGACCCTATAAAGTATATATATTCTGGGTCCTTATGAAGAGCGAAGTTGATTTGACGGTGTCCGTCTGTGTGTTGAAATGGGTTTTGCTAAGAACCCAGACATGATGAGGACATGATTGTTATTTATTTATGTTACATGTGATCCATTTCTGTTTGCTATTGAAAATCAGACAGATCGGTTAATAAATGGCTGAGATATTAGCAAAAAACCAGGACTATCTCTAATTTTTTCCTCAAAATCCCTTTGTTTAATATGTATGTAGAATTTTACGAATAACAATTTTTTTCTTTCATCTCCAGCTTTTATACACAAACAACAAACACATGCAAAGATTTGTCATTTAAATAAAAACCAAACAAATCTCTAATGAACGAAGACTTTTTATATATGTACCTCTATTAACGATGATTTTGTGTGAGCTTTAATAGCTCAGTTGTCTAGACGCTATGTCACAAATACTTTTTTTTTCTCTAAGGCCGCGGGTCAATTCACTTTTTTTGTACATTTTTTTTTATTTTCTTAAGACTTTTTTTTTGTTTTTTTTAACATTTAATAATTAATTTATATAAAATTTTATATTAATAATTAAATAATCCATAAATAGGCTAAAAGCATCAAAATTTTTATAAAAACGCTCTGATACAAACAAAATACAAACGTTTTTATTTCTATTTTTTGCTCCGATTTAAAAGAATTTATAAACAGATTTTTAAACCATTTTTTTTCTCATATATTAAGAAAATTTTATACATAATTTCTTTTTGAGTGCAACTATTTTAGGTCATAACTTAAAATAATTTATAAAAAAAATTTATAAACTATTTTCCTTCAAATTTTTAAAATTAAGCTAAAGAAATTAAAAATGTTTTTTAATAAAAAAGCGAAATAAAATCCCAAATGCAAATTTGCCAGCTAAATCAAACGTTTTTGTAGAAATAAAACACATGCAGTTCTAGTGATTTCTTTTAACGATTTGTTGAAATTCTTTTCTTTCACCTTTTATACACAAACACTATTCTAGAGCTGTAATATGGCCTATGGATACGTCTTATATAGCAAAAGATCGAAAATCTTTAGTATAACATATTTGCTGAAAAAACTCGGAAATATCGGTTCAGATACAAAAAAGTTATGCCCAAAACATAAATTTTTATTAAATACTTATTTTCTGGAACCATAAATCTTCCCGAGCCCAAGTGTTATCACCAAACTAAATGGTTAATTTCCTCTTAAAGGCGTCCGTATATAAATCTGTCCATTCCATATATGTCCATATATAAACTTCAGTTTTTTTCCAACCATGGTGAAGGGTATATAAGATTCGGCATAGCCGAATTTAGCCGCTCTTACTTGTTTTTTAATAAGTTCTGTTTTCGTCAATTCCCGTGAATAATTAATTTACTGACGACTGAGAGTAGAACAAAATATTTGTGATCGATTATGTCCAACAAAATTTCCCAAGATGGTAACCTCTGAATATATTCTAGAACAGGCTCTTTTACCACTGGTTCCATTGGACTGATTCTAAAACAGAATTCTGGGAGTCAAATGTAAGTTTTTACCGTCCCAGAACCAGTTATATAAGTTTTTACTGACCGTTAACTAGTTCTATAACTAGTTCTAGAAGCGGTTTCAAAGCAAAACTTTTTCATCATAATATATAAAAATAAGAAACGGTTGTAGAGCATAAATTATAACATAAGATAATGCAGTATAATATATTTTGTAAACACTTTTAAGGATTTTTGCAGGGTGTATTGTTAGAATTTTCTTCTCGTGTGCGTAAGTCAAAATTGACACACTTGTGCAGCTCTAGTAGCACTTGCCAACCACTTCTATAAGTCTTAAAATAAGGTCGTGTACTTCAAGATCCACTTAAAGAAACCATACAAATTACAATAACTAAAATGTACATTCATTTTATGGAATGCATATTCAGTAGCATTTCCTTCTTGTAATTTTAGTTTAATATTCATGTACAACAGTGGTGGCCAAAGAGAGAATTTCCTATCACGCGGGGTTGATGCACAAAATTCTGCTAACGCAATTAAAATACACGTACACTATAAACATGAAGCCATACCTTCGTATGACTAACGACAAAAAGTATATAATTTTCTATAGAGTATTTTTCCCGCTCTACCAGAAATTCAACATGGTACAGAGTTCAGCGGCAACATTTTTAAATGAGAGGGCAACATTTTCAAAGTTGCTAAAGTGTTGAAAAACATTAAATTTGGTGTATGCAGTGCTGCCACTTAAACAGTGTAATTTTTTATCCCAGTTTTTGGGATTCTTAACTGTTTACCAGTTTTTTCATGAAAACAATTTTTTTCAAATTATTGCATTTTTTATAGGTTTTTAGTTATATGTTGCAACAATTAATAGCATGTTTATTCCCTCTATTATAAATTTTTACCATAGAAATGGGAAATAGTGGATATGAATAGACATAGTTGGTCAATGTGTGTGTACACACTTTAATACTTTTCATGTCACAATGTTATGTTTGAATTCTTATCTATTTTTTAACACAATTGCAAATTTTTGTTGTATTTTTTACTTTATTAGACATGTCTATTTTTAGGAAAAATAAATAGTATATAGAACAAATATTGTATTTTTATATGAAAAATCCGAAAAAATACTTGAATAAAATAAAAAAACATATATTTTTATGAAATAATCTGAAAAATCTCTAGCATCCCAAAAACGGCAAAGAAATAGTTAAAATTGGTTATATGGCAGCACCGCTAAACACTACTAAAAGTTGCCGACCAAAACTCACCTTTGTTGCCGCCAAACTATGTTCGTGTTCCAAGAGAGTACTAAAAAGTTCGTGAGAGGGAAACATACTCTATAGAAAATTATATTCTCTTTGGTTGCACTTGATCACTTCATGAAGAAGGAGTATCGCTTGTATGCTTATTAAAAATACACTATTCAAAATGTTTGATGAAAAATATAAAAATTAATTTTTTCTTTATAGAAAATATGGATGGCGAAGCTCAATGCGTGATTTGCTATCGCGTTTTTTGTTCTGTATCTAGGTACTATTTAAAAAGGCATTTCGACACTTGTCATGGGAATTTTAATAACCTAATGGGGAGTGAACGAAAATTGAAACTATTTCAATTAAAAGCAGAGTATTTTTTAAAATTTATGGTTGATGAAACTATTATTCATCACCAAAATATAGTTCATTTAAAAAATGAAAATGATGAATTGGCTTTGAATAAGGCATCTTATATAGTTGCTTTGACTTTAGCAAAGCAATGTCGCCCATATGAGGATGGCATTTTTTTTTAAATTTAACAGATGTTTTAAATTGTTTTGGTGAAAAATGCCAAGAAGCTGTTAATCTTTGCCAAAATATCCCTTTGTCTCGACAGGCAGTCACTCGTAAGACATGAATAGATAAGTAAGTTTATCTATTCTGCAGCTAAAAATAGGCTTATAAATTGCAAATATTTTTCAGTTTCTCTTGACGAAAGTACTGACATTAATAATATTTGTCAGCTAATTATTTGCATCAAAACTGTTGATGCAAATTTAACCACTTTTGATGAAGTTTTGGATGTTATTTCCCTTCACGGTCATGTTACAGGTCAGGTTTTGTACGACGCAATAAAATCAAATGTTTTTTCAATTGTTGACAAAAGCAAGTTAAGTTCAATATGTACGAATGGAGCAAAAGTAATGAGAGGGAAAAACAAAGGTCTTTTGGGAGTTTTAAACAAAAATGGAATTTATTGCCCAGCTTTTCATTGTGTTATACATCAGCAAGCATTATTTTCTAAAGGATTAAGTATGACCAATACTATGAACATTGCTGTTAAAATAATTAAAAAAAATAAGAGGTGGGCACAACGCACTGACTCACAGAAAATTTAAAGATTTTTTAGAAAACCTTAATGCAGAGTACGGTGATCTTTTGCTGTACACTGAAATTCGTTGGCTTAGTCGAGGCAAAAGCTTAGAACGGCTTTTTAATTTAAGAAAAGAAATTATTCTGTTTTTTAAAAGTACACCAAAACAAGACACCGAATAGCTTGTTTCTTCACTGGAAGACCACGGCTTTCAATTAGACTTGGCGTTTTTATGTGATTTTACCGAAATATTAAATGAGCTTAATTTAACTCTTCAAGGTAAAAATATTACAATTTTCCGATTAGGAACAATAATACAAAATTTTCAAAGAAAATTGGATTTATTGGCTCACCAACTCAAAAATAATAGTATTGCCAACCTTAAAAAAACAGCGATAGTATTTTCAGAATTAAGTAACAATAATTTTGTTAAAATAAAAGAATATGCCGAAATCGTGAAATCTATTAAGGAGAATTATACAGACAGGTTTCAAGATTTAAAATGTATAGAAAAGCTAATAAAATTGTACTGCATGAAGAACTTAGGCAATTAAGGGACGATCTGGAAATTCCACTGGAAACTGGAGAACAATTTTGGTCGAAAATCGATGACAATAAATATCGAAATCTCAAAAATTAAATTTACAAGCTATTCTCAATGTTTGGAACCACTTATAATTGTGAGGTTGCATTTTCAAGCCTAAAAATAATTTTAAGTAAGGTACGTAATCGGTTAACAGACTAACACACAGCCGATCTACTGCGCATCAAGGAATATAGAGGAGACATCAATCTGGATGGGTTAGTTTACTAAGCTTAAAGGTTATTTGAAATAATTATTTTTTATTTGTTATTGTTTATTAATTATTTATTGTTATCTTTTTTATTTATTATTATTTATTTATTATATTTTTTGTTTACTTTTTTAATTTATTATTATTTACCAAGTTATTGTTATATGAATAAAAAATTATTATACCTTAAATATAATTAATTAACAAAAAAACTTCATAAAAAGGTTCAAATAAAATAACAATACTAAAGAAATATAAAAAAAAAAATCTATTATTTTCCACAATTGTAAAGTTTTTATAGTGTATAACTGGTGAGAGTAAATTTCAATTTCGTGTTTTGCTGCTACACACACAACCATATTGAGTGAAAATATGTGTGTTGGCCACCACTGATGTACAACAATGTTACTAGCTAGGAGATGATTGTTTTCAAAAACATAAATGTATCATGAGCATGTGATGATGACAATCGGCTTAACAAAAACTGCTAAATATATATACATACATACATATATATATATTCAATAATACTTTTTTCTTTAAACTAATATGGCGCCAATTTATAAAGAATAAATACTTATATATATGGCGAAAACACTAGACTAAATACAATCACAGTATTTTTTCGTAAAAAACAAAGATTAAATCTTGTTATTTTATTATTTATTTTTAGAGATTGTCTAAAAACCGATAGAAATAGTAAAGACATTTCAATAGAGTTGTACATTGAACCGTCAACCTTTATCCATATTAAACGTGGTCGATGTTCATTTAAGCCAACGTATCTAAAAAACTCTTTTTTAATTTTTTAAAGAATTTGTGGTTCTTTAACTGACACGTTTGCCAAATCTTACTATGGTACTCTAAATATTTCTTTGTTCCTTTTTTGTTCAAACTGTTAAAATATCTTAAATGAATCAACATTTTTAATAAGACCTAGCAAAAGCACTCATTACCAAATAATGTGTAAAGTTATGTATATCCGTACGGAAAGATGCATTACTTTACACCTTACTTCATTGATGAATTTTACAGGCGATGACCCTCAAGGTAATGTATGGACCCATTACTTTAGAGGTGATAAAGTAAGTGGTTACTTATATAGTTACGAGGATGGGAAAAGTAATGTATCTAAAAATAGATTTTTATAAAAATAAATTTATTAAAAAAACTTATTACAAATATTTTTAACGTTATTAAATATAACGTAGTAATGATGGGAATCGTACTTGAGAACTCTGGTTACCAGCAGAGAGCTATACCCACTGAGCTATCGACGCATATAATGTTTGATTGCTTTGAACATAAATGAGTAGTTGCGTACATTCATTACCCTTTCATACATTACCCTTTCGCTTACAAAAAACACAAAGTAATGAGTCTAAAAAGATATATAATTTTAAAAAATATTTCAATTATTACTTTACGTTTATAAATCATGCAATACTTTGTGCTTGAAAATAATGCAATGTAATACATGAGTTTATCGGACGCATTACCAAAGTTTTGCTGCGTAACTCTGGAACCTACGGTTGATTTTTGGCAATGGTTCAGATTAAAAATTGTGAATTAATGCAAAAATATTGAATAACAAAGTTACAGCTTTCCAAATCGCGGGTTAAGAAAAAATTAACTTTGACCCTGGATAACAACAAAATTTTACACACCTAAAAAAAGGCATTTTAATAGCTTTAAACTGAGATGTCATCGAATCACCTGGGTTAAGCATTTCAAAAGTTAAAAACATTTAAGTTTTTAAATCTTTTTCATCGATAACTCAGTAATCTATAATAGTAACATACTGAGATTCGGAGAAAACTAAGAGAAACAAGTAAGAGCGGCTAAATTCGGCTATGCCGAATCTTATATACCCTTCACCATGGTTGGGAAAATAGTTAAGTTTATATATGGACATATATGGAATGGACATATTTATATACGGACATCTTTAAGTGGAAATTCACCATTTGGTTTAGTGATAAATTATGGTTCCCGAAAATAGGTATTTAAAAAAATTTATGTTTTGGTCATAATTACTTTCAGCAAATATGTTCTACTAAAGATTTTCGATCTTTGGATATATAAGACGTATCCATAGTCATATTACAGCTCTAAAATTTTAGTTTTTATAAAAATTTTGATGTTTTTAGCCCATTTATGGAGTATTTAATAACGGTCTTACCGTTCTCAAAATATATATTAGTCTATTTTGTGCCACGCCCAATTCAAGGATCCCGCCCACATTTGGTCAGATGTTGTGTATTGAAAACCAAGATGCTTGCACCTTATTTGGAAACTTTTCCTCTTTCCGTTCTCCAATTATAAAGAAAAGCTGACCGACATTGTTAAGCCAACTGTGCTGGACGCATTTGTTTGTTAAAAAAAATAAAAAAATAACAAAAAGTCTTAAGAAAATAAAAAAAAGTGTTAAAAAAATAGAAAAATAAAAAAATTTGAATAGACGGGGCTCGATCGCGCGACTAAAAGAAAAAAAGTATTTGTGACAAAGCGCTTAGACCACTGAGCCGTTGAAGGACATAAGCAAACTTCGTAATAGAAGTAAATAAAGAGAGTTTGTTTGGATTTTATTTAAATGACAAACCTTTGTATGGATTTGTTGTTTGTGGGTAAAAGGTGAGGAGGTGAAAGACAAAAAGTTCAACAAATAAAATAAAAACAACAACAATCACGATCATAATGCCAATCAGTGTTGTCATATTTTTTTTTCAAAAATCTTTTTAGTTCTAAAAAAAGATTTTTCGAACAAAAAAATATTTTTTTACAAATCGTTAAAAGAAATCTCTAGAACTGCATGTGAATTTATTTCTACAAATACGTTTGATTTAGCTGGCAAATCTGCATTTGGGATTTTATTTCGCTTTTTTATTAAAACAATTTTTTATTTCTTTAGCTTAATTTTAAAAATTTGAAGGAAAATAGTTTATAAAGTTATGACCTAAAATAGTTGCTTTCAAAGGGGAATTATGTATAAAATTTTCTTAATATATGAGAAATAAAATGGTTTAAAAATCTTTTAATAAATTCTTTTAAATCGGAGCAAAAATAGAAATAAAACCGTTTGTATTTTGTTTGTATCAGAGGGTTTTTATAAAAATGTTGATGTTTTTAGCCTTTTTATGGATTATTTAATTATTAAAACATTTTATTTAAATTAATTATTTAATGTTAAAAAAAACAAAAAATAAAAAATGTCTTAAGAAAATAAAAAAAATGTACAAAAAAAAAAAGTTGAATTGTGTCTTGAGTAGGATTCGAACTCGCGTTCTTAGAGAAAAAAGTTTTTGTGACATAGCGTTTAGACAACTCAGCTATGAAGGTTATATAGAATCATCGTTTATAGAAATAAATGAACAGTTTTCGTTCAATTGGGATATGTTTGGTTTTTATTTAAATGACAAATCTTTGTATGTGTTTGTTGTTTGTGTATAAAAGGTGAAGAGGTGAAAGAAAAGAATTTCAACAAATCGTTAAAAGAAATCACTAGAACTGCTTGTGTTTTATTTCTACAAAAACGTTTGATTTAGCTGGCAAATTTGCATTTGGGATTTTATTTCGCTTTTTTGTTAAAAATATTTTTAATTTCTTTAGCTTAATATTAATAATTTGAAGGAAAATAATTTATATTTTTTTTTTTATAAATTATTATAAGTTATGACCTAAAATAGTTGCACTCAAAGGGAAATTATGTATAAAATTTTCTTAATATATGAGAAATAAAATGGTTTAAAAATCTTTTTATAAATTCTTTTAAATTGGAGCAAAAAGTAGAAATAAAACCGTTTGTATTTTGTTTGTATCAGAGGGTTTTTATAAAAATTTTGATGTTTTTAGCCTATTTAAGGATTATTTAATTATTAATATAAAATTTTATTTAAAAATAATTATTTAATGTTAAAAAAAACAAAAAATAAACATAAAAAAAAATCTTAAGAAAATAAAAAAAAAATGTACAAAAAAAAAGTGAATTGACCGGGATTTGAACCCGCGACCCTTCCACCTGTGGTGAAGGGTATAACAACGTTTGTATTTTGTTTCTATCAGAGGGTTTTTATAAAAATTTTGATGTTTTTAGCCTATTTATGGATTATTTAATTATTAATATAAAATTTTATATAAATTAATTATTAAATGTTAAAAAAAACCAAAAATAAAAAGTCTTAAGAAAATAAAAAAAAATGTACAAAAAAAGTGAATTGACCGGGATTCGAACCCGCGGCCTTAGAGAAAAAAAAGTATTTGTGACATAGCGTCTAGACAACTAAACTATTGAAGCTCACACAAAATTATCGTCAATAGAGGTACATATATAAAAGTTTTCGTTTATTAGAGATTTGTTTAGTTTTTACTTAAATGACAAATCTATGCATGTGTGTTGTTTGTGTATAAAAGGTGGAGATGAAAGAAAAGAATTTTAACACATGGATGTGTTTGTGCGTAAAATTCTACATACATATTAAACAAAGGGATTTTACGGAAAAAATTAGAGGTAGTCCTGCTTTTTTGCTAATATCTCAGCCATTTATTAACCGATCTGTCTGATTTTTAATAGCAAACAGAAATGGATCACATGTAACAGAAATAAAAGACAATCAAGTCCTCATCATGTCTGGGTTCTTCGGAAAACCCATTTCAGTACACAGGCGTACAGACGGACATCGTTAAATCAACTTCGCTCTTCATAAGGACCCAGAATATATATACTTTATAGGGTCTAAGATCAATATTGTAGAAATTACAAACGGAATGACAAACTTATATATACCCTTCAAGAGCTAAACTGACATGTCAATGACTCCCGTAGTTTTAAAAGTTCAAAATGCAAAGGTAAGTATTTCTTCCAAATTAAAGACGTTATATATATTTCACAGACCGATAGGAGAAAAATGGTGGGTATCTTTTTTGGGCTATGTTGAACTTAAATACCATGTTTGGATAAATTTGCAAAGGGCTGTCGAAATTGGGTGGTTGATTATATATGATTTCAGCCGATAGCTTATTTCTTTACAGGTAAAGGAAAAAAAACTCAATATAATTTGAAAAAGTTTGATCACAAAATTTCTTTATATGCAATTTTGAATCAATACTGGCGACAATATAATAAAAACTTACATTTAAGGAAATCTTTTATATATAAAGGGTGGTCCAACCATAAAGCATGATGTTAATTGTAAATAAAACAAAAAGTTTTCAAAGAATTATCTTAATAATTTTTATTATGATAGAAGGAACTATGTCAATTATGTGTGAAACAAAATATCGGTCAAATGCTCGCCACGGCTTCGGTGGCATACCTCTATCCGATGGTACATATTTTCAGTGACTCTAAGACATAATTGAGGTTCAATCTCGTTAATGTGGCGAATTATCTTCTCATTTAACTCTTTAATTGTTCCTGGCTTATTGACGTACACTTTCTCTTTTAAATATCCCCAAAGAAAGAAGTCAAATGGTGCAAAATCACATGATCGTGGAGGCCAATTAACACCGCCATGACGTGAGCTTACACGGCCATTGAATTTCTCGCGCAAAAGAGCCATTGTTTTGTTGGCTGTGTGACAAGTGGCACCATCATGTTGGAACCACATATCGTCCAGGTCCATATCCTCAATATATCATCTCGCGATAGCGAACACCGACGACGAGTCGAGGTTGACTTCTGCTACACTATCGCGAACAACAGCAATGTTTTCCGCAGAACGAACTGAGCGAGCATGCACAGGTGTTTTCACATTTCCTACAGACCGGGTTTGCTGAAATTTGCACACGATTCTCCCGATTGTGGACACATTTCGTCGATTATGCTAACCAAAAAAATCACGAAGTGCACGAAATGCATTTTGATTTGAACGCCCATTTTCGTGCATTATGGTTGGACCGCCCTTTAGTATATGCAAGGATACTTACAAATATCCATGATGTGCAAAATGACTCCCATCGAGCTCATAATCTAACTTCTTAGCCTCTTAGCTTCCCAACCACCTAGCCACTACAACAACTAATACTACAACGAAATTCGTATATACTACAAGTAATTTCCTAGCCACTTCAGAGACAACAAACACTACAAAAACCAAGGACTTTTGAAATATATGTATAAATATATATCTATTTACTATATTTCTAAAGTTCTTGGTCTTTGTGGTGATTGTTGTCTTTGAAGTGGCTAGGAAATTACATGTATTATCCACGAATTTCGTTGTAGTATTAGTATTAGCTAGGAATTTAGTTGTGGCTACGAAGCTAGGTTATTGGCTCGATGAGAGCATTTTGCACATCCTGTATATTTGTAGTATACTTGAAAATACCAAGGACTTTAGAAATACAGTAAATAAAAAATTACTTGTAGTGCATACGAATTTCGTTGTAGTATTAATTTTAGCTATCAATTTAGTTGCCATTGATAGCAACTGTTTTATGTTTCAGAGCTGGCATATGGGAATTTATGTTTCTATAAATAGAAATAAATTAATAGAATTTCCATAACACTGCCAAACACTTAAGTCTGTTCGTCCCTAACAGACATAGCTTTACCCTTTTCATAGTCAGCTCTGATATTTCTGTATTCTATAAACCACATCAAAGAACCTATTTATCACTCTATAGGGTCCGTCCCAATACGTTTGTAGTTTAGGAGATAATACTTTCTTTCGTTGCAGGTTAAACAGCAGAACCAACTCGCCCTCATCAAATCCTTCAGAATTCTCTGCTCGATCGTACCTCGCCTTCATCTTATCGCTGACTTTTTTAATTCAATTGCGCACGAACTCATAAAATTCGTTGATGTCTTCTTGTTCCCGGGAAGAGTTGTTGTTGTATTTATCTTTTGCAGCGGCAAATTAAGTTTCATCCCAAAGATAATTTTTACAGGTGTCCGAGAGGATATCTGCTCGCGGTTAGGCGTCCTGTTTTTTCTTTCTTTGGCTTATATAACTTTGGATAACATGGTGTCATTTCCAATCAGCACTTGAACAATGCTTGCCATGCTTCCTCTATTTGCTACACTCAGTGGTAACCGGCTTTCCTACTCGAGCCTTGCGTTAATATCGAACATAAAGCGGTGTTTTAACATTTTGTCAAACCATAATTTTTTGTCCCATATGCAGATTATTGCCGTGACTAATCATGAAATCTGTACCTATGATTACTTCGTCCACAAAATAGGCAACTATAAATACGTGATTAACGCTCATTTTGGCAATCGTTAGTTTCACATTCACTTTACCATAGACAGACCCAATCTCCCACTGGGAAGAGACTGCGCAAAGCTGTTGAGCTGTGCGCAGTGTCACCACGTATAATGATTCAATTTCATCCCTAACTGTGATGCTCCTGTGTCTACAGTACAGTAAGATTGCTTTTTCCTTGCTGTATTACAGATATGGAGATTGTTGGAGCTGGATCGATCCCGCAGTGCTAGCAAGCACTTTTTAGTTATAACTGTGACTCCTGTGCTAATTCTTGAAAGAGACGGAGGCTTTTCCTTAGTGCTCGGCAGTTCCGCTATATATGTCCGACTCTTCCACAGTTTTAGCAATCGGTCTTGACTTGCTTTCTCCCTTATGCATATTTTAGCTCTGTAAGCACCTCTTGAACCCCTCTGTTAACATGGTGCGTATATCCTTCTCTTCTTCAGCAATTACTTTGAGGTTTCGCACATTTAATAACTGTGGCTTAGCAATTACTTTTGCATTTTAATATCGTTCATTTATTTCTTTTAAACAATAAATCACGTTTTTTTATATTGCAAATAAATTTTCTATATCAACTCTTAATTTACACAACAATTACACAAGAGACTTTACGGAAACTCTATTAAGTTACACTTTAAAAGATTACACAATTTATTCAACTGCCATGCCACATCCATCCATCCGGAAGTTGTATACCGGAAACGTCGAGTATCTTTTTTGAAGTTTGACAGAAGAACACTAATCCAACATTAGTCGTGATGAAGAGTTGCCTTTGATGGCAACTGTAAATAATAATCATTTGTTTTTTTTTTAATAAAAGTTTTTTAAATTAATTAATTTATAAAATGTAACTCAAGTTTAATGGTTTCTTTAAAATGGAGATCAGAATTAATAGTTACATAAGAATAATAATAATGACAAAGTAATAAACAAAAGGCAATTATAATTAACTACAGTGTTGGCACAAAGAGTAGTAACTATGCAGTAGCTTGAAGGTATATGATCACCTTCTCAGCAACTGTTTTATATTTGAGGCTAGCATATGGGAATTTATGTTTCTACGAATAAATGGAAATTCATGAATAGAATTGATTATTTTTTGAAAAATAATTAACTTTCTATTAAAATAAACTTTTCTTATAACTACTTGTATAAATTATAGCAGGTAACGACAAAATATTGTGAGTGTTCTATATACATATGTATAATATACATATTTGTACATAATTGTACATATAGAGCAATTCCATATGAAAGCGATCACCTTTTGGACGACCCCTCTCCGATTTTAAAATAAATAGTCTCAATCGATTGCCCAGCAAAAAATAATGTACCTACATATATTTTTTTTTTTTTATAGTGACTGGTTTAGTGGTGGTGTACACCACTGTCATGTGACAAAATTAAAGAATTCTTCATAAGGGACCTCATTGAAAGTTGTTTTAAAAAAAACTACTAAAGCGATCGCAACGAATGATAGCTCGTTGGAAAGGTATTGAATCAGGCTTTAATTGAAAAATAAAATTTTCCTAATTTTTCTCAGAAATTTACCTTTTTTCCCATGAAAATTAAATTTTCCCATGAAAATTAAATTTTCCGATTTTCCACAGAAGCTCCTAAATTTTCCGGCTAATTTTATTTTTTTGGATTCCTCATAATTTTTGCTTTAAGAATCAGCAATAAAAAAATGGGCTCCGACTCCTTGTTTGGACAGGAGAAGAGCATTTAAGAGACCACCTTGTTCTCATTGTTTTTATATTTTTTATAATTGAATTATTTTTAATTATTTAACATTATTTTATTTTATTATTAAAAATACATTTTAAAAATTATTTTACAGTTAAAAATACATTTATGAAGAAAAAATCTTTCTTATTTTGCTGCTTATACTTAATTACAAAATTTATTAAAAATTTCAATTGTCTTGGCATCATTATAAAATTAAAGTAACTTTAAATTTAGCACGTCGGCAGACGAAGAGTACCGCTTTACATTAATTGACATATCAGAAATATTTGGTATGAAGCAATGAAACTTTTGCGTTCCAGTTATAGTTTTGACATTATTATATCTGTTTTGAAGTCGTCGCTCCATGGCATCGTGTTCTTTTTGAGTGCATAAAACTGTGTTAATGGCAATTTCCTTGCTTTGAATCCACGAAAACAAATGTTGTACATTTAAGATCTGGTCAGTATACGGCCTTTGCAAACTTGCCTTAGTCGCCATGCGTTTTAGGGTTCCCCCTAACCCATCGCATGGGCCCCTACCGTGGGACGTCGCAAAAAAGTGCCACTCGACCTTGCAGTTTTGTTCTTCTTCAATTATGCAAAGATTGTAAAAAATTTGTTTATTCTTGTACTGAGAAGCCGCGCCGTCTGAGAAAAACGTTACTTTGTCGATTGCATCGAATTTTGATCTTAAGAATTCAAACAGTTTCATTTGAAATAAATAAACGGACACATAATTATGAGCTAAACTCTCCGCGACAACAACAAGGCTTACGGTCTGTAGTTCGTTATCTTCGTTTTTGAAATAAATGCAAAAAGGATGCACCGTGCACTGGTCGTTTGCCCAGTGATAAGTCTGAATTTCATCCTGAACGAGAAAAGTGTAATTCTCGGCAAAGTCGCTTATCACAATGAATTCATTTTGGGCTAATTTCTCCTTACTTTCCTTTAGAAATTTCGATTGCATCTCGGATATGAAATGGTGCGCCTTCAGTTCATTCAACTTGAATCCGAATTCCTCGATGAATTCCGGAATCTGCTTTACCACGGTCTCAAGGGAACATCTGCCGCTGCTAATTATCCACTGTTTGAAATGCACCTCCTGAATTAACAGGTGTTCACACTTTTGCGCCAAATATTGCTCTAGCTCGTCAATCTTCGGACAATTGTCGCATTTGGACAGATGACAATTTTCCGTGGGGTATGCGCACAACGACTTCGACAGGAGGTCCCTATATGTTTCAATTTCACCGTGAAATACTTTCAATTTCTTGCATGGAAAGAACATTAATTTGATGTTTTGATGAAACATGCAAACGCAGAATGAATGCGTTCCGTGCCTGTCTAATGCCAGCACGCATTCTTTTGGTTGTAGGATGGCAAACTTAGAAAATCCCACTTTTTCTGCTGGGTATTTCTCTTTGAACTGATGGTATGCTTCGGATAGATTACATAATAATAATCTGCGCTGCTTGTGTACTTTTTCTCCATCTTCACGTGTGGTAACATAGTCACGTGTACCTGGGCAGGCGCGGCTGTTGTCATCATTGCAGTAAAAATCTTGAATCAATTTCACCGTTGCTTCGCTGAGGGTCCTTGAGCCAAATTTCTTGGTGGGAGTCGCAAATATGCCCTTCTGTCGAACTAATTCTTTGCTTCTTCTCGCGATGTAAAAAGATGTTTGAAACTGTTCAGAAATCTTGCGTATAGACCATGATTGAGGCAGCACAGATAAAATGAGATATTTCTCCGGAAAAGTGGTCGCTAAATTGAATTTTCTTTTCAACTGCTCAATCATTTGTTTGCCGTCATTAACGTCATCTGCTTGACTGCATTCGTTATCAGAGCCTTCATCAAATATTGTCGCGATTGCACTCATAACCTTGCCTTTTTTATCTTTCCTGTATTTTTCACTTCGCAACTTTCTTTTTCTAATAGGCGTTTCACCTAAAGTGGTAATAGCCTCATTCAAAGGACTCAAAGACATATTGACCATCGGAATGTCTGCCTCACTATCAGATGAAACATTTTGTTCAATTGTCATTTCACTCTCGGATTGTGGTTGCATTTGTTTCAATGCATTTGCTTGTTGAGACAAATCGATTTTACACTTGGGGCAAATGAATTCTGCTTCTTCACCGTATTGTATATTTATTTCATTCATGTATCGCTTCAAAACACCAGTTAATTTTAATACTTTTATCTTTTCGAACGATGTCCACTCTTGTTAAACGGATTGCAGCAAAATTTATTCATTTTACTTTAAATTGTCTTTACAGCTTCACTCTTTACTTTACAAAAAAAACACTTTAACACTTTCACGTTTAGTATTCAACTAAAATTTGACTCAGAGTGTGTGAAGTATTTATATTTATTTTTTGGTAAAAAAAAAATAAGCGATATTTGCTTTTCTTTTTTTAAATTTTTTAAATTACCAGGTAATAAATATTTCGCCATATTTATGGAAAATCCGTGTTTTATGACTTGTTTCTGCACGTTCATTTTCATCCACACCTATAATTTACTAATTTTTATTTTTAATTCCTCTTGAAAATTTTGTTTATTTTCCTCGCATTTTCGATTTTTGTTTTTGAATCAAACTATATTTCTTTTTTTTTATTATTATTTTTTATGGATATTATTATTAATTTTATTAATACACATTATTTAAATACAAGGCAATGAACTTACATCAAATGAACCAACGTGTTTCAAATTTTCAAACGTAACGGAAAATCACTGTGGCAGCCCACCACCGTGAATTAGCTAAACACAGCTCACCACGCTCAGCTGTGAATCAGCTGTTGTGGTGAAAACGAAAAACAACCAAAAAGATAATTGATAGCAAAGCGGGTGTGCGACAGAACTGGGCAGTTGGCTCGCGGCAGTGACCGTGTACACATCGCTTCGTTCCGTGGTATTCGACTCGAATTTAAATAGAGGAGTGCCTGCCATAGGTACTTCTACACCATAGTGTTTTTTCTCTGATAGAGGAGTGCCTACCAAAGGTCCCTCCGGTATTCCAAGTGTCGTTCTCTGATAAGAGGAGTGCCTACCGCAGGTCCCTCGGTGATTCAAGTGTCGTGCTCTGATAAGAGGGGTGCCTACCAAAGGTCCCTCCGGTATTCCAAGTGTCGTTCTCTGATAAGAGGAGTGCCTACCGCAGGTCCCTCGGTTATTCAAGTGTCGTGCTCTGATAAGAGGAGTGCCTACCAAAGGTGCCTCCGGTATTCCAAGTGTCGTTCTCTGATAAGAGGAGTGCCTACCGCAGGTCCCTCGGTGATTCAAGTGTCGTGCTCTGATAAGAGGGGTGCCTACCACAGGTCCCTCCGGTATTTCAAGTGTCGTTCCCTGATAAGAGGAGTGCCTACCGCAGGTCCCTCGGTTATTCAAGTGTCGTGCTCTGATAAGAGGCGTGCCTACCAAAGGTCCCTCCGGTATTCCCAGTGTCGTTCTCTGATAAGAGGAGTGCCTACCGCAGGTCCCTCGGTTATTCAAGTGTCGTGCTCTGATAAGAGGAGTGCCTACCAAAGGTGCCTCCGGTATTCAAGTGTCGTGCTCTGATAAGAGGAGTGCCTACCAAAGGTCCCTCCGGTATTCCAAGTGTCGTCATCTGATAAGAGGAGTGCCTACCAAAGGTCCCTCCGGTATTCCAAGTGTCGTTCTCTGATAAGAGGAGTGCCTACCGAAGGTCCCCCCGAAACCCAAAAGTGTTGTTCTCCAATAAGAGGGGTGCCTACCGAAGGTCCCTCCAAAATTCAAGTGTCGTTCTCTGATAAAAGGAGTGCTCACCGAAGGTCCCTCCGAAACTCAAAAGTGTTGTTCTCCAATAAGAGGGGTGCCTACCGAAGGTCCCGCCGATATTCAAAAGTGTCGTGCTCTGATAAGAGGAGTGCCTACCGAAGGTCCCTCGGTATTCACGTGTTAATTTAAGCTAAGTATTTTTTTTTTTGGAAAATTTGAAAAAAAAAATAATAAATCTTAGGCTAAGTCCGAAATCAATAAAACTTGAAGTATTATATTATTGTAAAACCAAACCAGACCCGTGTTTTCCTTTGTCTTTCAAAGTCCCAGTGAATTATAAATTTCTGAAACGACCCTGACCCCCGCGAGCAATATCCTAGCTAACGGAGGAAAACTTGTCGTTACAGTGGCGCCCGAGCAGGGACTTTGAAAGCAAAAGAAACACCCTTCTGGGAACGGAAAATAACTTGTAGGGGAGAGGGACTGCCTTGGATATAGGGGTAAACCCAAAACCCGTACATTCAGTGGATCGGATGGTAACCCTATTGGGGCGATAGAACTCGAGGCCGCCGGACCGCTACGCCGTCGGGTCACGATAGTAAGGATCACGTCACTACCTTTGAACTGTCCTTCTGTGTATCATCATTCAACCAGCCAGTCAGTCCGCGACCACCGACGCGATCGCAAGCAATCTCGGGTAAAAGAAGAAGATTGAAAAGTGAAGAATAATTTTGAACACAAGACGTTAGTCAAGACAATAGTGGTATCTTTTGGGAAATAGGTGATTTTTAAGAGAAAAAAAAGGGAAAAAATTTATTTATTCCTTTAGTAAATAGTTTTTTTTTAAAAAAAAAAGGGAGAATTTTTGCTTTCTAGAAAAAAGGAAAAATAATACATATATTTTTTTTTTCCTCGGGAAAAAAATTTTAAGAATTTGAAGAATTTTGGGAAAAAAAAATTATTTTTTTTTAGAAAAAAAAAGGGAATTATTTTTTTTAGAGAAAAAAAAAATTTTTTTTTAGGAAAATTTTTTTTAGAAAAAAATTTTTTTTAGAAAAAAAATTTTTTTTAGAAAATTTTTTTAGAAAAAAAATTTTTTTTTAAAATTTCTTTTGAAATTTTTTTTGGAAAAAAAATTTTTTGGAAAAAAATTTTTTTTTTATTTTTTGAAGTTTTTTTTGTTTGGAAAAGAAAAAAAAACAACAAACATTTTTTTTGTTTGGAAAAGGAAAAAAAAATATTTTTTTTTTAGGGAAAGGGCATTTTTTTTTGAGAAAGAATTATTTTCGTTGTAAGGAGATACAAGGAAGGACTGGGAAAAAATTTTTTTTCTGAAAATTTGTTTTTTTGACGAACTTTTTTTTTTTTAAAAAAAAGTTTTTTGGTTCCTCTCTTCGCGGGAAAGGGGAAGAAGGAAGATTTTTTTTATATACTATTGGCAGTTTTTTTTTAATAATTATTTTTTTCAGGCAGATCGGAATTTGTTTTCCATTTTCCTTGAATTGAACTTCCTTGTCTTTGATATTTTCCGCCGGTGATCGGAGGGTAGAGAAATGAGTACATTGCGGGTATCATGGGCATACGGACTTCGTAAAGAAGAACTCGTAACATATCTATCAGACGTCGGAATCGGGACTGCGGGAAGCGTAGAGGAACTTCGTAAACGCTATGCCGAATTTCTGGGAAGAGAGCACAAATCCGATATACTGGCACGTCTCCTACAACAACAGGCCAAACACGAATCCTTGACTTCTGCTCCTGATCACAAGGGCATCTCACCACGGAAGCCGCCCACCCTAGCATTAACATCGGAGGGGGCTGAAAATATCACGGGGAAAACTATCCAGGAGGCAGCGATTATAACGGAGCCTGTTCAGCAATCTTTAACGACGTCAACACTACAGGGGGAACTCAAATCAACGGCTGACCAAATACGTAAATGGGGCATCAAATACGATGGAGAGCGGGAACCTCTCGAACTAGTGGAGAGGATCGAAGAATTAGCCACAATGTATTCGATCGACCGGGACACGATGCCCCAGATGATGCCCGAAATCCTCACTGGAAAAGCTTTAATCTGGTTCCGCAACAATCACCGCCACTGGCAAACATGGACTGGTTTTAAGAGGGATTTCATAAAATTTTTCCTCCCACCCAGATACTTCGACCGCCTAGATGATGAAATCCGGAACCGACACCAGAAGCCAAAGGAATCATATAAAAACTACATGTTATCCATGCAAAACCTCATGAAGCACACAAGCTACTCAGAGTCTCAGAAAATGGAGCGAATATTCAAAAATTCTCGTCCTGAATATCTGTGGTATATCCGAAGAAAGGATTTTACAACTTTGGGCGAACTGCTAGAGTTGGCCGAGGATCTTGAATGTATCCCGACTATACCCCAACACCCTCGCGAGCAGCATAGACTAGTGGACCAGGAAAAACAGCTGGGAGAAGGAAACGAACCTAAAATAAACCCACGAACTGCCTGCCGACGATGTGGCCAAAACGGCCACGTAATGGTAGAGTGCCGGAACAACTGAATTCTTTTTTGTTGGGACTGCGGACGGCGGGGCTTCCGCACCATAGATTGTTGTCGGCAACGGGCGGGAAACGAGCGCCAGACCCGCACAACGCGAGGGGATGCGGGTCTCCCCAGAAATCACCCTCAACATTGAAAACTGCTCTCCAGATAAAGGGAACACGACTCGTGGCGGTGGTCCTCATGGGAGGACGTAAGGTTGAGGCCACAGTCGATACGGGCGCCTCCAGTTGCTTTATCAGCGAAACCTTGGCGCGCGCCTTAGAGGACAGTACGGAACGTCGGCGCCATGAAACGTTCGTGACACTAGCCGAAGGATCACGCAGGCAGATCGAGAGCGCAATGGAGATCGAAGTGGAGTTTGGAAACAAACAGAGATTTTTAATAATGCCCAACGCTACCGAAGAGGCCATTGTGGGATTAAAATTCCTTGAAAGTTGCGACACCACGTTTATATGCGCCGGACTCTCGTGTCAATTCCACTCCACCAACCGTGACATCGGGGTACCCAACGACAAGGAAGCCCATCGACATTTAAGCACCACAGATTGTTGCCCAGACACACCTGCCTTCGGGGATCGGACGCCCTTGCCAATCTACGCCAACTTGACACCGACTAGTGTGTTGATGGGTGCGGAAGGGAATCCAGAAGAACCAGAAGCGGTAAGTGACAATTGCCAAGTAACAAAAGACAAAATACACACTTTTCTTGAAGGGGAGCTGCAAAAATTTCGGGAGTTACAGGGGATGTCAACAGCGGCCAAACATAGGATTATAATGAAAGATGACCGCCCGTTCAAATTGCGTTACGCGCCCCGAAATCCAGCTATGCAAGCCATTATAGACTCCAAAATCAATGAACTTCTCATGAATGGTTATATTGAGCCATCCAGAAGCCCTTATAGCTCACCCATCACTCTGGCCCAGAAGAAGAACGGTACCTGGAGACTCTGTATGGATTTCCGACATCTGAATAGCCGATCCGAACCAGACGCCTATCCACTACCCCGTATTACGACGATACTAGACCGTCTCCGGGAAGCCAGATATGTAAGTAGCCTGGACCTCAAGGACGGGTATTGGCAGATACCATTAGAGGACGACAGTAAACGCTTCACAGCATTTGCCGTTGCGGGTCGAGGACTGTACCAATGGCGAGTCATGCCATTCGGTCTACATTCTGCCCCCGCGACATTTCAAAGGGCATTGGACAGCGTAATCGGTCCGGAATTAGAACCGTTCGCTTTTGCCTACCTAGATGATATCATAGTCATCGGGAAAACAATGGATGAGCATTTATCCAATCTCGCCGAAGTGTTCCTAAGGCTCCGGGCAGCCAATCTCCGAATCAACCCTGACAAATGCGAATTTTTCAAAAAGGAAACGAAATACCTTGGTCATGTCATCAGTGAAAAGGGCATACATACGGACCCCGATAAGGTGGCGGCTATACGGGAGATGATGCCACATACAAACGTACGGGAGGTTCGGCGGTTTTTGGGGATAGCCTCCTGGTACCGGCGGTTTGTGCCCGACTTTTCGTCTATAGCCCAACCTTTGACATCCCTTTTGAAGAAAGGCAAACACTGGAAGTGGACTGAGGAACAACAGACGGCATTCGAGTACCTAAGAGCCAAACTAACGGAAGCCCCAGTTCTCGCCTGCCTCGATTTTTCACAAACATTTGTCCTCCAGACGGACGCAAGTAACCATGGTTTGGGGGCAGTATTGACTCAGTCACTGGATGGCACAGAACGTGTGATAGCATATGCCAGCCGAAGTCTCAACGGGGCCGAAAAGAACTACTCCGCCACGGAGAAGGAATGCCTGGCCATCGTCTGGGGAATACGAAAGATGCGACCGTATTTAGAAGGATATTGCTTCCACGTGATCACGGATCACTTATCACTTAAATGGCTTAACTCCATCGACAATCCAACCGGGCGACTGGCTCGTTGGGCCCTGGAGCTACAACAGTACAAATTTACCGTACAATATCGTAAGGGTAAGCATAACGTGGTGGCGGATGCACTATCCCGCCAACCTATGGAAACTTTACAACGGGCCATAGAAGACACCGGAACCACCGAAGATTGTACCTGGCTTAAACGCAAAAGGAAAGAAATAGCGCAAAATCCCGGGAAATTTTCCGACTATGCCATAGTGGGTACCCAACTCTTTCGCCACCTCCCGAGACACCATAATGACGAGGATTGCACCCCGTGGAAACTCTGTGTCGCTACCAGTCTATGCCAACGAGTACTTCAAGAGAACCACAGCCAACCCGCAGCAGGGCATCTAGGTATCCGCAAGACCACCAACCGCATCAGCAACAGATACTATTGGCCTGGAATGTTTCGGGATATCGCCAAATTTGTGCGTGGCTGTGCATCTTGCCAACAGTACAAGCCGAACCAGACAGCACCCGCGGGAGAGATGCTGATACAAATTCCCGAGGAACCTTGGGCCACGGTTTGCGCTGATTTTGTAGGTCCACTGCCCCGGTCGAAACATGGCCACTCGATGTTACTGATCTTCTTTGACCGATTCTCCAAATGGGTCGAACTGACCCCCTGTCGAAAGGCAACTGCAGAGGGGGTAGTAAAAGCCTTCAGGGAGAAAATTTTGGCCGGGTTTGGAACACCAAAGGTACTTATAACGGACAACGGCAGCCAATTCACCAGCCGAATCCTAAAGAAATATTTGGATGAAGTGGGTGTGCGTCAGCAGTTCACCGCCCCATATTGCCCGCAAGAAAACCCAACAGAAAGGGCCAATCGGACCGTGAAGAGGATGATTGCACAAATAGCGGGGAATGACCACCGGAAATGGGACGAACACCTCCCCGAAATAAGCCTGGCGATCAACACCACTACGTCCGATTCCACCGGATATAGTCCGGCCTACCTTGTCCAATGCCGTGAGCTGAGGCTACCCAAAGCACTGTATGATGAATTAGTCTCCGGAACCGGGGCGGCCAACTCTCAGCCTAAGGAAAGGGCCAACGAGTTACAAGAGATCTTCAGGATAGTGCGTCATCAACTCGGTAAAGCGGCCCAGGACCAGCGCCGTTTCTATAACTTACGAAGAAGACCATGGAAACCAAATATTGGAGATCTGGTACTTATAAAAAACCACCCGTTATCGAGCGCCGTGGAAAATTTTGCAGCCAAATTGGCACCCAAATACGTGGGACCATATGAAGTAACCAACTTCATCTCGCCAGTCATCGTTCAACTCCGGGAAAAAAAGGACAACACCGTAAAACGGGCGCATCTCAGCGAAATAAAATGCACCGATGGGGAATCAGCTAATAATTAGAATTTCAAATATATAAACAAAACTACACACTTAAAATCCAATCAGACTAATTTTTTTTTTCCTCTTTTTCTTTTAATAATCAACTATAGATCCCAACACCATAACAATTTTAACGTCATACGAAAGGAAATAGTAATGTCGGATGAAAAATTTGCGAGAACGAAACAACAATTTCGAGAGAAATTGATTGCCAAAATGGCACAGGGGCGAAGAACAATATTCATCGACGAGGCTCTTTCATGTCCAGAACGCCGCCGAGGACGCACCACTGGCCAACAAAAAGCCGTCCCTTATACCGTCCAATACCAGCCAATCAAACAAAAACGGCGACGACGACCATGCCATCAAACGAACAACCAACCTCCGAAAAATTTCCAGCCCGGGAACTACCAAGATGCGTGGTGAGAGTTAGAAGAATAACCCCGGCCATGAGGCACCCACAAGGCTGTCCAGTCAATACTGCAGAATCAGAGGACGAAATCATTGGCCAACCTAAGAAGAAACGTAGAATGGTCCGAGGTCTCTCAAGCGGCTCTGAAACGGACAACGCACAAAGTCCAGACCTACAGTCGAGTGACACCAACGATGAAGTCGACAACATTACAGGGAATACCAAAATTGATGACGGCTATCGGTCCTGTCCATCACCGACCCTTTCGTCACAGACCAGCAATTCTTCTAATATCCCCATGATCAGTCTAATGCGCTCGCAAACCCCATCCATTTACCACTTGGTATACCCAACATCTCCGTCCTCATCATCTTCTTTATCAACATCGTCATCACCATCACCATCCCAACCACCATCGGCTCCATCCTCACCCCAGTCATCAGCTTCATTTTCATCGCTACTATCTTTCTCAGACGAATCATCCACCGGAACCGAGACAGGGGTAAGGAACCCTAGATTGGTTGAACATCGTCCCCGCTTGCCAAAGCTTGCCGTCGAAACAGCGGAGTTCTCGACCCCGATTATCACTCAGTCCGAATTGCCACAGGAGGTTAAAAGAAAGGTGGAATCCGAAATTTTGTTAATGCGGCCAAAGCATAATAGAGAGGGTTATGCCCAGAGGAATATATATGTCAACGAAATCGGCTACCGTATCACCCTGAACCGACACCATCAAATTTTGGTTCGCTGCATTGGCCCCCGACGAGGGGAGGATGTGTAAGGATGAAAATCACACCGTTCATTTTCATCCACACTTATAATTTACTAATTTTTATTTTTAATTCCTCTTGAAAATTTTGTTTATTTTCCTCGCATTTTCGATTTTTGTTTTTGAATCAAACTATATTTCTTTTTTTTTTTATTATTATTTTTTTATGGATATTATTATTAATTTTATTAATACACATTATTTAAATACAAGGCAATGAACTTACATCAAATGAACCAACGTGTTTCAAATTTTCAAACGTAACGGAAAATCACTGTGGCAGCCCACCATCGTGAATTAACTAAACACAGCTCACCACGCTCAGCTGTGAATCAGCTGTTGTGGTGAAAACGATAAACAACCAAAAAGATAATTGATAACAAGGCGGGTGTGCGACAGAACTGGGCAGTTGGCTCGCGGCAGTGACCGTGTACACATCGCTTCGTTCCGTGGTATTCGACTCGAATTTAAATAGAGGAGTGCCTGCCATAGGTACCTCTACACCATAGTGTTTTTTCTCTGATAGAGGAGTGCCTACCAAAGGTCCCTCCGGTATTCCAAGTGTCGTTCTCTGATAAGAGGAGTGCCTACCGCAGGTCCCTCGGTGATTCAAGTGTCGTGCTCTGATAAGAGGGGTGCCTACCAAAGGTCCCTCCGGTATTCCAAGTGTCGTTCTCTGATAAGAGGAGTGCCTACCGCAGGTCCCTCGGTTATTCAAGTGTCGTGCTCTGATAAGAGGAGTGCCTACCAAAGGTGCCTCCGGTATTCCAAGTGTCGTTCTCTGATAAGAGGAGTGCCTACCGCAGGTCCCTCGGTGATTCAAGTGTCGTGCTCTGATAAGAGGGGTGCCTACCACAGGTCCCTCCGGTATTTCAAGTGTCGTTCCCTGATAAGAGGAGTGCCTACCGCAGGTCCCTCGGTTATTCAAGTGTCGTGCTCTGATAAGAGGCGTGCCTACCAAAGGTCCCTCCGGTATTCCCAGTGTCGTTCTCTGATAAGAGGAGTGCCTACCGCAGGTCCCTCGGTTATTCAAGTGTCGTGCTCTGATAAGAGGAGTGCCTACCAAAGGTGCCTCCAGTATTCAAGTGTCGTGCTCTGATAAGAGGAGTGCCTACCAAAGGTGCCTCCAGTATTCAAGTGTCGTGCTCTGATAAGAGGAGTGCCTACCAATGGTCCCTCCGGTATTCCAAGTGTCGTTCTCTGATAAGAGGAGTGCCTACCAAAGGTCCCCCCGAAACCCAAAAGTGTTGTTCTCCAATAAGAGGGGTGCCTACCGAAGGTCCCTCCAAAATTCAAGTGTCGTTCTCTGATAAGAGGAGTGCCTACCGAAGGTCCCTCCGAAACTCAAAAGTGTTGTTCTCCAATAAGAGGGGTGCCTACCGAAGGTCCCGCCGATATTCAAAAGTGTCGTGCTCTGATAAGAGGGAGGCCTACCGAAGGTCCCTCCGGTATTCACTTGTTAATTTAAGCTAAGTATTTTTTTTGGGAAAATTTATAATAAATCTTAGGCTAAGTCCGAAATCAATAAAACTTGAAGTATTATATTATTGTAAAACCAAACCAGACCCGTGTTTTCCTTTGTCTTTCAAAGTCCCAGTGAATTATAAATTTCTGAAACGACCCTGACCCCCGCGAGCAATATCCTAGCTAACGGAGGAAAACTTGTCGTTACACCTGGTAATTTAAAAAATTTACAAAACATTTTATGACCTGTAGCCTCAGTCGGGTTTGGTGTGCCATTACATGCCACTGCAGCTATCACCGATCTTGTGAAGGCAGGCAGACCATATTCACTACACACTCAACTTGGGGCTCTTAAAAAAAATTGATTTTTTCTTCATAAATGTATTTTTAACTGTAAAATAATTTTTAAAATGTATTTTTAATAATAAAATAAAATAAAATAATGTTAAATAATTAAAAATAATTCAATTATAAAAAATATAAAAACAATGAGAACAAGGTGGTCTCTTAAATGCTCTTCTCCTGTCCAAACAAGGAGTCGGGGGCCATTTTTTTATTGCTGATTCTTAAAGCAAAAATTATGAGGAATCCAAAAAAAAATAAAATTAGCCGGAAAATTTAGGAGCTTCTGTGGAAAATCGAAAATTTAATTTTCATGGGAAAAAAGGTAAATTTCTGAGAAAAATAAGGAAAATTTTATTTTTCAATTAAAGCCTGATTCAATACCTTTCCAACGAGCTATCACTCGTTGCGATCGCTTTAGTAGTTTTTTTTTTTTAACAACTTTCAATGAGGTCCCTTATGAAGAATTCTTCAATTTTGTCACATGACAGTGGTGTACACCACCACTAAACCAGTCACTATAAAAAAAAAAAAAATATGTAGGTACATTATTTTTTGCTGGGCAATCGATTGAGACTATTTATTTTAAAATCGGAGAGGGGTCGTCCAAAAATTTGCCAATTTTGATCGTTTTCATATGGAATTGCTCTATATGCATGTGTGGGGTGTATACAGTGTACTATTTACATGAGAGTTTTATGTATTTTCTAAGGAATTTACAGTTAAATAATATGTTAGGGATGCGTTTATTATTTTCTTACCTTAAAACGTCAAACTTATTAAAAAGTTTATGGTTTAAATGTGTTAAATTATTACCAGAAAGATCTAAAATTTGTAGACTGTTGACTAAACTATCAAATGCCATTGGTGATACATGACTTAATCCACAATAACGCATATAGATTTCACGAATTTTTGCAGGTTTAAAAGCATCATCCTGAAAAGTTTTCAAGTAAAATATTTAACAGATTTAATCTATTTTAGTAGATTAGATTTCATATATAAAAGAATATTAGATGTATAACTTAATTTTTGGCTGTACTACAAATATTACCATATAAAATTAATGTTTCTATTCCAACTTTTGACTTGTTGTGTCTGTCAGAGTTAAAATCATCGAGCCATACATAATGCCACCAAGCCAAAAGGCCAATCAGATCCCAACTGCGGTCTTTGGCTGAAAGTTTCATAGTTTTTTGGCTTGGTGGCTTTATGATTGTCACGTTGTTTTTAACTCTGCACATCCTATTGTTACATACAAATAAAATAAGCAAGTAAAAATGACTTAAATTCGGCTGTGTCGAATATTTGAATACCCTACACCAATGTCCTAAAAAAAATTTTTCAGTGCTTTTAATACAAATAATGTTTTTATTACAAGTAATGTAGGTGAAAAAAATTTTTGTGGTAAAAAAAATTTTAGTTGTGACAATTTTTTTGAGGTGAATATAAAAAATAATTCAATTCTAAAGGACTGGTTAAAAAACAAGTGAAAATATTACTTGACAGTCGCTACAAAAAGTATATAATTTACTATAGAGTGTTTTTCACACTCTACCAGAAATTCAACATGGTACAGAGTTCAGCGCCAACATTTTTAAATGAGAGGGCAACATTTTCAAAGTTGCTAAAGTGTTAAAAAACATTAAATTTGGTGTATGCAGTGCTGCCACATAAACAGTGTAATTTTTTATTCCAGTTTTTGGGATTCTTAACTGTTTACCAGTTTTTTCATGAAAACAATTTTTTTCAAATTATTGCATTTTTTATAGGACATGTCTAGTTATATGTTGCAACAATTAATAGCATATTTATTCTCTTTATTATATATTTTTACCATAGAAATTGTAAAGTGTGTACACACTTTAATACTTTTCATGTTACACATGCAACACAATTGCAAATTTTTGTTGTATTTTTTTACTTTATTAGACATGTCTAGTTTTATTAAAAATAAATATATTGAACAAATATTTTATTTTCATATGAAAAATCTAAAAACTACATAAATAAAATAAAAGAACATTTATTTTTATGAAATAATCTGAAAAATCTCTAGCATCCCAAAAACGGCAAAAAAAATAGTTAAAATTGGTTATATGGCAGCATCGCTAAACACTACTAAAAGTTGCCGACCAAAACTCACCTTTGTTGCCGCCAAACAATGTTCGTGTTCTAAGAGAGTACTAAAAAGTTTGTGAGAGAGAAACATACTCTTGAGAATTATATACTTTTTGGTCGCTCCCATGAAATTGTACTAATATACGTATTGGAAATTTAGAGATAAATTTACATTTTCACTCATAACTTTTTAACCGCTGGCCACTTTGCTTATTTAATTTTCAATTCAAACTGTTCGGGATAATCTACATTAATCTCGGTAAAAATGAGCACCCCCGCTTGCGTCTTCGCGCCGTGATCGCCATTTCAACAGACTGACTGACTTTTATATACTTTATGGGGTCTTAAGCCTATATTTCGACATGTTATTATATATGGCGGAGGGTATAAAAATCGCGCGAAAAAATTTTGCTTGCAGTGCTAAGTCAATCACACAAATAATTTCAGATTTTTTCAACAAAACTATTTCCCAAAAAAATTTATGATTTATAAAATCGAATTTTATAAATCACTACGTTATTGCGTTGGACTTTTAAGTTATCACCTTAATTGTCAAATTAAAAAATTTTTATTGTTACTTGCATTTATGCATATATGGAATTAATGTTTAACTCATATCGTCCCAAAGTTTTTTTTATAACCTTATAAATCTTAGTAGTTGAGGTAATTTGGGGTTACAAAACATGAATTTGAAGCCAATTTTTTTTCAGATTATTTGTTTTTGAGAAAAATGGTTCGATTTAACGAACACTGTATTTTGAATATTACAACAATACAAATGAAAAACAAAAACATTTGTTTTCTATTGTTTTTTTAATAGATTGAAAAAAATTTTAAATCAACGCTCAAAGAATTCAAGTGATGATTTTGACATCTCAAGTGATTATTTTTTCAGCGCAGTGATTTATGAAATTCTAATTTGTATGTATAAAATTTCAAATAACATAACGAACAGCTCTTTTAAAGCAAGAAATCACCTACCTTCAAGTAGTGATATACAAAATTGATATTAAAAAAAAAGATTTAAAGTGAGGCGTTGTTTTTTTTGCAAAATGAGGGCATTAATGTTTTAAAATTTATTATTTTTTCTTTTATATAAAATTTTTTGTGTTTTTAGTAGTAACACTTAACAGTTAGTTATGTAACAAAATAGGTTTTAAAAAGATCTGGAGGGAGCACTATACTAAAATGCATTTTTAAAATCCAGGGAAAATTTCCTTTCATTTGAGTACACACACTTATATGTTAAACGCAAACCGGTTTTTGGGGCCGGGCCCATTTTATTCCAGAGGCAGACATATTTTTATAAAGAACAAAATGCATTTTTGAGAACCTAAGATAATTTCCTTCCATTTGAGTAGCCGCAGTTATATGTTACTACACGTACCGGCTTTTAGGGCCCCTCAAGCCCCGCCCCTAAAAACCGAAGATAGAAAGAAATTTTCTGTTTTTATTCCAGAGGGGGTCCTATTTGCTTTTTTGGCAACACCCTATGAAGTGCACTTTTGCCAAAAGTTCTTGGTCATAAGGCCAAAGAGTATAAACTTTATGAGAGAAATTGTTGTAAAGGGTGTGACAAGTGGCACCATCCTGTTGGAACCACATATCGTCAAGGTACATATATCAATTTCTGAAATTCCAAATTAAGTTGGGCAAAAAACTTGACGTTAAGGTCAAGTTTGTTTGTTTGTTTTTAAACTTTGTTTACTTGTTTTGTTTCAAGTGGTTTTGAGTAAATTATTTTTTTAGTTTTCAAAAATGTGAGACCCCTTAAAGTAATATCTTATTTATTACGCTAAAGATCTTTTCTTTTTTTTATTAAAATTATTATTTTATTTTCAATTTAAACAAAAAAAAGGAAAATTTCTTTAGCTTAATAAATAAGATATTTATATTAAAATAAGATCAATTAAAATTATATAATTATCCATAAAGTAAGTAAAGTAATTCATTATAGCTTTGACCACATGTAAAAAAAATTTCCTTTAACAAAATAAAAATTACACAATTTCAAACTTAAAAACTCGAAGAATATTATTGAAACAATAAAGAAATTCTTTATTAGATTTGTTTTTTCGAATTTTATATCTATAACTACTTGTAAAGAAAATTACTATCCCTACTAACCTGACTTTTCTTTATTTTTGTAAACAAATATAATTTGAAGATTTGGGGCCGCCTTTGTACGCAAGCTGTTTTTGTATTTTGACTTCGCCGGAACGAGAAATAGAGCAATTATATTGTTTGCCTTGCTCTACCTTTACTTACAAACACATAATTCATTTGTAAGCTTTTGTTGTTTTTAATATTTTATCAAATTTACAAAACAAAAATTTCAAATATTTTTTTGATAAATATTTTTGTTTACATTTAAAAATAAAAAGTCAATAATTTCTTTGGCTTGCCAACATTTTTATACATTCTTAATTTTTAAGTAGCTATATCTAAAACTCCTTATCAAGTCCATATCTACTTAAATTTGTATGGAATATTTATATAAAATTTGAAATTAACGTACTTTGTTTACAAAGAGAATTTAACAGGTTATGGGCCCAACAAAGAAAACTGGAATACCGCAATTCAAGGGACAAAATTTTGAAAATTGGAGATTCCGCCATTTAGCGTAAACCGGTTGTTTGGAAGTTATAAAAGAGTCAGCTCACCAAAGCTGGGGATGTTGTAGGACATAATACTTATATTTGGTAAAAAAAGAATTTAAAAGCGCAAGATATAATACCTTCATACATTCATAATGATTTTCTGAAATATATCAGATATGAAATGTAAAGGGTGGTTAAATTTTAAGGGCTGATGTTGATTTTGAATAAAACACAAATTATTTAGGAAATTATTATCATTTCTTTTTATTATGGTAATATGGTATGGTTCAATTATGTATGGAATAAAATATCGGCCAAATGGCCGTCGCGATCTCGGCGGCACACCTCTTTCCGATGGTTCAAATTTTCGATGACGCTGAGGCATAATTGAGGTTCTATGCCGTTAATGTGCCGAATTATCTCATCCTTTAGCTCTTGAATTGTTGCTAGCTTATCGACGTACATCTTTTATTTCAAATAACCCCAAAGAAAGAAGTCCAACGGTGTCAAATCACATGATCTTGGCGGCCAATTGACATCGCCACCACGTGAGATAACACGGCCATTGAATTTGTCGCGCAAAAGAGCCATTGTTTCGTTAGCTGTGTGGCAAGTGGCACCGTCCTGTTAAAACCATATATCGTCTAGGGTCATATCCTTAATTCCTGGCCACAATAAGTTCGTTATCATCTCGCGATAGCGAACACTATTCACGGTAAATGCTTGGCCGACCTCATGACACACTATCGCGAACAACAGCAATGTGTTCCGCATAACGAACTGGGCGAGCATGCACAGGTGTTTCCACAGACCCGGTTTGCTGAATTTTTTTTTTAATGCTTTTATTAAATTTAAATTTAAAATTTTGCCTCAGCGCCCATTATGGCTTTATAGAGGCTACAAAAAAGTAGGCAACAATAAATATATTACACTGTATAATTTAAATTAAAAATTTAACAATATATGAATATAAAAAAAATATATAAAATAAAAAATATGTACATATTTACATTTTTAAGTTAATTTGTAAGAAGTATTTCGATGTTATAAGCAAGTCCTGTTTTATGCTTCCTTTAAAAGTTGACAGTATAAAAATATTTTTAAGGTCAGGTAATTGGTTATACTCGTTACCACCAGCGAAAGTAACTCGTTGTTTAGTCAACTCGAGGCGACATCTCGCTACATTCAGATCCGTCGCATGTCTTGTTATTCTCTGACTGTGTATGAGATTTTGATGAAACTGTATATTGTGAGATCCATATCCTTTAATACATTTAAAAACATAAATTAAAATTTGTTTTTTATATAACCCTCGTATTGGAAGTATAGTTTTTGCAAAATTTTTAAATAAGTTAACTGTACTGTATCTTAACGGCAGATTAAACACGATCTTCAAAGCTTTATTCTGTGCTGATTAAAGCGATTTTATTACTGAGCCAGATTTAGAGGCATAGATCATTGGGAGATATGTTAAGTGTGAGTGAATTAAAGAATTGTAGAGTAAAATTTTCGTTTCAGGATTCAATTTGTTTCTAAATTTATACAAAATACCAATTCCAGATGATATTTTAGATTTCAGCTGATTAATGTGGTTTTCCCATATAAGATTGTGACATACACTCAGAAAAAAAAGTTAATAGAAAAATTTGTAAACGGTTTTCAATCCCACTTTACTATTTTTGTACTGATTTTTAGTAAAAAAATTATTATTTAGCAAATCTTTTTGCTATTTACATTTACAAATTATAGAGTTTTTACAGAATATCTACAAATTTTCGTTGCTAATTTCAGAAATCATTTTACAAATTTTTGAAAACCGATTTGCTAAAATTAGCAAAAAAAAATTACTAATTAAAAAAAAGTCGATATTGAAGGAAATGTTATTTCTAATAATTCAAACTTATGCATACAAACTTAAATTGCCCTAAAATGTTACATAGGATTAAAAAAGGGATCGGAAGTGAAGATACCGACTCATGTCTAAAAATAGGACATCCACTTAAAATATCACTAAAAAGTTTTTTTATTTCTAAAAATCAGCCCTAACAACAATTTAAATTCCACCTTAAAAGTAAAAAAAAAATTTACTAAAATATTTTTCAAAACAGAAATTACCAAATTAAAACAAAATAATAAATTCGTTTATGTTTTAACAATTTTTAAGATTTTTAAGCCTTTGATTTTTTTTTTCATTTTGTATAAAACATCTTTTAAAAAATATAATTAAAATTTTTGATGCTCGATAAAAAAAATAAATCTAAAACTTTGTACTAATATTAATAGTATTTAGTAATTTTTTTTTTGCTGATTTAAGCAAACAGATTTTGAATTCCACTTTACAAAAAGTCTACTAAAATTTAGTAGCGGCTACTAATTTTTCTACTAATTTCATTGTACTACACGTCAGCAGACATGTGTTGCTAAGATTAGCAAAAAATACCGCTGGGCTCAAATTAGCAGAATTTCCCGTAATAACAGCAAAATTTTCAGTTGCCATTACAGACTTTTTTTTGGTGAGTGTAGATTAATTCCTAAATATTTAACACTCTCTGACTCATTTATCAAATTATCACCAATGTGTACGCCCATAACTCCATCGTTCCTTGAAATATGTGGCTTAAACTTTATAAATTTAGTTTTTCCTGAATTTAAAATCAGTTTGTTAATCCTCAGAAATTCGGACAAAATAGAGGCGTCATATTCGATCTGTGTTTGCAATACTTTTTCATGTTTATAATTGTATAAAAGACAGATATCATCAGCGAACATAAATAGTTTTCCATAAAACTTTATATTTTTCATATCATTTATATAAATTTTAAACAACAGTGGGCCCAAGACGCTACCCTGTGGGACACCACATAACACATCAAGCATGCCACTTTTCGATTCACCAACTTGAACAAATTGTCTTCGATTCCTTAAATAATCTTTAAATAACACAGTGCAACACATAAATTGGTTCCTCTTTCGTACCCGGTTTTTTTTGAAGTGTATATCGAAACTAAAAAAAATCCGCAACGGACTTGGCCAGATTACATCGAATTTTTTTTTATGGACACCCTAAGTTTTGGCACCCAAACATGATTTTTTTAAAAAAGGAAAATTTTTATGGAATCCATATATCATAAACCGTTCGGAATTTTGTTTTTATGTCTTTGGCAAAGTTGTAGATCCAAACCAAAGCAAAAAAAATTCTCACATGGACCGACCCAAAAAAATTGCATCCACTGCATCAAAATTGCAAAAAATTGGGAAAAAATGCTATTTTTTTTATGATTTTTTCATGATTTTGTCCTGAAATGGCTTAAATACTAGGAATTTAAGAAATATTTCTTCAGCTAAATTATATCTAACAACAATATAAACAACTCTCTAGTACATGTCATCTTAATACGAACATTCCTTAACCCTAGAAAGCACATCTTTTTGCTCACACTTATTTTGCATAGCCAATGTTTGTCGTTTCGACAAAGAAAGATCATATAGGTTAATGCCGTTTTGGTTGTTACTTGTTTTCAAATTTACTATTTAAACATTTTATTGTTGTAATGCTGATATGTTTTTGAAAAAATGAATATATTTATTATATTTATTATATATATATTTCCATATTATCATGAAAAAATAGCATTTTTTCCCAATTTTTTGCAATTTTGATGCAGTGGATGCAATTTTTTTGGGTCGGTCCATATGCGAATTTTTTTGCTTTGGTTTGGATCTACAACTTTGCCAAAGACATAAAAACAAAATTCCGAACGGTTTATGATATATGGATTCCATAAAAATTTTCCTTTTTTAAAAAAATCGTGTTTGGGTACAAAAATTTAGGGTGTCCATAAAAAAAAATTCGATGTAATCTGGCCAAGTCCTTTGCAGGTTTTTTTAGTTTCGATATATACTTCAAAAAAAACGGGTATGAAGGAGGAACCACACGATGACCTTAAAAATATATATATATTTCCATATTATCATGAAAAAATAGCATTTTTCCCCAATTTTTTGCAATTTTGATGCAGTGGATGCAATTTTTTTGGGTCGGTCCATATGAGAATTTTTTTGCTTTGGTTTGGATCTACAACTTTGCCAAAGACATAAAAACAAAATTCCGAACGGTTTATGATATATGGATTCCATAAAAATTTTCCTTTTTTAAAAAAATCGTGTTTGGGTACAAAAACTTAGGGTGTCCATAAAAAAAAATTCGATGTAATCTGGCCAAGTCCTTTGCAGGTTTTTTTTAGTTTCGATATATACTTCAAAAAAAAACGGGTATGAAGGAGGAACGACACGATGACCTTAAAAATGCTGCACTGTGTAATTCAACAGCATTTTGTGAAAAACCAATGAAATCTAGTTTCTTAACTAGTATATCGTCATCAACCAAGTCAAACGCTTTCGATAGATCAAAAAAAAAAAAACACCTGCAACTCCTTTAAAACCTGCATCACGTCCGCTACAAACATACTCCACCACATTTACAACAGCTTCTTCAGTTCCAGTGCCTTTTTTAAAACCGAATTGTCGATCAAACAAAATGTTATTTATCTCAAGGTAACTTGATAATTGCTCAAACAAAACTTTCTCCAATATCTTATCAGCGATTGAAAAAACTGAAATCGGACGATAATTCTCCACTTTATTACTTCGAATACCTTTAGGTATTGGCATAATTTTGTGCACCTTTAGTACATTCGGATATCTCATTTCCTCTATCATTTTATTAAATATGTTTGTTATTTCTTCTGACACAGCTGCTCTTCGTACTAATAACATTTTAGGTGTAATGTTGTCACAACCGGGACTTTTATTTATTTCTAAGCAATCCAAGAAGTGATCAATTTTTTCTTTTTCTGTGGCTTCTAGAACAAATCTTGAACTTACAGGAGACATTGTGCGAAACATATTGATGTCATCATTATCATTTTGAGGTATACCTACGCGCATATTTCGAACGGAATCATAAAAAAAAGTATTGAAAATAGAAGCTTTTTCGCTATCCAAGGTAACCACGGTATCATCATTGGTCAATAACTCCATAGAAGAATCTATTTTTTTCCAATTTGTTTATTTAAAAATTTCCAGGTTTTCTTAGGATCACCCTTACACAATTCTATATTATAAGAGTAATAATTATTCATTAATTCATTGTTGCAATATTTGATAATTTTACTTATTCGTTTGAGGCTATTTGCAATAAATTTGTTTTGCTTATTTTTCCTCCTTGCTTTTAACAATTTATTTTTGTACGATATAAGCGAGCTTAATTCTTCAGACACCCAAGGGTTTATTTTCTGTCTTATATTGATTTGCTTAGTTTTTATTTCAGTGCTTTGTAGAGCCGCTAATGACAGAGTATTAATAAGATTTTCACATTGTTGTTCAGATCAATTAAAATTTGCTTGAGTCAAGTTTTCATCTATATATGACCCATATTTTGTAAAGTCTATTCAATTTTTATTTTCAATAATAATCTCACGGTGACAAAAGCTCATTTCAATACGGCAAAATATAAAGTTGTGATCAGATAATGAACTCTGGACTGAGTTTACTGATATGGAATTTAAAAAATTACTAAATACGCAGTCAATACAAGATTCACTTTCCGGGCTTGTTACAAGATTATGACATGAAACGAAATCAAACTCAGTGAATGTGTCCATCAAGCAACGCCTAAGGTTATCAAAACAAATAAAATTTATGTTAACATCGCCAACAAAAAAACATGGAGAGTTTTGAACAGTTAAAAGTAAAGTATCTAACATTCTAGTAAACGTTTCGAGAGAGCATTTTTGTGATCTGTAGAGTGAAGTAATTACCATTGGTTTATTATCTATTAAAACATCAGGCAACGATATGCATATAAGATCCAGAAAATCTTTGCTCCAAGAAAAATATATACTAATATATACTGAAGTTCCACCGTAACAATCGCCTCTGCAACAATGTATAACATCATAACCGTCAATTGAGTATAGAATAACACACCTTTTATCAAACCAAGTTTCCTGAACTGCTATAATTTCGGGAATAACTGACATTCTACATATTTCTGATTTAAATTTATTTAGCGAGGAAATACTTCTTACATTAATTGACACAATATTAAAAAGATTTGAAATAGATTGGCTTTCATTAAATCCATTAAAAGAATTTATATTAGAAAAATATTTATTATGCATTATAAAAAGTTAAAAAAAAACTTTAAACTGTAAGTATAGTACCTAAGTTGAATTAATTTGGAGACTCAAATTGCACATCTTCGTTATCATCTTCATCATTATCAAAAGCAGCGATTAGATTTCGCCTATGAGCACCGCCTGCAGATTTACGCAGCATATCATCAACGTCATCAACAGATTTCAATCGGATTTATCATCCTTTTTAACAAAAACATTTCCAGTTTTAGCAAAAACATATTTAAATCCAACGGACTTTAACGACTTGGCATAATTCAGTAGCTCCAGTGTTTCTTTACAAAGAAAATCATTTAAAAAAACTTTTTTTAACCCTTCTATTTCCTTCATTTTTGACTTTTCATGCATAAAATTCTGTTTACTTTTTTTGTTTGTAAATTTAACGACAAGTGATTTTGTTTTTTCCTTTTCTTTACCGTCTTGTTTATCATTTTATTTGCGACGATTCAAAAAATAAGCTTCTTATACTTTGTCTTCGCAAATGTCAGCTCCTGCTTTTGCAGCTACATCTAATACCACTAGAGTATTCAAAAAACCGGCCTTGTGGAAAAACCGGTTTCGGTTTTCTTCGAAAAATCGAATTAAAAAAAACCGGTTTCGGTTTCGGTTTTTGCAGAAAAAACCGGTCAACCGGTTATTTTCGGTTTTTTTAATTTGAATAAAAAGCTTATATAATTTGTTAATCGTCTTAATTACAAACAAAAAAAAAAGAAATTTAATATATAAAGTAATAAAAATAAAGAAATACATTCTTTGAAAAAAAATATTTTATAATATTTTTTATTGTATTTCATTTCAACATTTTATTTATTGGTTTTAACATTTTTTAATATAATATCTTAAAAATTAATATTATAAAACTATATTCATATCAAATGAATAGAGATCATTAAGTTTGTAAATTGGGTAAAATAAGTACGTTAGTAATTTGAACGTTTAAAACGTTTGGCATTAAATAAGTTTTTTTAATATTACATTGTAAATATGTAAAAAGAAAATCTATTTTTCACTTCTAAAATAATATTTTAGAAATAATATGCAATTTAAATGTTTCGTTTTAAGTCGATTTTTTTGTTTACTTTTGATAAAGCTGGAAGTGGAAAATACTCTTTCACTAATAGTAGATGTTGGACAAATAGCCAAAAGACAATTCTATAAATTTTCTAACTTTTCAGTTCTTTTGTCGCATTTATCAAGATATATGAAATCATCATAAAATGAATGATTTTGTACAGTCTCTTTATTAGGATTTTGAATACTGTTTATTGTGTTATTTAGATCAGAAATTAAACTATTTTAATTTGGAATATCCAAAGTTAAGTCTTCATCGGAATATATCGGACTTACATCTAAATCTTCATAACCAAACGATTTTAAAAGTGTTCGGAAAAAATAAAAGAGACCAAGTAACCCAGTTGGTGATGTAATTAAAAAAACCGGTTAACCGAACAAAAAAGACCGGTTTTCGGGTTTCTTCGAATTTACAAAATATTCGAAACCGATCGGTTTTTAAAAATAAAGAAACCGGTTGACCGGTTTTCGGTTTCGGTATTTGAATACTCTAAATACCACCTCCACAGCAGTCATTTTATTATCAACATTAATTCTCCCGATTGTGGACACATTTGGTCGATTATGCTGTCCAAAAAAAATTACGAAGTGCACGAAATGCATTTTGATTTGAACGTCCATTTTCATAATAAGCCTGAATAACTTTAACGCGTTGCTCGATTGTGTATCTTTCCATGGTTCAAATTGAGTTAGTCTGAAATTGAGAAATGTCAAATAAAATGCAGAAAAAACATGACGTTTAGGTGTGGTTCACATTCAACATTGGCCCTTAAAATTTAACCACCCTTTATGTGGGATTCCTTAGTGACAATATTTGCTAAAAAAAATCATGCATCATTCAATTAAGGCCGCTGGTGCTAAGCCTGAAAGTGTTGCTGTATTTTCCTAGCTATTTTTAACGTTGCCTGAATCATATGATGCTGTTGTCACAGCTTTGGAAAAGCCGTAATACCGAAGAAAAAAAATCAAAATTTAACAGCTTTTGTTTCAGGAAACAAAAGAAGATTCTATGTTATATAAAGCGACACAAATGTGTTAAATTTGGACATATGATGAAAGATTGTCATTGGTAACCTGTCTGTGAATTAAACATTATACGCAACTTTAAACAGAGATCATGATTATCCATGTCGAATGCTTTAGAATGCCCCTTTTAAAAAACTCCGTCTTAGTAGATGTCTACGATAGAGGGGGAACCTACAGACCAAATTTAAGCTTTCTACCTCCTGGTTTGGGCTGCACGATTTTGAGTGAGTAACGTTATTCTTTTATATATGCGGAGAAAACAGATTTATTGTGACAACCGAATGTCTTGCCAACTGAATATTTTGGTTGCAGCAACCGAATTATTTAGTTGTCCCAACCAAATGTTTTCCTAATACAATTGAACTATTTGGTTTCAACCAAAATTCTGTTGCATTAAAAGAATTTCAGTTGCGACACACAAATATATCGGTGGTTTCAACCAAACCATTCGGTTGGCAAGAAATTCGGTTGTTGCAATGAATTTGTATTCTTTCCGTATAGAGATACATAAACAATCAACAATATAACAGATATTCCCTTAGGGCGAAGGCCTCTGCAGCCAGTTCCTGTAACTGTCATATTATTTGTAAATAACCTTTACTCTTAATAAATAAAAATAAATAAATTACAGATACTCATATAGAACGCTCAAGTGCTGCCAATACTTGTATGAAACTGTTCAACATTGCATTTTAAAAAGCGATTATTTAATTTTGTGTGTGTTTTCTTTTTTATTTTATTGGTGGCTAGTCTTTCTTCGTTTTGTTTTTTAATGTACTAGTTATAACATACGACAAAAACAATGTTATTGGTGGCGAGCTGCTGCTTGTGTAATGTGAATGACTGTTTGCTTAACTTTTATTTTTATCGCTTTATTCTTTATTTCTCTTTGTTAAAACTAAAAGTTTTTCCAATGACTCTTTGCAGTTTTTCGTTTTCAAAAAATAATCTTTTACTATGCTACTGCTGTTGAAAATTGATGCCAGTTTAAGTTATAGTGATAGTTAAAACTTTAGTTTTTATTTAAACTTAGCTGTTAAAACAGTTAAATATAGGTGCTTTCGCTGAAATCGCGCTAGCCTTTTAATCTTTGAAAATAAAATACAATCCTAACATGGAGTAAACAATAAAGTTGTAAAAGTTTTGAGAATTTGGGAATATTTTCGAGTGTCCAATAGACCAAAACCCTTTAAAAATATTTTCTTAGTCCATAAGATAAATATTTATATATAATATTATATATAGTTATATTTAATTAAATAAACCCAGATAAGTATACAACTAATTTAGCCTCATTAAGTCAGCCATGATATGTATAATTTTTCCCAAATTTCCGAATATACAATCGGTATAAACAAAACCCGAAAATATAATTAATATAACACAATTATACGAAAAATGTAATATAACAAAGTCAACCACAGAGTACTGAGTGCCTAACTCGCTATAATTCTGGCGAAAGCATTGTTTTTTTAAATTTTAATATTTTTTTAAATTTTTTAATTTATTTAATTAACTGCATTTTGTAGGATCTAATCTGGTACAATTCGACCTGACATTTTTCTAACAAATTTAGATCTTTATAAATCCCTAAATATATTGCTGGACCTAATTTTATCTGCCATTTCAAATAAGATCAGCTAGATATTACAGCAGATATTAAAGAATATCAAAGTGGGTATGATTAAATATTGCGGCATATTAATTTTTTGTTACTCGGGATATTATATTAAGCTTGCGAACATAAGTCTTAACCCTCTGCTGCATGAGAAGCCATATATGGCTTTTCATTTTCAGATTCAAATTTTCAACGAAAATTTTGCATGTTAATTTGATTTATAAGTGTGTTATAAAAATCAACAAAATATCTATGCATACGGTGGTAAGCTGTTATAATTTTTTTTATAGAATATATAGCTTTGTCAATAGTGTTTATGCGATTATTTTTTAATTGTTCATGTAAAACTCATGAAATCACACATTTCTTAGAACAGCCATATATGGCTTCTTATGCATTCACAGAAAAATTCGTCCAACTTTGGTTTACCATATTTGGCTTCTCATGCATTTACGGATAAAAATTAAGAAATTTTGTTTTCATATTTCTCATAATATGAACTCTTTTCATGACATCAGCGATGACTATAAAACGATTTTATTCGATTCCTTGTGATGAGTTAGAAAGTGATACCTGAGTCAGGCAATGAATCAGTGGCAAATTAGTCTGGTGATACCTGAAACGGATGAGAGTAGTGAATTTTATTCTGGGAATGAGGATCCGCTGGTCAGTTCATTTCCGAAAAAGAAAAAAGGTCAGAAGAGGGAGCAGAAAATAAGCTGAAAGGAAACTTAATTTGGTACATACACAGAAGACGTTTACCTTTTTTGGGAACCAAGGAATTGCCAGAGGTGATGTCTAAATTGGAAACCCCTACTGATTTTTTTCCCCAATGAATAACTTGACGTGATTATAGAAGAATCCAACAGAAAGTGTTCTTTTTGTATTTTGTTTTATTAATGTTCCTTATACTAAAATATTAATATAAAAATAAATAAATAAAAAATTTAAATTATATTTGTTGCATGAAACGCCATATATGGCAATAAATTTTTAGGGTGATAATGATAGGAGTGCATATGTAGCCATATATGGGAATTTTTTTTTCCAGAAAACTGACCTACTTTTCTCAAAAAATTTTGTTTGCATATCTTAATTATTCCATTTAAAAAAATAAATTAAACAAAAAAAACAAAAAATAATTTTAAGCTAGATCATAATGTATGCAGTAGAAGGTTAGGTTCTAAAAATACTAGAGAAACTATAGAAAAACGCTTTTAAATTATTATAGAAAAATCAAAAATGAACCCTAGTGGAAATATTACTGAAATGATAGATTAATAAGCGTATAGCTACAAGTAGAATTAGCTTATGCCTGCAATTTTAGAATAAGCTTATGCCTACAATTGTAGAATAAGCTTATGCCTACAATTGTAAAATTAGCTTATGTTTGGAAATAATAAATTGACTTTTACGTATAGTATTTTCATAATGCACTTTTATTTATTAAAATTTAAAAATACTTAAAAAAATACAAAATGGAAAAAAAAATCAAAAATTAAACATTAAATTTAAAAAACTTTAAAAATACTTTAAAATATTAAGAAAAAAATACAAGACATTACGCAATCGCATACAGGCATATTTTGACTAATACCACCACAATGCTTGTCATGTAATTAGACCGTGTATTATGCGCTTAAAACCGTGTATTATGCGCGTAAAGGCTTATTTAGCCATACGTAACGTGACGTATCTCCATATAGGTCTCTTTTTAACTCGTTAACTTAGATTATATCAGCTGATTCGTCACGGTACGATACATATAACTAAAGGCTGAATTAGCCAGACGTAACCCCCCGTTATCACATGCAAGTGCCAAAAACTCAATACATTTATACGTTTTTACTACCATAACCACATTTATACTACTTGCGACTCCGCTTGCAATGAATTATTAGATTAAGTAAAGTTTTGATAGTTTAGTTGTAGAATGACAAAACGAAAAACACAGTTGCCGAGTACTGAGTTTTTTATTTTTCAATTTATTAGTATTTGTTGCAATAAGAATTAATATTATAGCTGCTTTTGTGCACACACATATATATATATATATATATATATATATATATATATATATATATATATATATATATATATATATATATGTATATATATATCTATAAGAAGCATAGTGATAAAGGTTACAAAGTCACCTTAAGAGGTAAATTTAGATATTAATTTTTCGATTTTATAAAAGAAAGGGTCTACCCGGTTAACCGAGCTATAGAATATAAAATTTTATAAAATCGAAATACCTAATATGTATACTAAACATTTATGTATTGTATATGAAAGAGCAACAGTCTTTTTCGGTCCCATATACGGCTTTTTTATTCCGTTGCTCGCAATGGGTTTAAAGTTTGTAGAATTTTAACAGAAATAGTTTAGACGTAATTCTTACTTCAAGCTTTAAACTTTTTTTAACTTGTGGTGTAAAAATATTCCGATATTGGCTCTTGAATTGAAAAACTCCTTAATTTTCCATACATTTATTATCGAAAAAACACTGTCTGTTTCGGTCCCATGTTCGCCGTTTTTAATACCCAAATTTTGTAAATCCCCTGCGTTCACTACGTGGATTTTTACGTTATCACTTTAATTGTCAAATTAAAATAATAGTATAACATTTTCTTGTTTTATTCCAGAGGGGGTAATTTATTTCTTTTTTAAACAACGCCCGAGAAAGTGCACTCCAGCCATATTACACAACACAAATGCAAATAAATTAATTTTGGAAATGAAAAAACAATTTTTGAAAGGATTCTGCTAAATATTTAATAATTTACCTGCATTTATGGATATAAGGAATTTATGTTTGATTTGTTACATTTATCCCTACTTTTTTGCTATTGGCAACACAGCTAATTAAAAATCAGTTTTTTCTTATGTAAATATTTAGGCCGCCTGAAAACTAAACCCGCAAAATTTTTTTTAATTTTGAGGATTTTTTCAGAGGTATTTTTATTACTTCCATGACATATTGACCCAAGAACAAAAAAATCAAAAAGTGCTTAATAAAAATAAAATTTATTGCAAATTTATTACAAATTGTGTGTTTTTAAATAGTTTGAAAAAAAATTCAAACCAACCTTTATACAATTCAAGTGATGATTTCAACATCTCAGGAGATTAATTTTTCAGCGCAGTGATTTATGAAATTCTAATTTATATGTATAAAATTTCAAATAACGGAACGAACAGCTGTTTCAACGCGAGCAATCACATACTTTATTCAAGTGATTTACAAAACCCATTTTTAAAAATTATGTGTAATGAGGCGTTGCGATTTGCAAAATGAGGGCGTATGACTTGGTTCAAAATAGACTAAGACTTTGCAGAAATAATCTAGCTGTAATTCTGACTTGGATCTGTAAACTTTTTTTTAATTTGTGGAACAAAAAATATTCCAATGCCGCCTCTTAAACTTAGAAAATCCTGTATCTGTCATACATTAATATGAAAATGCCAATCTCCTTTTGCAAATATAATCTGCATAATTATGACATCAAAATAATATAAAATAATATAAAATTTATAATTTTTTTTATTGTTTAATTAAAATAAAAAGGTACTACAACCCGGTTAACCTGTCTGGACCGTAAAGACCGGGTAGACCTTAAAGAGCGGTCGACCGGTTTTAAAACCTGTCTGACTGGGTAAACCGGTTGACCGTAAAACCAGGTATTGGGGGGCTATAATATATATCCCTAGGTACCGTAGAGTGTTAAATACTTGGCAACAATGTAATTCATTGAAGACAGCAATTTTTGCCATACAGAGATACGTCTACGCTTAAGTCGCTCTAATCTATCCTTACTTCTAGCTTAATTCGTTCATACAAAATCTATGGAAATACAACCCTATATGAGTGTAAAAGCATTAACTACTTGAGAAGGATTGAGTGGAATCGAGCACTCAAAAGTTTTCCGATTATTCATACAATAAAAATTGATATAACTGCAAAACCCTTTGAAGGTTTTGTTTCTTTGATTGTCTTTTTAATTTGTGAGTTGAAACTAACGAATCTGAAATATCTTGTTGCACTTTGTCACAATTGTTAAATTTTAATTTTTATCAGATTGGCACAATTTTTGAGTTGAGATAATACCGCCCTAAATTAAGTTAACATCTAATATTTGGAATATAATTAGTCATTCAAAGTTGTTACTAAATTTTATAATACTTACCTTCATTGTATGTATTGGATTACCATCCAAAAATGTCCGATTAACAATATCAAAATATTTAAATGAATTTGGTGGCAACACACTTATGTTATTATATTCTAAATGCAAATTGTCCAAATTTAACTTTGTGGTCGATTGAATATCATACGTTTCATTGCCACTCAAGGACCATATTACATTATGAGATATATCCAAGGTACGTAAACTTTTCAATGGACCCAATGCATCATATGGTATCTCCGATAATATATTATCCGTTAGTAAAAGTTTCATTAATCTTGGCATACCATCCACAAAGACATTAGGATCAATTTCAAATAAATTGTTGCCACTCAAATCCAATGTTTCCAATATGAGGAGGCCTGAAAATGAATGAGCCTGCAGTGTGGATATGCAATTATCACGTAATATAAGTGTTTGCAAAGAATCCTCTAGACCACGAAAGGAATCATGCTGTATATGTGTTATGTGATTATGACCCAAATCTAAATGTCTTAATTTTTGTAAATGTCTAAATGATTTTGATGGTATTTCCACTAAATCATTTTTGGGCAGTATAAGTTCCCACAGAGAACGTTCTAGGCCAGTAAAAGCATCATCTGGTACTTCGGTTAAATGATTCCCTGATATTTTTAAACGGTACATTCCTAAAATTTAAATATAAATTTGTATATCAATGTAATTTTTAGTTATATTTCCAACCGCTAACCTGTTGATTGTAAAAAATATGGTTCAATTTCTCGTAATCCTGTATTTTCCATATGAAGCATGAAAACCTTAAGACAAAATATAACCATTTGTAGCCAGCAAAAAAGAAATTGAATACCTTCTCAAAAACCTAATTTTTATCACTTTCAAATTCACAACATTATACACAAGTTTTATACACAACCATCCTTTCTACATTCTATGGAAGTATTTTACATTATACTTTATACATTATTCTTATAAGTTCTTCCCTTCTTAAGTAACACAATATTATATTAAGTACTTCTTCCTTAAAGAAGAAGATCTGCATATTTTTTCGGAGTTTTTTTTAAGAAGAAATTAATATTTTTGCTATAGGTAAAAGTAGAAAAGAATGGTTGTACATGGAAGTACGGTTTTATACAACTTTATAGTCTAAATTTATTGCACAGATTTTATAATTTAAATGCCATTGGTGCATGTTTAAACAATGGGATTTTTTAATATATGAAAAAAAGAAATACATATACATTTTTTATTATTGTTATTCGATTTTTATAAATTTTAAATTGAGACTATTATTTACTCATTACAAGTATGTCCATATTTTAGCCAGTGGTTTCAATATTAGAAATAACTACTTATTTCAGTATTTTCTTGGAAAGGACTTATTAATATCTATACGCGTAAGCATTGGGTAACCATTCACCTTCAATGACACCCTCATGTTAAAATAACGTGTTATTGGACCGAAATGTAAGAATTTCCAATTTTTGTTTTCCCATTCCTGGTAGTAGCAAGTTTTGATGGATTGTTCCAAGATATCGATTTCTCTCAAAATATTATCGCACAGTTTTTCGTATAAAAAATTTACAATTTTTAGTTGGAAATTACTTATAAGACTTAGGCTCGTTATTTTATAACTTGCCTTTAAGGTACGTGTTAGTTAAAAGTAACTTTAGGTAAAGTACCCAATAAAATGACCTTTAAGTATTTTTGATTATCACAACTTTTCTATAAAATAAAAGAAAATTTTTTGAGAATATGCCATTACCAGAGCAAAATCCGATTACTTTTGCCAAATTAAAATGGTTCTTAAAAATTTTAGGTAAGTCTAAAATATTATTTACTTCTAGGAGTCTAGTAAAAAAATATGACATTTTTATTTACCAGACGCTGCTATGATGTTGTACTTAAATACACCGATTTGTATCTTTTTAACGTCTGAAGCGATTTTTAATACCAAACTGCTCAGGATGTCCATTTATATAGGTGAAAAGGAGCTGTACAGGTTGGATGGAAACGCACAGATGATATGCCATTTTTGGTGTTTGTAAAAAAATGGTAAAAATTATGCCCCAATTGTGCGTAACACTTCATATACATAAAAAATCAGTTGTGAATTTGAAAATGTCAAGAGAAGTGATTAATTTTTTCATGTTTCATGTTTACATAAAAATTATTTCTTAGCTTAATTTTCATAACTATTCTTACCTTTGATTGATTTACCATTCTTGGTAAGGCAGGAAAGGGAACGTCTTTGCAATAAACTATACCCAAATCTGATGATGATTTTGAACACGTACATAGTGAATTATATGTGCAAGGCGGATATCTCATTTCTTCTAATTCACGATGATTATACAGTGATGCTCTCGCCAGTGACATCCATATCATTATCAGTAATGTTATTATAAGGAAGGCATATCCAAACTTAAAGAAAAATTCCAGGCCCTTAAAATAATCGCAGAAATTAAATTTCAAATTAATTAGAATAGCCTGTGGTGAAATTATTTTTAATTTGTTTAAAGTGCACGATTTTTATTAAAACAATATATTAGGAGTAAATTTAATTTTTCATTGGCAATTTATATAAAATCAATGAATTAAATGTTCAAATCAATAAACTAATTTCATTTTTACATATAAAATACATTAATTCATAAACAATCAATTTTAATTCCCGAATCAAAAACAATTTTATTTAATAAATTTAATAAATTTTAGAAATTTTTAGAATTATTTCTAGAATTATTGTATTTTTATTTATTATCAGGCGCGCATCCAGGGGGAGCAGGGTGATATATCCTCTCCAAAAAAAAAACGATTAAAAAGAAAAAAAATAATAATACACAACAGACTGCTACGTGAAATACTTTTAAAATACACTCTGAAAAATGTTGAAATTTACAGTGATATTGTGTGTAACTTTTTGTTTAACATAGTACAAAATGTTTAAAAAACATGTAAAAAGGTTTAAATTGGGCTGTGCCGAATCTTTGAATACCCTCCATCAATGATATCCTAAAAAAAATTCTCACTGTTTTTGATAAAAATAATGTAAAAAACTTTAGAAGTAAAATTATGAAGTTGAAAAAACTTTTTGAGGTCAAAAACTTTTTTCGATTTGAAAACAAATTTTGTGGTAAAAAAATTTTTTGAGGTGAATATAAAATATTATTTACATCTAAGCGGCTTAAAAAGTATAAAAAGGATAGAGAGAAGTTCGCTCTCACGAACTTTTTAGTATTCTCTTAGAACACGAACATAGTTTGGCGGCAACAAAGGTGAGTTTTGGTCGGAAACTTTTAGTTTAACTATTTTTTGCCTTTTTTGGGATGCTTGAGATTTTTTCATAAAAAATGTTTTTTTATTTTATTCAGGTATTTTTTCAGATTTTTCATATAAAAATATAATCTTCTTTTTCAATAAACTTATTATTTTTACTTAAATTACACATATTTAAATTATTTAGTTTAATTTCTTCGACCTTTTTAATATAAATTCCAGGTAATAGATAGTCAAGCTCAAGGTCTATTTTATACAAAATTATTTATTTTTTATTCAATATTTCGGTATCTCAATGGATAGCTTCTTGAGAGATTTTTGGTTTTTTTAATTTTAAACAAATTTTTTAAAAAATCAAAATTCATGAAACAACAAAATCGTCAATTTTAAAAAATATTAAAAATTATACACAGGAAACAAAAATTATTCTATTACATTTTTATAAACTTATTTAATTTCCTATCTTATTCTTATAAATTAAATGTCTGTAGTTCTGAGTTACAATGTCTGGATCTGTTTTAAAATTAATTATTTGTTATATTGGATGTTGATAATTTGCAACATTTCTAACATGAAGCGTCGTTTGTAGTTTGTTTCTGTATTAAAAACTGTTGTATTTTCAAAATCTTGTGCATGATTAAGAGTGGCACCATGTGATGATAATACAGTTTTCTGAGAAGATGTATTTCTGTATTTTTTATCAGATCTATGTCCTGCCAATCTAGTTTTAAATTTGTTTTTTGTGGTACCTATATATACTGTTACGATAAATCGTTGATTTATTCACCTTTTAAATAAATCGAGTTCTTTTTATATTGCAAATAATAAACACAGTTTGAAATTATTTATAGCACTATTTATTTATAACAGGCACTAAAAATTACATAAGAACACTTTCATAGCACACTTTATTTACACGGTGTAGATAGACTAAACGTTAGCTACACTTTAGTTCGTGACACTTAGCGTTTTATTTTATAAACTGAACTACTGCGTCACCGAGTACCAGTATTTATATGAGTAGTCAGGTATTCTAGTTATTTCCAGTTTATTACGACACTAGATTTTTCCAGCTGTCAGAAAGTTTGTGATGAAAATTCTAGTGTTTAGAAATTTCTGCAACACTGCCGCCCACTTAAGCCTGTTCGTCCCGAACAGACATAGCTATTCCTTTTCCATAGTTGGCTAGTCTCTCTAGATGCACAACCTTCATTTTGGACCTTGGGCTCTGATCTTTCTGTATTCTGTATACCACATCATTCAACCTTTTAATTACTCTATAGGGTCCGTCCCAATGCGTTTGTAGTTTGGGAGATAATCGTTTCTTTCGTTGCGGGTTAAACAGCAGAACCAACTCGCCCTGATTAAATCCTTCAGAATTCGCTGCTCGATCGTACCGTGCCTTCAGCTTATCGCTGACTATTTTAATTCGATTGCGGACGAACTCCTGACGTTTGTTGAGGTCTTCTTGTTCCCGGGAAGAGTTGTCGTTTTCACTGTCTGTTGCGGCGGGCTTAACACCAAGTTCCAAATCGCCAGGCCATTTGAGTTCCGTTCCAAAGGTTGTTCTTGCAAGTATCCGGGAGGTGGAGCTGTTAGCGGTCGATTTGCACTCCTGAAGTTGTCCACGAATTCTTCTTACTGGTCCTTTAGCTGCGATGCATTACGCGCAATTTGCTATCCAGTGCTTACGACCCAGTAGAATCGATGTTTTAACTTCTCTAGGGTTTTCGTGACACCGAGATGACCACCACTGGGACATTCATGGAACTCTTTTAACACTTCGTTTATTCTAGATGCCGGCACCACAAATAAATTGGACACATTGTTGCCGTCGGTACTTTCCCATGTACGGTATAAGCAACTATTTAACACCTGTAAGCTATTCCACTGGGCCCAATATGCCTTCATCAGCGGACTTTCAGCTGATATCTACTCGCGGGTAGCCCTCCTATTTTCTTCTTTGGCATAATCTTTGCCAACTCCGTTGCGCCGCTGACCAGGCTTCACTCGACTCAATATGCGTTTGACGAATGTCCACGATACGGTCTTTTCCCTCAGCCTTTGGACTGTGTTTGCCATGCTTCCTACCCTTGATGTGCTTAATGGTAACCGGTTTTCTTACTTGAACCTTGCGCTCATATCCGACATCAAGGGGTATTTCAACATTCCGCCAAATCATAACTTTTTGCCCCATATGCAGATTAATGCCGTGACTAATCATGAAATCTGCACCAATGATTACTTCGTCCAAAATATCTGCATCAATAAATACATGATTGACGCTTACGTTGGAAATCGTTAGTTTTACATTCACTTTGCAATAGACAGTACTAGTATCCCCAGTAGATTTGCGCAGTCTCGCCCCATACAATGGTTCAATTGCCTCCTTACCTAAATCGGGCCTGATGACAGACTGTGATGCTCCTGTGTCTATATGAAAAATGTGCTCTTTGTTGGTGCTTTGCAGTTTCGCTGAAAGTGTCCCACTTTACCGCAGTTGTAGCATTTGTCCTTGGCCTTGACTTGCTTCTCTCTCAATGCCTGCTTAAATGCATCTTTTAACTACGTGAGCACTTCTCTGAATCCTACTGTTAGCTTTGTGCTTATATCTTGCTCTCTTTTAGCGGTTACTTCAAGGTTTCGCACATTAAATATTTGCGGCTTAACAATTATTTTCGCAGTCTCCTGTGACAGCCCAAATGATTCGAGAATCTTCTAGAGCCACTAATGAGAAAATGGATAGATTTGACAAGAAGTTGTCCGACTTAGAGAATGGCGTGGAAGTACAAGCCAAATATGTTGAGAGAAAACTACAAGATCTAGAAAATAAATTAAATAATCTCCAATCTCAAGAGGGCCCAGTACGGATTATTCAGGAAAGTTCTGGTAGAGCAAAGGCCCCTACTTTTGATGGCAGCATACCGTTTAATGTTTTTAAGTTCCTGTTCGAGACAGTTGCCGCCAGAAATATGTGGAACATCGAAGAGAAAGCTATAGAGTTAATGCTGGCCTTAAAAAGAAACGCTGCAGAAATTCTAGAAAGTGTGCCAATCACCTGCAGAAATAATTATGACGACATAATGGTGGCACTGCAGCGAGAGTATGGTGGCGACAAAAGAAATATACAGAATGGAACTAAGAGGTAGACTGCAGAGTGATTGCAAGATTTTGCGACAGAGATTGACCGGTTGGTGCAGCTAACTTATCTAGGCGAAAATCATCCATTCTTGGATCAGTTCAAAATTGAAGCATTTGTGAATGGAATTTGGGGTTCTGATGTGAGACATGCGGTGTGTGCTACGCAGAAATCGACTTTTGCTGAAACTGTCTCATTCGCGCTGGCCCAAGAGACTGCAAAGGAGATTTCCAAGCCACAAACATTTAAGGTGCGTAACCTCAAAGTGACTGCTGATAAAGAGGCAGATATAAGCACGAAGTTTACAGTTAAGGAGGCAGTTATGAAGGCATTAGGTGAAAAGCGAAGCAAACTGAAGAACAAATGCTACAACTGCGGTAAAGTGGGACACATTCAGCGAAACTGCAAAGCACCAAGGAAGAGCCCTCGGGCCGATCAGCAACCAGCTAAAGAGTCACCGTTAAACTAAAAAGAGCTAGCACTACGGGGTATGAGCTAGCTCCCACAACCGATGGCCCCATAATCTCCATATGAGTAACACAGCAGGGGAAAAGCAATCTTACTGCTTATGGGTTCATCAACGGACAAAAGCACATTTAAACCATAGATACAAGAGCATCACAGTCTATCATCAGGCCCGCTATAATGAAAAAGCCAGTTGAACCATTGCACGGGGTAAGTTTGCGAACAGCTACTGGATAGCAGGCTTCTGTCTATGGTAAGGTAAATTATTGTTGCCGATATTGTGGACGAAGTAATTATTGCTGCAGATTTTATGATTAGGCACGACATTGACCTGCATATGGGGCAAAAATTTATGATTTCGCAGAATGTTGAAATAGCCCTTTGTGTTGGATATGAACGCGAGGATCACTAAGAAAGCTAGTTATCATCAGCCACCAAAAACTACCAGTACGGGCAGAAACTTTAGTATGGGTGCGTAGGGAGAGAGATTGTGAGGACAGCAGCAGTAGAACCATCAGAAATAAAAAGTAACCTAATAAAGCGAAAGCCCTCGTGAAAACCAGCAAAGACAAAGAGTTCCTGTAAGAGTGCTGAACCTATCAAATTGTGAAAAAGTTGTCAGAGCGAACTCTGAAATAGCCAAGTGTACTGCGCCAGAAGCAATAATCAGATGCGAAAAGAACTTGGAACTTTCCAGTGCGTCCGTTGAAGATCAAGAGATGTTGGCAGAATATGTGGAAAAATGGGTTAAAGAACTGGCGCCGCCTGATAGAAATAAAGCACACAGCTAATCAGGAAATACGGCTCTGTCTTTGACATGAAAACCCAAAGTCAAGGAAGAACGGCGATTGTAAAACGCCGAAACGCACCGCGTAACTGCAGAGGGTATATCAACCGATGAAGATAAGATTCGGGCTGTAAAAGATTGGCCTCGCCCGAAAAATCTGCATGAGCTGCGCAGCTTTCTTGGTCTCTGCACATACTACCGACGATTTGTACCAAATTTTTCCAGTGTGGCTGCGAGTCTACATGAGCTAACTAAGAAGGCGCGACCATTTCATTGGGGTGAAGCCCAAGAACAAGCATTCCCAAGACTCAAGGAAAAGGCCGGGGGAAAATTTTGTGCTGTGTAAGCGGATACGGAATAGGAGGTGTGCTTTCGCAGGTGATCAATGGAACCGAAAAAGTCATAGGCTATTACAGCCGAGTACTTTCGAAGCCTAAAAGAAACTTCTGCGTAACGTGACGGGAACTCTTGGCGGCGGTAGAATGTGTAAAGCGCTACCACAAGTATCTGTACGGTCAGCACTTTCAACTAAGAACCGACCATTCTGCACTGAGGTGGCTGCTGCAATTTAAACAACCATAAGGGCAACAATCTCGTTGGATTGAACGACTTCAAAGCTATGATTTCAGCATCGATCACAGGAAAGGCATAAAACTGTGTAATGCGGACGCCCTTTCAAGACGCCCCTGTAACTTAGAGTGCAAACATTGTTCGAGGGCTGAAGGAAAAGAGTGCTTCGTTGATATAAGACTAACGCATATTGAGTCAAGTGAAGCCTGGTCAGCGGCGCAACAAAATGACCCCATACTGTCAAAAATTATGTCAGTCAAAGCAGAGGACAGGAGGCCCACCCGTGAACAAATATCAGCTGAAAGTCCGCTAACGAAGGCGTATTGGGCCCAGTGGAAAAGTCTACGGGTAAATTATCACTGCTTATACCGTATATGGGAAAGTGCGGACGGCAAAACTGAGACAAAGCTAATTGTGGTGCCGTCAAGAAAAATAGACGAAGTATTAAAAGAGTTCCATAACGGTCCCAGTGGTGGTCATATCGGTGTCACTAAACCCCTAGAGAAGTTAAAACAACGATTCTACTGAGTCGGCTGGCAGCAAACTGTAAGCGACTGGATAGCAAATTGCGCACAATGCATCGCAGCTAAAGGACCAGTAAGGAGAAGTCGTGGGCAACTTCAACAATACAACTCGGGTGCCCTATTTTAGCGGATGGCAATGGATGTAGCAGGCCCTTTCCCTGTTAGTGATTCCGGAAAACGTTAAGTTCTGGTGGTGATTGACTATTTTGTGCGCAATCGAATTAAAATAGTCAGCGATAAGATGAAGGCGAGGTACGATCGAGCAGCGAATTCTGAAGGATTTAATGACGGCGAGTTGGTTCTGCTGTTTAACCCGCAACGAAAGAAATGATTATCTCCCAAACTACAAACGCATTGGGACGGACCCTATAGAGTAATTAAAAGGTTGAATGATGTGGTATACAGAAAGATCAGAGATCAAGGTCCAAAACGAAGGTTGTGCATCTAGAGCAACTTGCCAACTATGGAAAAGGAATAGCTATGTCTATTCGGGACGAACAGGCTTAAGTGGGCGGCAGTGTTACAGAAATTTCTACACACTACAAATTTCATCACAAACTCTTTGACAGCTGGAAAAATCTATTGAAATAATAACTGGAAATAACTAGAATACCTGACTACTTATATAAATACTGGTAATTGGTGACGCAGTAGTTCAGTTGATAATAAAACTCCGTGTTAAGAACTAAAGTGTGGCTAACGTTTAGTTTATTTACATTGTGTGTATAAAGTGTGATATTAAAGTGCTTTTCTGTAATTTTTAGTGCCTGTTATAAATAAATAGAGCTATAAATAATTTCAAACAGTGTTTATTATTTGCAATATAAAAAGAACTCGATTTATTTAAAAGGTAAATAAATCAACGATTTTATAAAGGGTAAAATCGTAACAATATTTTTGATTCCTATTTAATTATTTCTATGAAAAACTATAACACTAATTTTTAAAACATTATCTATAAGGTTTTTAGCAGTATTTAATTGAATAAAACGAAATTATGTCATAGGGACAAGTTTATTCTTAACAATGTTAAGAAAACAGAAAAAATTTTGATAAATAACCGAGACATTTTAATTCTAAATGCAGATAAAGGTAATATTACAGTTGCGATGAATAAACATGACTATAGTTCAAGAATGAATGACTATATATATATATATATATATATATATATATATATATATGTGTGCACAGAGCATGTTGCGGGGACGGGTTTTCGTTCCACAAGTTACTATGAAGACATTTTGTTACTTTGGGGACCGTCCTCAAACTTTTAATTAATATACTGTATACACTAAAGACATTTTACTGGATACAGCGCATATTATAGAGACTTTTGTGGCTGTATATACAGATGTCTTCAAAGTATATGTAATGAATATATATATATATATATATATATATATATATATATATATTCATTGCCCAAACTTTGAAGACATCTGTATATACAGCCAAAAAAGTCCCTATAAAATGCGCTGTGTCGAGTAAAATGTCTTCAGAGTATGCACATATATATATATATGTGCACAGCGCATGTTGCGGGGACGGGTTTTCGTTCCACAAGTTACTATGAAGACATTTTGTTACTTTGGGGACTGTCCTAAAACTTTTCGTTATTCTACTGTTTACACTGAAGACATTTTACTGGATACAGCGCATATTATTGGGACTTTTTTGACTGTATATACAGATGTCTTTAAAGTATGGGCAATGAATATATATATATATATATATATATATATATATATATATATATATATATAGATATATATATATATATATATATATATATATATATGTCTTCATAGTAACTTGTGGAACGAAAACCCGTCCCCGCAACATGTGCTGTGCACATATATATATATATATATATATATATATATATATATATATATATATATATATGTATATATACGGGACGGTTTTTCGTTCCACAAGTTACTATGAAGACATTTTGTTACTTTGGGGACTGTCCTTAAACTTTTCGTTATTCTACTGTTTACACTGAAGACATTTTACTGGATTCAGTGCATATTATAGGGACTTTTTTGGCTGTATATACAGATGTCTTCAAAGTATGCGCAATGAATATATATATATATATATATATATATATATATATATATATATATATATATATATATATATATATGTGCACAGCACATATTGCGGGGACGGGTTTTCGTTCCACAAGTTACTATGAAGACATTTTGTTACTTTGTGGACTGTCCTTAAACTTTTCGTTATTGTAGTGTTTACTCTGAAGACATTTTACTGGACACAGCGCATTTTATAGGGACTTTTTTGGCTGTATATACAGATGTCTTCAAAGTATGGGCAATGCATATATATATATATATATATATGTGCACAGCACATGCTGCGGGGACGGTTTTTCGTTCCACAAGTTACTATGAAGACATTTTGTTACTTTGGGGACCGTCCTCAAACTTTTAAGTAATCTACTGTATACATTGAAGACATTTTACTCGATACACCGCATATCATAGGGACTTTTTTGGCTGTATATACAGATGTCTTCAAAGTATCCGCAATGAATATATATATATATATATATATATATATATATATATATATATATATATATATATATATATATATATATATATGTGCACATGGAGCTTAAATACAACACACAATGCATTAAGAGAAGATATGGCTAGTGCATTCTCAAAACTTACTCAGACAATTTCTGGTTTAACTAATCAGGTCAACGATCTGAGAGTACTTAATAAAGAAAAGGACGTTATGTTAAAAAATATGGAGATCACAGTGAATGTGCTAGAACAGAAATTGTTAAACAGGAGCGTAGAGATAAAAAATGTGCAAAATGATAATCTAACCCCAGTCGAAGTTGTTAAAACGACCGCCGCATCTGTTAATGTTGAGATTCTTAACACTGATATTAGTAATGCGTACAAAATACAGAAAAAAAACAAAATAATAGTTGAGTTTTTCTCTCTAAACAAAAAAGAGAGTTAATGGCAAATATATATCGACATAGGGTAAAAGGAGGTATATTGAATGTAAATACTACAGCTAACATACCAAATGAAAATATCAACAATGATTATATTGTATATATAAATGACGAATTATCAGCTCATAATCGTAAACTCTTATGGTCAGCAAAGACAAAAGCTAAGGAAACAGGATAGAAATTTGTATGGTTCAATAACGGACATGTCCTAGCTAAAAAAGTGAAAATTATAGTGCCATTTTCATCTTGAACTTTGCTGATATTGAACTTATTGTGTAAATAAAACATTTTATTCTCATTGTCTCATAAAACTTTGTAAGAACAATCTTTTTAAATAAAAAAAAAAATAAAAAAACTAAAAAATAAATACAAAAAACATGAATAATATATTTCGTCAAACAGTTGACAGTGTTAGTCATATAAGTCACGAATTTTTAAGTTATCCGATTTCCATACTTTTTTTAAATATCCGTTCCCTTCGTACAAATTTCAACTCCTTTTTGGCCACAGTGTGTGTTCTGATGCATTTAATTATTATTATTTCATCAAACATATGTTTTTATATTTTATTCATGTATTTTTTCAGATTTTTCATTTAAAAATATAATATTTGTTCAATATACTATTTATTTTTACTAAAATTAGACATGTCTAATAAAGTAAAAAAATACAACAAAAATTTGCAATTATGTTAAAAAAAAGTTACGAATTCAAACATAACATTGTGACATGAAAAGTATTAAGGTATGTACACACACATTGACCAACTATGTCTATTCATATCCATTATTTCCCATTTCTATGGTAAAAATATATAATAAAGAGAATAAATATGCCATTTATTGTTGCAACATATAACTAAAAACCTATAAAAAATGCAATAATTTGAAAAAAAATTGTTTTCATGAAAAAACTGGTAAACAGTTAAGAATCCCAAAAACTGGGATAAAAAATTACACTGTTTATGTGGCAGCACTGTGTACACCAAATTTAATGTTTTTCAACACTTTAGCAACTTTGAAAATGTTGTCCTCTCATTTAAAAATGTTGCCGCTGAACTCTGTACAATGTTGAATTTCTGGTAGAGCGGGAAAAATACTCTATAGTAAATTATATACATTTTGTGTCATCTAACGGCCTACAATGTATAATTAAAGATTGCACGAGAGAAGACTTAAAACACAGATTCTCACACGTTTATAGATTATATGTTTGTTAAAAGTAAACAAATAAATTCAAACATTTATGCATCTATAGCAGGGATGGAAAACATGGTACAATTGTAATTTTAAAATTTTTTCCTATTTTCAATTTATAACTTGATAAAACAACATAACATAAAGTCGACTTTTTTTAAAAGCAACTTTAAATTAAAAACCTGTTTTTATTTATTTAGCTACTATAGTAAAAAATAAAGTCAGTTTTAAGTTGAACCGGCTCTAAATTGGTGTCACATCAAATGTACCAAATGTTTCCATACACATTGTACTAAAATATTCGGAAGTGGCAACATTGAACAGCTGATTTTAAATTACCTCTCAAAACAAAAAAATAAGAAAAAAGTGTATAATTTTTAAAAAGCTATTAAATGCCTTTAAATTTTTTAATAGCAAATCCTGAAAAGGTTAAATTGCCCTCCAAGGGAGGCGGACAGAAAAACAAGAGTAAAATTTTACAAAGTTTTGTGGGAATTATACGACTATATAAAATTAACGAAAAATTTTGTTTCACCCGGTCAATTAAAATTTTTTTAAGTATTTTTAGTGTCTAAGCAAATATGACTCAATACGATAAAATTTGTAAAAAAAACGGAAAAAATTTTGGTACCGTGAGGATCGAAAATGTACGATTTGTTTGTCTACTTCGTACAATAACAGAAAACATATTTTCCATCCCTGATCTATAGCAGGGATGCCCAGTTCATGAAACAATTGTTTGGTGAGAACTCACACTTATTCTTATGCTCTTTCATTTAGTCGTTGATGATAAGTCAAAAAGTATATAATTTTCTATAGAGTATGTTTCTCTCTCACGAACTTTTTAGTACTCTCTTAGAACACGAACATAGTTTGGCGGCAACAAAGGTGAGTTTTGGTCGGCAACTTTTAGTAGTGTTTAGCGGTGCTGCCATATAACCAATTTTAACTTTTTTTTTGCCGTTTTTTGGGATGCTAGAGATTTTTCAGATTATTTCATAAAAAAATGTTTTTTTATTTTATTCATGTTTTTTTTCAGATTTTTTATAAAAAATATAATATTTGTTCAATATACTATTTATTTTTTACTAAAATTAGACATATCTAATAAAGTAAAAAAATACAACAAAAATTTGCAATTGTGTTAAAAAATAGTTACGAATTCAAACATAACATTGTGACATGAAAAGTATTAAAGTGTGTACATACACTTTGACCAACTATGTCTATTCATATCCATTATTTCCCATTTCTATGGTAAAAATATATAATAAAGAGAATAAATATGCTATTAATTGTTGCAACATATATCTAAAAACCTATAAAAAATGCAATAATTTGAAAAAAAATTATTTCCATGAAAAAACTGGTAAACAGTTAAGAATCCCAAAAACTGGGATAAAAAATTACGGTTTTTCGTTCCACAAGTTACTATGAAGACATTTTGTTACTTTGGAGACTGTCCTTAAACTTTTCGTTATTCTACTGTTTACACTGAAGACATTTTACTGGATACAGCGCATATTATTGGGACTTTTTTGACTGTATATATATATATATATATATATATATATATATATATTCATTGTGCATACTTTAAAGACATCTGTATATACAGCCAAAAAAGTCCCTATAATATGCGCTGTATCCAGTAAACTGTCTTTAGTGTATACAGTAGATTAATTAAAAGTTTAAGGACGGTCCTCAAAGTAACAAAATGTCTTCATAGTAACTTGTGGAACGAAAAACCGTCCCCGCAATATGAGCTGTGCACATATATATATATATATATATATATATATATATATATGTCTTCATAGTAACTTGTGGAACGAAAACCCGTCCCCGCAACATGTGCTGTGCACATATATATATATATATATATATATATATATATATATATATATATATATATATATATATATATATATATATATATATATATATATATATATGTATATATACGGGACGGTTTTTCGTTCCACAAGTTACTATGAAGACATTTTGTTACTTTGGGGACTGTCCTTAAACTTTTCGTTATTCTACTGTTTACACTGAAGACATTTTACTGGATTCAGTGCATATTATAGGGACTTTTTTGGCTGTATATACAGATGTCTTCAAAGTATGCGCAATGAATATATATATATATATATATATATATATATATATATATATATATATATATGTGCACATGGAGCTTAAATACAACACACAATGCATTAAGAGAAGATATGGCTAGTGCATTCTCAAAACTTACTCAGACAATATCTGGTTTAACTAATCAGGTCAACGATCTGAGAGTACTTAATAAAGAAAAGGACGTTATGTTAAAAAATATGGAGATCACAGTGAATGTGCTAGAACAGAAATTGTTAAACAGGAGCGTAGAGATAAAAAATGTGCAAAATGATAATCTAACCCCAGTCGAAGTTGTTAAAACGATCGCCGCATCTGTTAATGTTGAGATTCTTAACACTGATATTAGTAATGCGTACAAAATACAGAAAAAAAACAAAATAATAGTTGAGTTTTTCTCTCTAAACAAAAAAGAGAGTTAATGGCAAATATATATCGACATAGGGTAAAAGGAGGTATATTGAATGTAAATACTACAGCTAACATACCAAATGAAAATATCAACAATGATTATATTGTATATATAAATGACGAATTATCAGCTCATAATCGTAAACTCTTATGGTCAGCAAAGACAAAAGCTAAGGAAACAGGATAGAAATTTGTATGGTTCAATAACGGACATGTCCTAGCTAAAAAAGTGAAAATTATAGTGCCATTTTCATCTTGAACTTTGCTGATATTGAACTTATTGTGTAAATAAAACATTTTATTCTCATTGTCTCATAAAACTTTGTAAGAACAATCTTTTTAAATAAAAAAAAAATAAAAAAAACTAAAAAATAAATACAAAAAACATGAATAATATATTTCGTCAAACAGTTGACAGTGTTAGTCATATAAGTCACGAATTTTTAAGTTATCCGATTTCCATACTTTTTTTAAATATCCGTTCCCTTCGTACAAATTTCAACTCCTTTTTGGCCACAGTGTGTGTTCTGATGCATTTAATTATTATTATTTCATCAAACATATGTTTTTATATTTTATTCATGTATTTTTTCAGATTTTTCATTTAAAAATATAATATTTGTTCAATATACTATTTATTTTTACTAAAATTAGACATGTCTAATAAAGTAAAAAAATACAACAAAAATTTGCAATTATGTTAAAAAAAAGTTACGAATTCAAACATAACATTGTGACATGAAAAGTATTAAGGTATGTACACACACATTGACCAACTATGTCTATTCATATCCATTATTTCCCATTTCTATGGTAAAAATATATAATAAAGAGAATAAATATGCCATTTATTGTTGCAACATATAACTAAAAACCTATAAAAAATGCAATAATTTGAAAAAAAATTGTTTTCATGAAAAAACTGGTAAACAGTTAAGAATCCCAAAAACTGGGATAAAAAATTACACTGTTTATGTGGCAGCACTGCGTACACCAAATTTAATGTTTTTCAACACTTTAGCAACTTTGAAAATGTTGTCCTCTCATTTAAAAATGTTGCCGCTGAACTCTGTACAATGTTGAATTTCTGGTAGAGCGGGAAAAATACTCTATAGTAAATTATATACATTTTGTGTCATCTAACGGCCTACAATGTATAATTAAAGATTGCACGAGAGAAGACTTAAAACACAGATTCTCACACGTTTATAGATTATATGTTTGTTAAAAGTAAACAAATAAATTCAAACATTTATGCATCTATAGCAGGGATGGAAAACATGGTACAATTGTAATTTTAAAATTTTTTCCTATTTTCAATTTATAACTTGATAAAACAACATAACATAAAGTCGACTTTTTTTAAAAGCAACTTTAAATTAAAAACCTGTTTTTATTTATTTAGCTACTATAGTAAAAAATAAAGTCAGTTTTAAGTTGAACCGGCTCTAAATTGGTGTCACATCAAATGTACCAAATGTTTCCATACACATTGTACTAAAATATTCGGAAGTGGCAACATTGAACAGCTGATTTTAAATTACCTCTCAAAACAAAAAAATAAGAAAAAAGTGTATAATTTTTAAAAAGCTATTAAATGCCTTTAAATTTTTTAATAGCAAATCCTGAAAAGGTTAAATTGCCCTCCAAGGGAGGCGGACAGAAAAACAAGAGTAAAATTTTACAAAGTTTTGTGGGAATTATACGACTATATAAAATTAACGAAAAATTTTGTTTCACCCGGTCAATTAAAATTTTTTTAAGTATTTTTAGTGTCTAAGCAAATATGACTCAATACGATAAAATTTGTAAAAAAAACGGAAAAAATTTTGGTACCGTGAGGATCGAAAATGTACGATTTGTTTGTCTACTTCGTACAATAACAGAAAACATATTTTCCATCCCTGATCTATAGCAGGGATGCCCAGTTCATGAAACAATTGTTTGGTGAGAACTCACACTTATTCTTATGCTCTTTCATTTAGTCGTTGATGATAAGTCAAAAAGTATATAATTTTCTATAGAGTATGTTTCTCTCTCACGAACTTTTTAGTACTCTCTTAGAACACGAACATAGTTTGGCGGCAACAAAGGTGAGTTTTGGTCGGCAACTTTTAGTAGTGTTTAGCGGTGCTGCCATATAACCAATTTTAACTTTTTTTTTGCCGTTTTTTGGGATGCTAGAGATTTTTCAGATTATTTCATAAAAAAAATGTTTTTTTATTTTATTCATGTTTTTTTTCAGATTTTTTATAAAAAATATAATATTTGTTCAATATACTATTTATTTTTTACTAAAATTAGACATATCTAATAAAGTAAAAAAATACAACAAAAATTTGCAATTGTGTTAAAAAATAGTTACGAATTCAAACATAACATTGTGACATGAAAAGTATTAAAGTGTGTACATACACTTTGACCAACTATGTCTATTCATATCCATTATTTCCCATTTCTATGGTAAAAATATATAATAAAGAGAATAAATATGCTATTAATTGTTGCAACATATATCTAAAAACCTATAAAAAATGCAATAATTTGAAAAAAAATTATTTCCATGAAAAAACTGGTAAACAGTTAAGAATCCCAAAAACTGGGATAAAAAATTACTCTTTTTATGTGGCAGCACTGCATACACCAAATTCAATGTTTTTCAACATTAAAAATGTTGCCGCTGAACTCTGTACCATGTTGAATTTCTGGTAGAGCGGGAAAAATACTCTATAGAAAATTATATACTTTTTGGATAAGTCGACAAGTGTACACGTTTAGCGGATGCTTTATTACTTTTTTTCAGGTTCACACTCAAAAAATGTTGCGTGGTCATTCAATGCCATGTTAATGCTCTTTCATTATTTTTTTTTGTTGTTGTTATATGAACTAAATAAAATTGAAGCGAAATAGAAGCACCTGCAAAAATGAGATGGTAGAGTTCTGGAAAAACTTGGATATGGATTTTCCTAAACTGAAAAAAAATTCTTTAAGGTGCTTGTCTTTCTTTCCTTCAACATATATTTGCGAACAAATCTTTTCAGATTTGAAATTCATTTGCTCTAAGCAACGTAATTCTGAACAATTAAAGAATATTTTGTAAATAAGAAATTGTCACAAAAGTATTAAATTAGAATCGTTCATATAAGATTCATAATTGCAATCTTTTTTTTCGTGAAAATTTTGAAAACGTTTTGATTTATTATAATGAATTATATTATTAAGTTGTTTTTTGTTTTGTTTTTGTTAAATAAAATGTATGCGCAATATAACATAAATATCATATTAACATCTTTTACTTTTATAGCGTTTATAAATAATTGAGTATTTTAATTTAAAAAATTAAATTGAATTATTTTATTTAAAAATATGTATATTTATATTTTTGGTATTTTATATGAATAAAATTATTCTGTTTTTCAATCTCTTACTAACATTATAACTTGGCTGTAAATTAATCAATTCTCTCAATTTGTATTTTCTCTCTTACTCACTAATACACAACAAAAATTTGTTTGGGCTCTATAGCAGTGCTGTTCAAAAATAAAAAAAAATAAAAAAATATGTAGTTGAGTTAGTGAGAAAATGAGAATTGCACTGTAAAGCTGAAAGTCCATACCACGCGTTATCGCGTCAACGCTTTGTACGCATCAACGCTTTGCTGAAATTCGAGTTACATACGACGCTTTTGACGCATTTGTTTTGATCAATTTTAGCGTAAATTTGTTGAATAAAATAAATTTAAAATGAAGAACTTTATGTTTTTTTACAGCTCCAATTAGTTTTTCCTCCATTGTGTAGTTTTTGAAATAAAAATAACCTATCAAAATCAGCTGATCCGTTCGTACGCTGCTTATACGTAGAAAGTAGACCTACTTTACGCGTCATACGCGTCAAGGCATTCTACGCTTCGATACTATGTAACTTGCAGCATACAATTACACTGATTCTACTTTTTTGACAACCGCGTATGACGCAAAGAAGCGCAGCATGCGTGGTATGGACTTTCAGCTTAAGAAATGTTCAATGTCTTAATAGCAGTGTTAGTATCTGTATGCATTTATTTTTTTTATTGAATATATGAATCTTGTAATGTGTTGTGTAAAACTGTTTTAAAGAAATAAAAATTAAACAAAAATTTAATTTTCGAAAAGAAAAAAATAAATACATACATATATATGTACATAAAGGGTGGTTTTTTTTCATTGTATAAGAAACAAAAAGTTGTAGATTTTTTCAATCAATATTAATGATTTCATTGTATTTACATATTAATAAAATATCTTTAATATGTTGGATTTATTATGTTATCCTGTTAAAAAATGCAATTTTTGGTAGGAAAAAAATACATTCGATCGGAATAAAAGAATGAAAGATCGGACTCGAATTTTTAAAAACATTTAAATTTTTATATTAAAAAAATGCGTTTTTTTATTAAGTCTATTAAAGATTTTTATAGATCTTGTATTATCATAAAATATTTTTGTACATTGCTATTATATTTTTTTAGTGCATTAAAAAAAAATTAGCATACATCCACTACACATGTTCACTCGCCGCTGTTTCAGTGACGATTAAAAGCAAGAGCGGAAGAATACATGTGAGTTGAGCAGAGGACAATTGTCCCATGAAATGAACAGCACTGATCTATAGTAAAAACAATAATATCGGAGGGTCAATTCTCGTTCTGTGATAATGTGAAGTGAAAAAAAACTTTTCATTTGCGTTTTCGTAAGCACTTTTCACTCGAACTTTTCACAAACACATAAATTGCGATTCTCGTATGTATTATGAAAAAAATGTTTCATTCGCACTGTACCCATGAAAATTTTGTAACTGTGTTATCCAAAATTTAAAGCAAATGTCAAAACAGAGAAAAACGTAAACAAAAGTGAATTAAGTTCGTAAAATTTATTTTAAATAATTATATAAAAATATCTGGATTTTACTCAAAGAATTCCGGATAAACAAAGGTAAGACAATGATGTTACAAGTATATCATTGCAGTAAATAATTTAATAATTTATAGGAATTTTTTGAGAGTTCTGAGACGCATACTTCGTGATGACCACAATCCATTCGAGATGACAACCGACAAGCACTTCATGGATTTATATCGGCTTACTTTAAGTGAACTATGTTTGGTGTGCGTATGAAGTCTAATATTACTTAAAGAAAAAACATTTCATAAAGAATATAAATAAAATAATATGTAAATAAATATGTCATATTTTTGCCATTTTTGCCATTTTTCACTGTCCTTTTGGGTCACACTAAAACTGTTAAGGCTCGCCGCTAATTCGTTACACTTTTCGTCTCTAAATTTGGCACCATCTGCAGTTACAAATCTGTAAATATGGGATTAATAAAAGTGTGATTATGGTTATTAATCTACTTACTTATCGTTTGCAATGTCCACATGCTTTTATTAATAATTAATTTAATACTCCTTTTGGCTTTCGCTGGCACGCTTTCCTCTTACAATCTTCTCCATGTTTATTTCACTTATAAATAGTTTGTGTAAACAATTTTTTCATATGAAAATATTTTGATTGTTGTTTGCACTGTTACACAAAACAAGAATCGCCAGTGCTGTGCAATCGTGAAAAAATCTTGTTTCGTTCCACTTTTTTTTCATATGAAAACGTTTTGATATTTCTTTACATTTTTTCACAGAACGCGAATCAAAAGTACTATGAAAACATGAAAAAACTTTTCATTTCACCGTTTCACAGAACGAGAATTGACCCTCGGATCATTACTCTTTTATATATTGTCTCTCAGAGTTTAATGTGAACAAAAAAATAATAGATGATACCCAATACATCAAAATAAGTAACAACAAAGTAAAACAGCAGATATGTACAACAAACTGGCACGAAATAGGAAACTTTACAAACCCAAATACGATGTTTAATTCAATCAATGAAAAATTTAACAAATTTTATAAATAATTGTACAAAAAAAAGAAAAAAAGAATTTCAAGTCCATGGATAAACGATAACTTAATAAAAAGCTGTGAAGTTCGGAATAAACTTTATAAAAAATGGTTAGAAAACAAAAGTAACAAATTAATTGAAAATGAATTAAAAAAATATAGAAACTCCTTAAATAAAAAACTTAATTACGCTAAAAACTTTTATTATAAGAAAAAGTTTTATGAAAATAGAAACAATATTCGGGCAGCATGGCAAGTCATAAATGAAATAATAGGTAGAACGTCCAACAATGTAGATGAAATAATTATTAAAAACTTTAAAAACATGAATTTATCTGATATTTGCAATAATTTTGCAATAAATTTTAAACAAAATGTAAAAGATATTTTGCATAACTGTGAAATTAAAACAATAAATTAACCAGTACAAGTACTTCAAAGCTCCTTTTATCTGGCAAACAAATTCGAAGAAGAAATCTTCAATATTTTGAATTCGCTTAATGTAATAAAAGTGCTGGTCATGATAGGATAAGACCGTTTGATCTCAAGAACAATGCCGCGGCTATAACTCCAATGATCACAAAACTTATAAATCCTATAATAAATACAGCAACCATTCCAACCACATGTTCGGCCAATATATAAAAATGGCACAAAATCAGATTTTAACAATTAACGTCCAATTTCAATCCTGTCCGTTGTTCAAAAGATAATGGAAGAAGACGTATGCGTTAGATTGACGGACTTTATAAATAAATACCAAATAATATATACAAATCAGTATGGATTTCAAAAGGGGAAAAATTTAAACCAACTTCTTGGTAACTTTGCAAACTAAATACATGAACAATTAAGTAAAAGCCATCACTGCCTTACATTGTTCATTGAGTGCCACGATCATGGTTTAATAACACTGTCCAACAAATTAAGACTTTTTGAATGGAACAGAATAGCGACCCCATAATTCTGAAAGGGTATGTTGAGTAGATCATTTTTGTAGAACAAACTTATGGTCCAGCACGTCTGAGTTTTTTTTACAGTGGGTCAAAGTTTTCATTTTTTGGTCGAAGGGAGCATTATACTATATGAAAAAAATGCTGTAAGTTAATGTCTGAGAGAATTCTTATGGTCAGAGTTGTATTGTGGAATTGTATGAGGATTATTTTTGTGGAAGATCTTCTTGGAGATTGTCATAGAAAAACTGTGTTTTTACTTTTTTTAGGCCAAAAAATAATTTTTTATATTATTATTATTTATTGATATTAAAATATTAAATTAATTTACATTTATGACCTTGCGAAGCCATTGCGGCTTGTCTGCAGGTACAGAAATTTAAAAATACATTTATAATTTTCAATTTACAATAATAGAGCATTCATTGCTGGTTTATAAAAAAATTTTTAAATATTTTTTTCCTTTTATGATAATTGGTTACGTTATTAATTAGTTCATTTGGCATTTTGTTGAATATTGTTGGTAGCATTACAAATAGGGTGCTTTTCCCATAATGATTTTTGTGTCTTTGTACACGGTATCTTCCTTTAGCATTCATTCTGGTCTGGTGGATGTGATCAATTCTTTTCAGAAATCTGGAATCATTGAAAAATTCTATCGACAATGTAGTGTAGATGCTGTTAACGTCTAAAATATTCAAAACTATATTGTTAGTTGATGAGCTGTAGTTCGCATTTATTGTACTATACGTGTTGTTTGTATAAACATGATCATTCAAATTATCGGATACATTTTGTAAGTGGACAATATTACTTGCTGTGTCGTAATTGGTGTTAGTATTAACCATTTATCTATCAGCGTTCATATTGATTGTTGCAGTATTCAGTGAATTGTTTGTTGTGTAGGTGTTTTTAATTATTTTTAGCAGCTGATCTTGTGTTCGTTGAAGTTTATTGCAATATGTTGAGCTACCCCAGGATGTTATCCCATGACGAAGATGAGTTTCTACTAAGGAAAAATATGCTTGTATGGCTACCATCCTGTTTGAACTGTAACTTAAATGTCGCATCATGAAGGCATCTTTCCTCTATTTAAAGTTATGATCTACGTACACGCCCAGATATTTGTAGATGTTGACAATTTTAATTGTAGTGGAACATAGGTCGTCATTATAGTTGAAATCTAATAGCTTTTTATTATGTTAACATTCAGTGGAGTGAAATTTTAAATTAATTTCTCTAAATAATATGTGTGGTGGTTTAATATGAATTAGTTTGGTTTTCGATGCATTAATTACACTGTCCAACAGCATTTTTGGAACAGAATAGCGACCCTATAATTCTGAAAGGGTATGTTGAGTAGATCATTTTTGTAGAACAAACTAAAGAGCTAACTATATTATACTTTTGCTAGCTTAAGCAAATGTGCGAATACATGTAATCAAATGTGTGTAACTATAATGTACTTAACAAACTTTTCGTCAAGTTTCGTCAAGTGTCATTTGCTTAAGCAAAGAGCGAAGCTGATCGTACTTTACTTAAGGAATCAGCTGTTTAAAAAAAAAAACCGTTTATGATAAAAAAAGTTGCAATGGACGCGGAAAATAACTTCATAGAAAATTTAATTGAAAATGTAAAAAAACAAACGTGTCTGTATGACAAAAAGGATGGTTTTTATTATAACCGAAATGTGAAGGAGAGGGCTTGGAAAGAAGTTTCAGAAAAATGCATCAAAAGTGGTACGTATATATGTTGTTTATTTAATTGCAGGTTTTTGCTTATTAATTTATTTATATTTTTATTAATTAAAAGTCAACGATTGCAAACACAGATGGAAGCTATTGCGGGAACGTTTCGTCAAGGAAATGAAGAGGATGGAAGCCCCATCAGGTAGTGGAATGTGCTATTTGGAGGAGTGGAAATTTTTACAGAACTTGATGTTTTTAAAATACACCCTCGCACCGCGCCGGTACACAAAATATATTTTTAACATTTTGTAATTTAGTTTAAAATTCACATTTTTATTTTTTAGCACTCGTGATAACTTCGAAGATGTGGAATCAATTTTAGACACTTCAAATTACAGTGAAAATTTTTTGCAGGATGCAATAACACCACCAGGTCCAGTTAAAAAGAAGGCAAAAGTTTCTCTAGATAATCTCTACCAAAAGTTTGGAGAGACTATTGAAAAAATGGAAAAGAGTTTTTCATCAACTCATGAAGGGAACCCTTTGGACGATGCCTTCTTAAACACAGCGAGTTGCTTGATGAAGGACCTGCCGGAGGAAGTGAAGGAGGAGTTCCAAGCATCTATGTTGCAGGAAAGTTCCTATCGACTGCGACGAGAATATAAAAAAAATTAAACTTTGCTTTTAATTGGAGTACACACATTCAATAAAATTGAAAATTTTTTGAAAATCAACCAACCAGAAGATTTTGTTTTTAAATTCTGTTCTGATTGGTCGATTTTCAAAAAATTTATTAATTATATTAAAAGTGTGTACTCCACTTAACATCTATATTTCGTTTTCAAAGAAGACAACTATTTAATTATACCCTTCACCATAGGTGGAAGGGTATATATAAGTTTGTCATTCCGTTTGTAATTTCTACAATATTGATCTTAGACCCTATAAAGTATATATATTCTGGGTCCATATGAAGAGCGAAGTTGATTTAACGATGTCCGTCTGTCCGTCTGTGTGTTGAAATGGGTTTTCCGAAGAACTCAGACATGATGAGGACTTGATTCTTTTTTATTTCTGTTACATGTGATCCATTTCTGTTTGCTATTAAAAATCAGACAGATCGGTTAATAAATGGCTGAGATATTAGCAAAAAACCAGGACTACCTCTAATTTTTCCAGTAAAATCCCTTTGTTTAATAAGAGTGTGAAGATAAATACGTAGGTTAAATACGTTTCACAACTATTGTGAATGATATAAATAAAAAACAAATAGTAGTGTCGCCAACTTTTTTTTGCCTAGAAAATGCCAAATTTGACAAGAAAAGCGCTGAAACATATGGAAAAATATAAATTTGAGATTTTACATGACATATTATTTTGGATTAAAATTTTTGGACATTTAAGAAAAAATAAATGGGGATACCGCTTGTTTGTGGAGAGCTATGAGGTAGTAGATTCCAACGATGTATTCATCTCCTTCAGAATCACTCTAGGTTTTGAGTTTTGCATTTTAAAGAAAATTTATTTTTGAAATTCCACATAACATTATTTAAAATTAAAATTTTTGGACATTTAAGACAATTTTAATTTTAAATAATGTTATGAGAAATTTCAAAAATAAATTTTCTTTAAAATGCAAAACTCGAATCCTAGAGTGATTCTGGAGGAGATGAATACATCGTTGGAATCAACTACCTCATAGCTCTCCACAAACAAGCGGTACTCCCATTTATTTTTTTCTTAAATGACCAAAAATTTTAATTTTAAATAATGTTATGTGGAATTTCAAAAATAAATTTTCTTTAAAATGCAAAACTCGAATCCTAGAGTGATTCTGGAGGAGATGAATACATCGTTGGAATCTACTACCTCATAGCTCTCCACAAACAAGCGGTACCCCCATTTATTTTTTTCTTAAATGTCCAAAAATTTTAATTTTAAATAATGTTATGAGAAATTTCAAAAATAAATTTTCTTGTCAAATGCAAAACTCTAAACCTAGAGTGATTCTGGAGGAGATGAATACATCGTTGGAATCTACTTCCTCATAGCTCTCCACAAACAAGCGGTACTCCCATTTATTTTTTTCTTAAATGTCCAAAAATTTTAATTTTAAATAATGTTATGAGAAATTTCAAAAATTAATTTTCTTGTCAAATGCAAAACTCGAAACCTAGAGTGATTCTGGAGGAGATGAATACATCGTTGGAATCTACTCCCACATAGCTCTCCACAAACAAGCGGTACCCCCATTTATTTTTTCTTAAATGTCCAAAAATTTTAATTTTAAATAATGTTATGAGAAATTTCAAAAATAAATTTTCTTGTCAAATGCAAAACTCGAAACCTAGAGCGATTCTGGAGGAGATGAATACATCGTTGGAATCCACTACCTCATATCTCTCCACAGACAAGCGGTATCCCCATTTATTTTTTCTTAAATGTCCAAAAATTTTAGTCCAAAATAATATGTCATGTAAAATCTCAAATTTTTTATTTTTCCATATGTTTCAGCGCTTTTCTTGTCAAATTTGGCATTTTCTAGGCAAAAAAAAGTTGGCGACACTACTATTTGTTTTTTATTTATATCATTCACAATAGTTGTGAAACGTATTTAACCTACGTATTTATCTTCACACCCTTTTGTTTAATATGTATGTAGAATTTTGAGCATAACAACACATCCATGTGTTAAAATTCTTTTCTCTCTATTGACGATGATTTTGTGTGAGCTTCAATAGCTCAGTTGTCTAGACGCTGTGTCACAAATACTTTTTTTTTTCTCTAAGGCCGTGGGGTTCGAAGTTCAAATCTCGGTGAGGTCAATTCACTTTTTTTTTGTACATTTTTTTTTTATTATTTTCTTAAGACTTTTTTTTTGCTTATTTTTGTTTTTTTTTTAACATTTAATAATTAATTTATATAAAATTTTATATTAATAATTAAAATTCTTTTCTTTCATCTCCACCTTTTATACACAAACAACAAACACATATAAAGATTTGTCATTTAAATAAAAACTAAACAAATCTCTAATGAACGAAGACTTTTATATATGTACCTCTATTGACGATGATTTTGTGTGAGCTTCAATAGCTCAGTTGTCTAGACGCTGTGTCACAAATACTTTCTTTTTCTCTAAGGCCGTGGGGTTCGAGGTTCAAATCTCGGTGAGGTCAATTCACTTTTTTTTTACATTTTTTTTTTTTATTATTTTCTTAAGACTTTTTTTTTTTTGCTTATTTTTGTTTTTTTTAACATTTAATAATTAATTTATATAAAATTTTATATTAATAATTAAATAATCCATAAATAGGCTAAAAACATCAACATTTTTATAAAAACCCTCTGATACAAACAAAATACAAACGTTTTTATACCTTTCACCACAGGTGGAAGGGTCGCGGGTTCGTTAAGATTTTTTTTTTTGTTTATTTTTTGTTTTTTTTTTACATTTAATAATTAATTTAAATAAAATTTTATATTAATAATTAAATAATCCATAAATAGGCTAAAAACATCAAAATTTGTATAAAAACCCTCTGATACAAACAAAATACAAACGGTTTTATTTCTATTTTTTGCACCGATTTAAAAGAATTTATAAAAAGATTTTTAAACCATTTTATTTCTCACATATTAAGAAAATTTTATACATAATTTACCTTTGAGTGCAACTATTTTAGGTCATAACTTATAATAATTTATAAAAAAAATTATAAACTATTTTCCTTCACATTTTTAAAATTAAGCTAAAGAAATTACAAACATTTCTAATAAAAAAGCGAAATAAAATCCTAAATGCAATTTTGCCAGCTAAATCAAACTATTTTGTAGAAATAAAACACATGCAGTTCTAGTGATTTCTTTTAACGATTTGTTGAAATTCTTTTCTTTCACCTCTTAACCTTTTATACACAAACAACAAACACTATTATGACCTATGGATACGTCTTATATAGCAAAAGATCGAAAATCTTTAGTATAACATATTTGCTGAAAAACTCGGAAATATCGGTTCAGATACAAAAAAGTTATGCCCAAAACATACATTTTTTTAAAATACATATTTTCTGGAACCATAAATCTTCCCGAGTCCAAGTTTTATCTCCAAACTAAATGGTTAATTTCCTCTTAAAGGCGTCCGTATATAAATCTGTCCATTTCATATATGTCCATATATAAACTTCAGTTTTTTCCCAACCATGGTGAAGGGTATATAAGATTCGGCATAGCCGAATTTAGCCGCTCTTACTTGTTTTATTTTAAAGTGGAGACACACTTTTAATATAATTGATAAATTTTTTAAAAATCTGACAATCAGAAGAGAGAATTCAAAATCTTCTGATTGGTTGATTTTCAACAAATTTATTAATTTTATTGAAAGTGTGTACTCCACTTTATTTACTTTAACCGTCACTGAAAACACTTTTAATTTTTTGTTTTTTTTTTTTACATAAAGTCAATGAAGACAATTTTTTTTTTTGTTTTAAGTGGAGTACACACTTTCAATATAATTGATCAGTTTTCGACCAATCAGAACAAAGAATTTAAAAACAAATTGTTCTGATTGATTTTCGAAAAATGTATCAATTTAATTGAAAGTGTGTACTTCACTTTAAAATTTTAGCTTTTTTTAATAAGAAAATGTTTGTGTTTTTTCTGTTTATTTTGTGAATTACTAGTCATAGTAATAATTCAGTACCTATATTTAATTTATGTTTTTACTTTATTTTTTTAATGTAAATAGTTAGCGTAAAAGAACCTTTGTGATAAAATTGAATTAAAAAGAGCTTTAATATGTACATACATACATATATATAAAATATTAGTTCCTATTTTTTATAAAATAAAACCAAATGAATTCTTTTTTACATCAATTTGATTTAATTTATTACACTGTACAACATTTCAGGTGATCAGCAGATTTATGCAAATACTATGAGAAACATTTTTGTCCAACATTTTAACTCTCTGTACAAATATACTGTGTTCAAAAATACCCTTTAACAGGGATAAAATGTACCACAAAAAAATTTATCATAAAATTCTACTAAGTCTCTGTATACACCGAAGTTAAAAATTCAACTTGAACGCCAATTCTGAATAAGTACGAAATTACATAAACACAATTTATGTTTTGACTTATTTCTGGTGTTGAAGTTGAATTTTAAGCTTTGGTGTATTCAGGCACTTATAGTAGAATTTTATGATAAATATTTTTGTAGAACATTTTAAACCTCTAACTCTTCAAATTATGGGTCGTTCTTGTACCTTTCGTTAAAAAGAAACGGGTTAAAATGTGGCAAAAAGATGTTTGTTATATCATTCCTCTATAAGTATCTAATTAAAAATATTTTTGTTGGTCATTTTAACTCATTATTCCTGCTTAAGGGTATTTTTTGTCCTTTTTAACGAAAGGGGAAAAAAAACACCCATAATTTGAAGAGTTAGAGGGTTAAATGTCAAACAAAAATATTTATCATAAAATTCTATTTGGAAGTCTCTAAATACACATTAGAATACAAATAAAAATTAATAATACAAATTATATTTGTATAGACACAAGATCAAATAAGAGAATTAAAAAAATACAAACAAACAGTATTAAAATTAATTAAAACTAATTTTAATTAGGTCTGTTTTTTAATCACAGGATTTATTCCTGGATTTATTTCATTTCGTTATAATTTCCATATTTTGTTTCTTAATTAAAAGAAAATTTATATATTTATCTTATTCTAATGCATACTCGCTAAAATAATTTAAAACAAATTAGATTTTTCGAAAGTGCACACAGTAATTGAATTAAGTTAAATCCAAAAAAAGATTTGAAAAATGTATAAATCATTTTTGGATTTAGTTTAATTTAATTCTTTCACATTGTATTAGCGAATCAGCATTAGATTTATATAAAAATATAATTTATTTCAAATTAATAGAACAAATATTGAATATTTAATGAAAGAAAATAAATGCGGTGATAAAAAAACAGGCCTATTAAAAATACAAAGTAGAATTATATTTTATTTAATTATTTGCAAAGTAATTGCATAAATTATTTCTTATTTCTGTTGAACTTCTTCCACCGTACTGATGAGAATTTGCTGATGGTGTAATCGATGGAATATTATTTTCAATACCACACCGCCATGTTCCGTCGTGAAGGTCGCCATTTGAATCTTCCCAATCCACATAATTTTTGGGAATGTAGAAAGATGCATCATTTAGCATTATAAAATTATGTAAAGTAACGCAGGCCAATACAATTTTTTCAGCATTTTCAGGAAATAAATGCAAAGTCGTAAGTAAAACTCGCCAACGAGACACTAAAATTCCGAAAGCGTTTTCGATTGTACGACTAGCTCTCGACAATCTTTTATTAAAAACCTCTTTATCATTTGGCAGCAGCTTGCCAGGGAAAGGGCGCATTAAATTTTTATCTGCGTATTTGGCAAATTTTTAGGTGATGGAATTGGAAGGCTATTATTAACCCTTCGTCAGGCACATATTTTGAGCCCTTAGTTCTGGCACATGGTGTCTGGCCAGACCCCTATACATTTACATGCATTTGTATGGAAATAAGGGCTGTTTGCCGTTAAATTTTTTACTAAGATAGGAAAATATTTGTTATATTTTGTGTTTCTATTTCTTTTTACTATGTTATTAGCTACCTGAGGAAGAAAAAATAGACCTGAAAAATTCTTTGGAATGAAAAGGGCAACAATTTTTTTGTTCTATATATATTTCTCTTATGAATGTTTATGACAAAATAGAAAATTATTATGAAGAATACATTGATTTTTTTATTCAGAATTATGCGGAAGGCAACAAAAACATAAATAATCTACTTTTGAATGTTGCTGACAAACAGGATTGTTGCATTTGCAGCAAAAAAAGCGTGTCTTACGGCGTATTTTGTCACCTTGCTGCAGGCAAATTCTGCAATCTTTTTTGGCAGCTAGTGTGTCTGGCCCACTGCGTGAAGCCACATTACGGTTTGCTATATTGAGAGGTCTCCCAAAGTACGCTTCAAATGCTATACGAGTTGTTGGTTAAGCACCAATGTGCGGATTATTGATGCGATTTTCAACGTTGGCCAGTACCAATTGCTTTGCAAGTTTATATAAAAATATGCGTCTTCTTTCTTTTCTTGTATTTTCATCATTTAGCTTACATATAATGAAACTTGCCAATGCCATCACATCAATCATGCTGCAGAAAAACGCGTATGTCCAGCGTCTGGTTGACCGTTTTGTTGTGTAATGAGTTAGCATTTGATCCATCGTATCGACTCCGGCTTTAGTTGAATTATAAAATAAAATTGCTTCCGGTTTCATGGCTACGCCTTCAACATATTTCGTGTAATGCACGGTTGAAAATAATTGACTGCCTTATTTTTTTTTGGGCACATAGCTGCAAAGTGCAACAAGATTTTCATGAAAACCAAACACACTTGAAAGAATTGGTCGTCTGGTGCTCTTCATAACTTCCTTAGGAAGACATATTTTGTTTGCTCGAATGGTGCCAACAAATGCCAGTCCCATAGCAGCCAGCCGTTCAATGAGGTGAAAAAATTATCAGAAATAATTGTTCTGCCGCTGTTTGCGTAACAATTTGCGAAATACATTAGAACGTTTTCACCTTGATTTATCTCCCGATTGTCTCCTTCCTTTCCAGTGTATAGTTTTCCTTTCAATGTAAATTTAGTCTTAGCATCGCATGTCCACCAAACTTTGATCTCATACCTTGCAGGTTTTGATGGGATATATTGGGTGAACTTTGTGCGCCCACGATACGGAAACAACTGCTCATCGATGGTGATATTTTCATAAGGTTCATAATAATTTTGCAGATTTTCATTGAGAAAATTCCAAAGGTCCCGGATAGGAGCTGCTTTATCTGTTTGCTGTCGGAATGCCCGCGTACGACTATTATCGAAACGAATATATCTGGACAGAGTAATGAATCGTTTGTGCGACATAGCCGCACGGAATATGGGCAGCGAATCAGAACGCCACAATATACTGGAGTCTTGCATATTATTATGGCTGAGACCAGAAGCCAACAAAATCCCAATGAATGCATCTAGCTCAGAGCTTGTCAAATCAATTCATTTTCTTTGGGTAGACTCTGGATGTTCTTCATTGCATTTTCTAATTGATTCTCGCCCATGCCGATTTGTTTCACTAATGATGACGAACGTAATATTGGTTGAGAAAAATAGCTTGAATACCTCAACTGGATTGGTGAGCCTTGTTTTTGTTCCAGATCGAAAACGTATGATATTATGCTGGCGCAAACGAGATGCAGGGGGTTCAGTTTCGTTCCATTTAGTACCGTCTTTACCATAAAAACAGCCTGAGTCGACTTCATTTGCTGCTTCAGCATCATTTCCACTTTCTTCTTCTTCATCTACGTCTTCATCACTATCATAAAGTTCGTTAGGTTCAATTTCCAAATCATTTTCTATGTCTGATGCATCATCTTCTGGCACATAATCAGCAGTGTCGTCACCATCGTTTTCAAAAACATCATAATTTTCATCAGCTTCTACCTGACTTTGAAAATCACGCACTAATGCCTCTGACAATTGGGGTTGCAAATTCGCGCTACGCAAGCGTGTATTACAAATAAATTCCAGTTCATCAGCCATAATATACTAACAACGCAAAAAACCTACCTGCGTAAAATTATTCACAAGTTCAAAATTACCGCACAAAAACTAGATTACTTCTTCACTGTTCAACGTTCAATGAATAACTAACTCACAAACAAAATCAGAAGAAAGAAAGAAGCATAAAAGAATAAAGTAAATACAAATTTCCAACTCGTGCCATGTGCTTTGCCTATGCGTTCATACAAAATGCATAGGGGTCTGGCCAGACACTATGTACCAAAAGTAAGGTGAAGATTTTTTATTTGGATTTTTTGTCCTGTTCCAAGGACTTTTTTTCAATTATTAATTTATACATCGAAAGCCAACAATATTTTGGGAGATTACCTGAAATTACAGCCATGTACCTAAAATAGAAGTATGCTAAATTGAAGCATGAGAATTAAATATGTCTGGCCAGAACCATGTGCCACTTCGAGGGTTAAGCAGCCTTTTGCCAAATCGACTTAGTTGGAAAATAGCTATGTATAGAATAGAGCAAAATTTTAATTAAATAATTGATTAATATACCTTATATAGTACATTACCTCCATCACTTTGGCTTCCATAAGCTCCAATATCTATGTGGGTGAACAGATATCTGGCATCACATGCAGCTAACAACACAATAAAAAAAAATTTTTTAGCAAAAAAATTGACTGCCACTATTAGGAGGACATTGAATGGCAATATGTTTGCCATCAATAGCTCCAATACAGTTGGGCATATTCCATAGCTGCCAGAAATCTTCAGCAATTTGCTTGTAGTCGACTTCATTTGGCTCGGACACATATGTACTGATTAGCACGCTCCAAATCACCTCAGTTGTCTCAAGAACAATCTGCCGAACAGTTTCCTTGCCCAATTTAAACGACCATGCCAGTGATTGAAAAGAGGTTCCTTGTGTCAAATATCTTTTTGCAAACAAAAAATGAAAAATGTTTATTGTTACTTATGAATTTAAAATAACTTACAGCAATGTCACGGCCAACCGACATTCACGCTGCACGGGCTCTCTCAGTGAACACTTTTCAAGGAACGGCTTTACAAGTTCAAGTAAAAGAGTATATACCCGTGGCGTCGTTCGCGTGTATATAAAAAATTGTTGGTGGTCGATCTCCTTCATCATCAGAAACGACAATACGAAAAATCCATTCTTCTTCCTGTCACGATTTATTTCCCTGACTGAACAGGAACGTATTCTTCTTTTCTTTATGTCACTTATTTGTTGAAGAACAGACATTCCATTTAACGCACAATTCATTAATTTAAGCGTATTTAAGTATTTTAATTTTTTATTCATTTTTTAACACAATATGTAAAACTAAAATATTTTATTGTTTTTATGTTCGATGCACGCACTGTTGCATTTTTTAGTACTTTTTTATTTTGTTTTATTTGTTCTTTAAATTAATAAAAATTAATATAGATTCACTTTGTTTATAGTAAAATATTTATAAATTGTACACATTAAATAACATTTTTGAATAAATAACATATATTTAGGATATATAAGAAGAAAACAATTTTTGCAAAAGTACAAATAATTGCAACTAAGTGTAATAAGTATTTAAGTTCAAAAAGTACATTCTAGCCACCCAAAAGTCTTCAATAAGTTGATTAAGCATTTGACAGACTTTTCGTTAATTTTTTGACAGTAGCTTAAGTTAGCAAAAGTATAATATAGTTAGCTCTTTATGGTCCAGCACGTCTGAGTTTTTTTTTACAGTGGGTCAAAGTTTTAATTTTTTGGTCGAAGGGAGCATTATAATATATGAAAAAAATGCTGTAAGTTAATGTCTGAGAGAATTCTTATGGTCAGAGTTGTATTGTGGAATTGTATGAGGATTATTTTTGTGGAAGATCTTAACCCCTTAACTGGTCTCTTTATGGGTCAATTTGACCCTTTTTTTTCGAGAAAATCAAAAAATATCCTTTAAAAAATGACATTTAAGGATTCTACGAAAATGTTTGCCGAAAAATTTCAGTGGGGGTTACCAAAGACACCATTGTTGAAAATAAGCTCTTTACGATTAATTGGCAAAATTACACGTCAACTTCTATAAAAAAATTATAATTTTGTTTTAATAGTGGTTTATTATAGTATGTACATAGTTTGTTCTACAAAAATTATCTACTCAACATACCCTTTCAGAATTATAGGGTCGCTATTCTGTTCCAAAAATGCTGTTGGACAGTGTAATTAATGCATCGAAAACCAAACTAATTCATATTAAACCACCACACATATTATTTAGAGAAATTAATTTAAAATTTCACTCCACTGAATGTTAACATAATAAAAAGCTATTAGATTTCAACTATAATGACGACCTATGTTCCACTACAATTGAAATTGTCAACATCTACAAATATCTGGGCGTGTACGTAGATCATAACTTTAAATGGAGGAAAGATGCCTTCATGATGCGACATTTAAGTTACAGTTCAAACAGGATGGTAGCCAGACAAGCATATTTTTCCTTAGTAGAAACTCATCTTCGTAAATTTAAAAAAAAGGTTCTCTATTTTGATTTTTATAATTTTTTTTTTAATATATATAAGTTGTGGCAATTTTTCTATTGTTTAATTAAAAGTACCAAAAGCGTACATTTGGAAATAGTACTACTACCTGGTTAACCGGGTAGACGGGTCTACCCGGTCTAGACCGTAGAGACCGTGAAAACCAGTCGACCGGTCTAATAGGCCGGACGACCAGTCTGACCGTAGACTCCAATACGTTTACGTTTGTCTAATCCAGCCTTTACATGTGTAAAGGATCGGTCAACCGGAAGACCGGTTTACCAAGCTACAGAATTAAAAAAAAAATTCATTACATATAGGTTGGTTGAAAAGTTCCTGCGTTCACCAAGAGATGGCACTGCTAGCTCCAAACTTTTTTTTTCATCATTCATTCATCAAGTCATTCTGTCAAGTTTTTCTTTGTTTACAAGCCATTTTAAATTGACGTGTCATTGATTTTTTTTTAATATGGAAAAAATTGAATATCGTGCAGTCATTAGATTCATTGTTTTGAAGGGTTTAAAAGCAAAGGAAATTTATGAACAATTGTAAGAAGTGTTTGAGGAGTCCTCACCTTTAAAACGCACCGTTGAATTTTGGTCTGGTGAATCTAAACGTGGTCGTACCAGCCTTGATCCACGCGAAGAACGACCAAAAACTGCAACCACAGCAGAAATCATTGAGCAGGTACATAATATGGTTAGTGAAGATCCAAGTTTGACTAAGCGTGAAATTGCTAATGCCATAGCCATCTCAGACGAACGAGTACTCCACATTTTACATGAAGAATTATGTATGAAAAAACTGTTTGGAAAGTTAGTGCCGCACACATTAATAATTCAACAAAAACTGGATAGAAAACAAATTTCTCAGCGTAATTTTGAGGTTTTAAGCCGAATAAAACCGACTTCTTGCGTCGTTTTATAACTATGGATGAGACTTGGATCTACCACCATGATCCTAAATTGAAACAAGAACGTTTACAGTGGACTGAAGCTGGTTGTTCAACTCCAAAGCAGATGAAGTCACAACGATCAGCAAAGAAGGTTATGGCATCAGTTTTTTGGGATGCAAAAGGAATTTTGTTGATTGGTTATCTTCAGAAAGGTAAAACAATCAACTCTGAATATTATTGCAGCCTTTTGGATCAGCTGGATGAAAAAATTCGTGAGAAAAGACCTGGTTTAAAGAAGAAAAAAATAATTTTTCATCAAGACAATGCACCTGCTCACAAAAGTGTTTTGACGATGGCTAAATTTAAAGAATTAAAGTACGAATTGCTCCCAGTGACTGTATATACAGCCAAAAAAGTCCCTATAAAATGCTCTGTATCCAGTAAAATGTCTTTAGTGTATACAGTAGAATAAAAAAAAGTTTGAAGACAGTCCCCAAAGAAACAAAATGTCTTCATAGTAACTTGTGGAACAAAAAACCGTCCCCGCAACATGCGCTATGCACATATATATATATATATATATATATATATATATATATATATATATCTATATATATATATATATATATATATATATGCATTTCACATACTTTGAAGGCATCTGTATATACAGCCAAAAAAGACCCCGTAATATGAGCTGTATCCAGTAAAATGTCTTCAGTGTAAACAGTAGAATAACGAAAAGTTTAAGGACAGTCCCCTAAGTAACAAAATGTCTTCATAGTAACTTGTGGAACGAAAACCCGTCCCCGTAACAAGCGCTATGCACACACATATATATATATATATATATATATATATATATATATATATATATATATATATGCATTTCCCATACTTTGAAGACATCTGTATATACAGCCAAAAAAGACCCCGTAATATGAGATGTATCCAGTAAAATGTCTTCAGTGTAAACAGTAGAATAATGAAAAGTTTGTGGACAGTCCCCAAAGTAACAAAATGTCTTCATAGTAACTTGTGGAACGAAAACCCGTCCCCGCAACATGCGCTATGCACATATATATATATATATATATATATATATATATATATATATTCATTGCGCATACTTTGAGGACATCTGTATATACAGCCAAAAAAGTCCCTATAAAATGCGCTGTGTCCAGTAAAATGTCTTCAGTGTAAACAGTAGAATAACGAAAAGTTTGGGGACAGTCCCCAAATTAACAAAATGTCTTCATAGTAACTTGTGGAACGAAATCCCGTCCCCGCAACATGCGCTATGCACATATATATATATATATATATATATATATATATATATATATATATATATGGGGGAAACGGGTTTTCGTTCCACAAGTTACTATGAAGACATTTTGTTACTTTGAGGACCGTCCTTAAACTTTTAATTAATCTACTGTATACACTAAAGACAGTTTACTGGATACATCGCATATTATACTGACTTTTTTGGCTGTATATACAGATGTCTTCGAAGTATGCACAATGAATATATATATATATATATATATATATATGTATATGCATTACATATACTTTGAAGACATCTGTATTTACAGCCAAAAAAAGTCTCTATAATATGCGCTGTATCCAGTAAAATGTCTTTAGTGTATACAGTAGATTAATTAAAAGTTTGAGGACGGTCCCCAAAGTAACAAAATGTCTTCATAGTAACTTGAGGAACGAAAAACCGTCCCCGCAACATGTCCTATGCATATATATATATATATATATATATATATATATATATTCATTATGCATACTTTGAAGACATCTGTATATACAGCCAAAAAAGTCCCTACAATATGCGCTGTATCCAGTAAAATGTCTTCAGTGTATATAGTAGATTAATGTAAAGTTTGAGGTCAGTCTCCAAAGAATCAAAATGTCTTCATAGTAACCTGTGAAACGAAAAACCGTCCCCGCAACATGCATTTCACATACTTTGAAGACATCTGTATATATAGCCAAAAAAGTGCCTATAAAATGCGCTGTGTCCAGTAAAATGTCTTCAGAGTACACACTAGAATAATGAAAAGTTTAAGGACAGTCCCCAAAGTAACAAAATGTCTTCATAGTAACTTGTGGAACGAAAACCCGTCCCCGCAACATGCTCTGTGCACATATATATATATATATATATATGCATTGCCCACACTTTGAAGACATCTGTATATACAGCCAAAAAAGTCCCTATAAAATGCGCTGTGTCCAGTAAAATGTCTTCAGAGTAAACACTAGAATAACGAAAAGTTTAAGGACAGTCCCCAAAGTAACAAAATGTCTTCATAGTAACTTGTGGAATATATATATATATATATATATATATATATATATATATATATATAATATATGCACAGCACATGTTGCGGGGACGCGTTTTCGTTCCACAAGTTACTATGAAGACATTTTGTTACTTTGGGGACTGTCCTTAAACTTTTCGTTATTCTACTGTTTACACTAAAGACATTTTACTGGGTACAGAGCATTTTATAGGGACTTTTTTGGCTGTATATACAGATGTCTTCAAAGTATGCGCAATGCATAAATATATATATATATATATATATATATATATATATATATATATATATTCATTGCGCATACTTTGAAGACATCTGCATATACAGCCAAAAAAGACCTTATAATATGCGCTGTATCCAGTGAAATGTCTTCAGTGTAAACAGTAGAATAAAGAAAAGTTTAAGGACAGTCCCCAAAGTAACAAAATGTCTTCATAGTATCTTGTGGAACGAAAACCCGTCCCCGGAACATGTGCTGTGCACATATATATATATATATATATATATATATATATATATATATATATATATATATATATATATATATGTGCATAGCGCATGTTGCGGGGACGGGTTTTCGTTCCACAAGTTACTATGAAGACATTTTGTTATATATATATATATATATATATATATATATATATATATATATTCACTGTGCATACTTTGAAGACATCTGTATATACAGCCAAAAAAGTCCCTATAATATGCCCTGTATCCAGTAAAATGTCTTCATTGTATATAGTAGATTAATGTAAAGTTTGAGGTCAGTCTCCAAAGAATCAAAATGTCTTCATGAAACTTGTGGAACGAAAACCCGTCCCCGCAATATGTACTGTGCACATATTCCACAGGTTTCATGAAGACATTTTGATTCTTTGGAGACTGACCTCAAACTTTACATTAATCTACTATATACAATGAAGACATTTTACTGGATACAGGGCATATTATAGGGACTTTTTTGGCTGTATATACAGATGTCTTCAAAGTATGCACAGTGAATATATATATATATATATATATATATATATATTCATTGCCCATACTTTGAAGACATCTGTATATACAGTCAAAAAAGTCCCTATAATATGCGCTGTATCCAGTAAAATGTCTTCAGAGTAAACACTAGAATAAGGAAAAGTTTAAGGACAGTCCCCAAAGTAACAAAATGTCTTCATAGTAACTTGTGGAACGAAAACCCGTCCCCGTAACATGCGCTATGCACATATATATATATATATATATATATGCATTCGTTCCACAAGTTACTCTGAAGGCATTTTGATTCTTTGCGGACTGTCCTCAAACATTTCATTAATCTTCTGTCAACACTGAAGACATTTTACTGGATACAGCGCATATTACAGGGACTTTTTTGGCTGTATATACAGATGTCTTCAAAGTATGTGAAATGCATATATATATATATATATATATATATATATATATATATATATATATGTGCACAGCACGTGCTGCGGGGACGCTTTTTCGTTCCACAAGTTACTATGAAGACATTTTGTTACTTTGGGGACTGTCCTTAAACTTTTCGTTATTCTAGTGTTTACTCTGAAGACATTTTGCTGGACACAGCGCATTTTATAGAGACTTTTTTGGCTGTATATACAGATGTCTTCAAAGTATGGGCAATGAATATATATATATATATTTATATATATATATATATATTCATTGTGCATACTTTGAAGACATCTGTATATACAGCCAAAAAAGTCCCTATAATATGCGCTGTATCCAGTAAACTGTCTTTAGTGTATACAGTAGATTAATTAAAAGTTTAAGGACGGTCCTCAAAGTAACAAAATGTCTTCATAGTAACTTGTGGAACGAAAAACCGTCCCCGCAATATGAGCTGTGCACATATATATATATATATATATATATATATATATATTCATTATGCATACTTTGAAGACATCTGTATATACAGCCAAAAAAGTCCCTATAATATGCGCTGTACCCAGTAAAATGTCTTCATTGTATATAGAAGATTAATGTAAAGTTTGAGGTCAGTCTCCAAAGAATCAAAATGTCTTCATAGTAACCTGTGAAACGAAAAACCGTCCCCGCAACATGCGCTGTGCACATATATATATATATATATATATATATATATATATATATATATTCATTTCGCATACTTTGAAGACATCTGTATATACAGTCAAAAAAGTCCCTATAACATGCGCCGTATCCAGTAAAATGTCTTCAGTGTAAACAGTAGAATAATTAAAAGTTTGAGGACGGTCCCCAAAGTACTAAAATGTTTTCAAAGTAACTTGTGGAACGAAAACCCGTCCCCGCAACATGCGCTGTGCACATATATATATATATATATATGCATTGCCCATACTTTGAAGACATCTGTATATACAGCCAAAAAAGTCCCTATAAAATGCGCTGTGTCCAGTAAAATGTCTTCAGAGTAAACACTAGAATAACGAAAAGTTTAAAGACAGTCCCCAAAGTAACAAAATGTCTTCATAGTAACTTGTGGAACGAAAACCCGTCCCCGGAACATGTGCTGTGCACATATATATATATATATATATATGCATTTGACATACTTTGAAGACATCTGTATATACAGCCAAAAAAGACCCCGTAATATGAGCTGTATCCAGTAAAATGTCTTCAGTAGAATACAGTAGAATAATGAAAAGTTTGTGGACAGTCCCCAAAGTAACAAAATGTCTTCATAGTAACTTGTGGAACGAAAACCCGTCCGCGCAACATGCGCTATGCACATATATATATATATATATATATATATATATATATATATATATATATATATGCGTTGCCCATACTTTGAAGACATCTGTATATACAGCCAAAAAAGTCCCTATAAAATGCGCTGTGTCCAGTAAAATGTCTTCAGAGTAAACAGTAGAATAACGAAAAGTTTAAGGACAGTCCCCAAAGTAACAAAATGTCTTCATAGTAACTTGTGGAACGAAAACCCGTCCCCGCAATATGTGCTGTGCACATATATATATATATATATATATATATATATATATATGCATTTCACATACTTTGAAGACATCTGTATATACAGCCAAAAAAGTACCTATAATATGCGCTGTATCCAGTAAAATGTCTTTATTGTATACAGTAGATTAATTAAAAGTTTGAGGACGGTCCCCAAAGTAACAAAATGTCTTCATAGTAACTTGTGTAACGAAAACCCGTCCCCGCAACATGCGCTATGCACATATATATATATATATATATATATATGCATTACCCATACTTTGAAGACATCTGTATATACAGCCAAAAATGTCCCTATAAAAGCGCTGTGTCCAGTAAAATGTCTTCAGAGTAAACACTAGAATGCAATGCATATATATATATATATATATATATATATATATGCATTACATATACTTTGAAGACATCTGTATATACAGCCAAAAAAGTCTCTATAATATGCGCTGTATCCAGTAAAATGTCTTCAGAGTAAACACTAGAATAACGAAAAGTTTAAGGACAGTCCCCAAAGTAACAAAATGTCTTCATAGTAACTTGTGGAACGAAAACCTGTCCCCGCAACATGTGCTGTGCACATATATATATATGCATTATATATATATATATGCATTACCCATACTTTGAAGACATCTGTATATACAGCCAAAAATGTCCCTATAAAATGCGCTGTGTCCAGTAAAATGTCTTCAGAGTAAACACTAGAATAACGAAAAGTTTAAGGACAGTCCCCAAAGTAACAAAATGTCTTCATAGTAACTTGTGGAACGAAAACCCGTCCCCGCAACATGTGCTGTGCACATATATATATATATATATATATATATATATATATATATATATATATATAATGCATACATATGGTGGTTAAATTTTAAGGGCCGATGTTATATGTGAACCACACCTTACGTCAAGTTTTTTCTGCATTTCATTTGAAATTTCTTAATTTCAGACTAACTCAATTTGAACCATGGAAAGATACACAATTGAGTAACGCGTTAAAATTATTCGGCTTATTATGAAAATGGGCGTTCAAATCAAAATGCATTTCGTGCACTTCGTGATTTTTTTTGGTCAGCATAATCGACCAAATGTGTCCACAATCGGGAGAATTGTGGGCAAATTTCAGCAAATCGGGTCTGCGAAAACACCTGTGCATGCTCGCCCAGTTGGTTATGCGAAAAACATCGCTGTTGTTCGCGATAGTGTGTCGTGAGGTCGGCCAAGCATTTACGTGAATGGTGTTCGCTATCGCGAGATGATAACAAACTTATTGTGGCCAGGAATTGAGGATATGACCCTGGGCGATATGTGGTTTCGACAGAACGGTGCCACTTGCCACACAGCTAACGAAACACTAACTCTTTTCGCGAAAAATTAAATGTGCGTGTTATCTCACGTGGTGGCGTTGTCAATTGGTCGCAAAGATCATGTGATTTGACACCGTTGGACTTCTTTCTTTGGGGTTATATAAAAAAAAGGTGTACGTCGATAAGTCAGCAATAATTCAAGAGCAAAAGGATGAGATAATTCGGCATATTTACGGCATAGAACCTCAATTATACCTCAGCGTCATCGATAATTTGGACCATCAGATGGAGGTGTGCCGCCGAGTTCGCGGCGGCCATTTGGCCGATATTTTGTTCCATACATAATTGAACCATACCATTTTCATAACTCGGCTGTTTTTTAACCGAATTTGGTTTTTATTACCTTATTAGATTAATTTACTGCAAATTACAATTCTTTAATCATTTTAATTCAAACCCCTTTTTTTGAGAAAATCAATATCCCGATGTCCGATTATAATAATTTTTAGCATGACGATGCTGTAAAACATAATGAACATTTCTAGGGGCAGGAATAGTCAATCGCTGACATTTTTTCTCCATACAAGCTTGGGGCCCTTATAAAATGCTATATGATTTATTTTTATGTTTTAATAAGATAAATTTCAATTCCAAAAGTATTGTACATTATCGAAAAATATGGCGACACTGGTTGTAGCAACACCAATTTTCAACCTATATTTGTAAATTTTGGTTAATGTAAAAAAAAATTGTATATTAAAAATTAGTAAAACACAAAAACCTGCGAAAAATCTGAAAGCAGTGAATATTATAATAATTTTATTTGATTATACGCGTAATAAATGTTCGAAATTTTTTAAAATATTATTTAATCTGCAGCTTCCCGCCCGATTTGGTGTAGAATGAAGAAAAAGTGGGACTGGATTGATACAAATCAATCGAGCAGTTTCCCACAGCAATAACACTGTGCTAGTTGAAAAATCGTCAAGCGGGGCACCCGGTGGTTAAAACTAAATCAACTACGCCGAATACAGTGGCGCTAACACTTTTTCTAGTTTAGCTCTTAAAAGAAAGTTAGCAAGATAAAAAAGTTTAGTTTTTATAATAACCAGACGAAACTTGATATATTAGCTTGCATTGGACCAATGACAAACATAATTAAAAAAAAATTAACAATAAAACATTACAAATTTGTCGTTTAAAAAGGTTTATTTTATAATTTAGAATCTAAGGACAAATTTTACAGTGTGAACTAAGCATTTACCAAATGGTTTGTTTGAAGCCACCGATATATTTGTTTGTCGCAACCGAAATTCGGTTAATGCAAAAGAATTTCGGTTGAAACCAAATATTTCAACAACTAAATAATTCGGTTGCTGCAACCAAAATATTCAGTTGGCAAAAAATTTGGCTGTCACGATGAATCTTTTTTCTCTGTATAAGAAATTTTCATACAAAACTTCTTCGCCCAAGTAAATGCTAAGCTCGCACTGTAAAATTTAGCACTAAGTATATTTAAATACTTCGGTCTAAAGTTTCAGACCAACTCCATTTTAATAATTTTTATTTTTTAATTCAATCGAATGAAATTTTTTAAAAATATACCAGTGTTCGAATCTGGCTGTCACTTAGTGAAATCTCTCGCCATGTTCTTCTTTAAACTTGTCTGCATGACAATGCAAAAACTGTACTTTCAATGGCATTCTGACGTTTAATTTTTGAAATGCGGCTATCAAATTTTCAATTAAAATTCGCCAATTTTCAGACCGATTTTCCTAAAACATTTCAATTACTGATTTCACACAATTGGCCTGACCAATAGATCGATATCATTTAATGCAACTTCAAATTGTTGGTCCTTTATTAGACGACCAATGTCCGGTCCATTAAGTATTCCTGTAAAATAAAAACATTTGATTTAATAAAGCAGTTTAGTGTTCATACCATCTTTTACTTAACCGCTTAACCGTGTAAAAATTCGGCGCAATTGGGTAAAACTATTTCCATCTGGGTTTAATGCTTTTATAAAAAATTTTAAAATTCCCAGTTTGATGTGAAGTGGATGAAGCAAAACCTTTTCTGTCGGCACAAATGGGAATTCAATAATATTATTTCTTTTCAATCTGATTTCCTCACGTAATGGCCAATCCCGTGTATTGTACTAGTCGCACATTTTTTTCCATTATTTATTATTCAAAAGATTCCGTGCTAGAACATTGGGATGAGTTTTCAGTTTCTTCAAGTAGTTGTTGCTATATCTAGTGATTTCGTTACTAAATAAGGGTACATTGAGATCTTTATGAATGTTGCCATTCCTAACATACCAGGGGACGTTTGTAATAATTCTCAAGAGCTTGTTTTGCCTTCTCTGAATTTTTTCAATATTAGATGATGAGGCAGTACCCCAGAGCTGAATTCCATAACACGATATGGCAAGTTTAGAGTTTCTACCGATTAACCAAGAGAGTTGAATAGTCTTTAACTTTATTTGGGTAAGTTTCGCTTCTATATGACTTTTCCATGTGAAACGACGGTCAATATGGATACCAAGATACTTTACACATGTATCTTCTTAAAGTTAAAGTCATATGAATACATGTCTGATCGTTAACCTGAATTCTCCATCTATCTAGTCAGTCCTCCAAAACTGTTACACTCAGAAAAAAAAGTTAGTGGAAAAATTTGTAAACGGTTTTCAATCCAACTTTACTATTTTTGTACTGATTTTTAGTAAAAAAATATTATTTAGCAAATCTTTTTGCTATTTACATTTTACAAATTACTGAGTTTTTACAGAATATTTACAAATTTTTGTTGCTAATTTCAGAAATCATTTTACAAATTTTTGAAAACCGATTTGCTAAAATTAGCAAAAAAAATTACTAATTTTAAAAAAGTGGTTATTTAAGGAAATGTTATTTCTAATTAAAACTTACACCTACAAACTTTGAAGTGCCTTAAAATGTTACATGGATTAAAAAAGGGATCGGAAGTGAATATACCGACTCATGTCTGAAAATAGGACATCCACTTAAAATAGCACTAAAAAGTTTTTTTTAGTTCTAAAAATTTTGGCTGGTTATTTTTGTTTGTGTATAATTTTGGCTTAAATACTTGTATAAGAATATCAATGATAATTTATTTAAACGAATTCGTGGTAAATTAGGCCATACTAAAATAAATTTTTGTTTAAAAATTCTTTCGAATAATTTATACGTAAATATTTATGGGTCTTTTATCGATGGCAACCGAACTTTAGTTGCGTTGTCAACTGGGAACTCAACTGAAATTATAATTGGTATTATATAAGGCAACTTTCCCCAGTTGCCAAAAAGTTATCGATAATGTAATTTTGACAGGTAAGCAACTGAAAATAAATGTAAACAAATAAAAAGATTGACAAAGGAAAAAAGTTAATAGAAGTGAATTCATTAAAAAAAAAAAAACAAATTATAAAAAGAAATTGTGTAAAAAATTATTTTTTTTCAGTGGAACTGTTTTTTGATGACGATGAAAAGGCTTCAAACGTGTCATCCATTAGACGGAACTTGACGCACATTTTCAATCCATTAGAATTACCGTCTGTACTGTGAGTATGGGTACGTTTGTAAATGCAGTAGTTGCGCATCACTGCAGAAAAATAAAAGTAAAACGTTCAAAAAAGCATCACTTGGCGGCACTGATTTACGTCAAACGTTTTTTTATGCAAACAATTGACAGTGCTGGCGCAAATTTTTGCAACTATGGCATCATTAAAATGTCTGATGCAATAGTGCAAAATTAGTCTTCCTTTTCGTTTTAATTGATTTTTAATAATCAAAAGTCGTTTTATCTTTCTATTAATTCTATTTTTATTATAAGTTAACAAAAAGTTGTCAATGTTATTGCGGTGAACATAATTATATCTTTTGCAAAACGTTCTAAAAAGCAATCTGTGCAGTTGTTGAGCAGTAGCAAAGCATCTGCAACAGATGATCACGCATCAGCAACGAAAATTGGCATAACTGCCCCAGTGATGCACAAATTTTCTGCATTTACGAACGTACCCTATATCTCGATGTTTAAAATAATTTTCAATAAAAAGTTGCTTCTTATAGTTTCAAAGCTTATTTTCGCATTCCAAAAGACGCAGTGGTATATTAAGTGGAATAAAAACCTTTTTTATTCGAAAACGAAGTTTCCAGGGATTTTTGGATGTATAGATGGAACACACGTACATATAATGGGACCGAAGGAAAACATTCGTCCCTTATATATAAAAAGGCAAGGATATTTTAGTTTGAATGTTTTGCTGGTAAGTTATTTAACAATTTTTCTTTTTTTTTTGATCAAGATGATTTCTTTGTAGTTGTGCGATTACGAAATGAAAATAAGGTATGTTGATGCTGGGTATCCTGGATCTATTCAAGATGCCTTTATATGGAACAACAGCCCATTAAAGCAAGAGGTTGCTGCAGATTTTGAAATATTTATAACAATAAATAAATATGCTTACATTTTAATGTTCCCGCCTTTTTTCTTTTGCTTTAAAAACCTACAGCAACCAAAACTTTGTGGTTGCCAATACAATCACTATTTGGCAACTGAAATTGACAGCTATCAGTTGCCAGTTGCCATACGTAATATCATTTTGGCAACTGGCAACGCCACTGAGTTTCGGTTGCCATCGATAATCGACCCATTATTTTCTAATGTATACTTTGAGGGTATTAAAATATTAGTTAATTAAAGGATACTTTAAGGACAAACAGTTTTTTTTTAGTTCTAAAAATTAGCCCTAAAAACAATTAAAATTTGACCTCAAAAGTAAAAAAAAGTTGACTAAAAAAAAATAAATTTAAAATTTTGTACTAATATTAATAATATCGATGGCTTAATAAAAAGGCCCTAACTCGATTTTTTGTTACTTGACAGGAGAAGGAAAAAACTTAATAAAATCCGTAAAATTTTATATACAAAAAAAAGTTTTAATGCAATTTCCAAAAATGTGTTGCCTCTTTTTATTACAAATTACATTTAAACTTTTTTTGTATCTAAAATTTTACGTATTTTATTAAGTTTTTTCCTTCTCCTGTCAAGTAACAAAAAATCGAGTTAGGGCCTTTTTATATTAAGCCATCGATATTTAGTAATTTTTTTTGCTGATTTTAGCAAACAGATTTTAAATTCCACTTTACAAAAAGTCTACTAAAATTTAGTAGCGGCTACTAATTTTTCTACTAATTTCATTGTACTACATGTCAGCAGACATGTGTTGCTAAGATTAGCAAAATATACCGCTGGGCTCAAATTAGCAAAATTTCCCGTAATAATAGCATAATTTTCAGTTACCATTACAGACTTTTTTTGGTGAGTGTATGTGGTTCTGAAGCAATCTAGATGCTATTAGCGAATCATTATGAACGATAAGTATTGCTGTATCATCAGCGAATGTTGATGTGTAAGTGTTTTCATTCAATGGCATGTCTGAGGTGTATAAAACATACAACAGTGGAACCAATGGGGGTATCCCCAGACCCCTTGTTACCTCAAAATCAATGGTATTTTCTGCCGATCTGTTGGCCAATAAGTAGGTTCTCCACATGAGATCACATCCAAACCCATTTTAGAAATTGCATCAAACAAAACACGGACCTTCGGGGTAACCAGCCGTGACCCCCAGAATGTATGCTTGGCATTAGGTCGCACTTGAAACACATATTTTTTATTTATTTAACTCTATTATTATATTATTATACCCTCCACCATATATGGTGAGGGTATATATCAGTTTGTCATTCCATTTGTAATATGTCGAAATATAGGTTTAAGACCCAATAAAGTATATATATTCGTGATCCTTATGCAATTTTAAGTCGATTTAGCGATGTCCGTCTGTCTGTCCGTCTATCTGTCTGTTGAAGTAGTGATCACGACGTGAAGACGCAAGCGGTTTGCCTATTTTTACCCAGATTATTAAACATCCGAGCAGTTTGGTATTGAAAATGAGCAAAATCGGTGTAGCGGTTAAAAAGTTATGAGTGAAAATGTGAAGATACCTCTAAATTTTCCATACAAATTTGTAAAATTTTGCTGTATCTATTTTTTTTTGTGTTAAGCTTTGTTGGTTTTTCGTTGCATTCCATAAAAGGTATTTTTTGTTTTATAAAACTCATACTTAACATTTTTGTTGTTGTTTTTCTACTAATTTAAGTTGTGCCAATAAAATTTTAGTTATAACGATTTTTCAATAGATGGCGCAAGATATATATATTCCCGCCATTAGTCAATAGACGGCGCATCTGAAACAAATTCCCTTCATTAGACATATTCTGCCGTACAGGTGGTCTCCATTAAACATATTGTGTTACCAATATTCGTAACATAACAATTTCCATCTTTCGTATAATTTACTACTACTATTTTCTGAAAATCTTTGGATGTAAATGTTTTTATTTAAACATAAAATTTAAATATTTGGGGTCTGTAAGCCGGTAAAAATGTCTCAAGGGGTCCGTGAAGTAAAAGTTAGTGGGAACCGCTGTATTAGAGGCTTTGAAGTACTTAATTAATTCAATCTTTTTCATTTATTTTATTTTTTGTTTTTATTTTATTTTTGGTAATATGGTATTATGCAATTGATTGCATGCTTTTCCCTTAATTCCCTTTTTAAAGTTGCTTGCTAAGTTTTATTCGAATATGTACTATAAAGCAACAAAAGAAGAATACGTATAAGTTCGAAAGAGAAATAACAAAAACATGCGAAAAATTAAAACCGTGCTGGTTTTGTTGCCCAGCTTGCTTCCCTACACCGTTCGCCATCCAAACAAGAATTTCATGCAATAATTACATGCAAAAAGTCACCGTATAAATTGGCTCAGAGTTGTTTTTTCCTATTTATATAAATCTAATTACAATAATTGCGTAAGTGACACCTAGATGGACCTGCTGTTGAAAACTTTAATCGTTTATATTTATAATATAGCTATTAATTGACTCTACTGCTTGTCAAAAATGACAATTGAGAACATTCGTTCAAGTTTTTTTTGTCATTTAATTTATATTGGAATGTATTTTTTAATATTTTTGTCTAAATAAAATAATTTAAATAAAATCATCTCATTAATATTGAAAACAAACAAACAAACAATTGCTCATTAATTCATATTTATTATAAAATCGGTATGTTACAATAAATGGTTCTAAATGCTTCTATATTTTTCTATTTTTTTTTTTTTTTTTTGCTACTTTCATATTTGGCATTCAATACCTTTTCATAATAACGGTAGTTGGCTACCATAGCTACTTTAAGACCGATATGAAAATTTTAAAAAGGCCATTCCATTAAAGGCAAGTGTCTTTTTGTATAACCGGGTTAATGCGCTATTTTACCGGTTCAATTTTGAAGAGCGTGATAGACAACTACCGTAATAATAAAAAGGTATTGCTTGAAAACCATGGTTATTTTCCATTGATAAGCTTTGTTGGTTTTTCATTTCATTCCATAAAATGTATTTTTGTTTTTCTAAAACTCCCAATTTATATGTTTTTGTTTTTCTACCAATTGACAATCAATCAATAACATTATTTTTTAGAGAAAAAATACGTGACTCATCATAAAGTGCATTCTCTCCATTAGGCATATTCTGCTGCAGAGCTAGTCCTCATTAGCCACTAACGAAAATGCGTATTTGCCAAAAACTATGCTTTAAAATGTGTTTTTTGTGCAGTCCAGTGGTTAAAAGACTAGTGAAAATGTAAAGGTGCCTCTAAATTTTCCAAACAAATTTAATACAATTTCATAGTAGCGACTGGTACATAATATAATTTCTCTTTTTTTGTACCTGTCGCTTAGAAGTGTTTGTATTCACCTCAAAAAATTTTTTCACCACTAATATTTTTTTAAACACAAAAAATTTTTTCACCTCAAAAAATTTTTTTCACCTCTTTTTTTTCCACCAAAAAAGTTCTTTTGACATCTAAAAAAGTTCCACACCTCAAAAAATTTTTTCACCTACATAATTTTACTTCATAAGTTTTTTTTTATATTATTTGTATCTTTTTAGGATATTGGTATTCAATTGTTTTAATTGTTTTTTCATTGATTCGTATTCTCTTTAGTATTTGTGCTTAGTGCTATCGGAATAGAACTTTTTAAACAAGTGACATGTAGCAAAACTGCTTTTAAGCTACTTTTGGACAAATTAATAAATAATCGCCAATCTCCAGGTACAATACGCGAGAGAAATTATTTTCAATAGATCTTAAAATATTAGTAAATCGACGATCGCGATTGATTGCCCCGTATATTTGTGCATCAAAATCATCAAAATTTTTTTCTTAAATAATTCTTCAACCAAACTGTTATTTATCCTTAAAAAACGTTATATGTTAGAAATGTTAGAAATCATTAATACACCTTTGACACAGAGAATGAACTTTAAAGCTGACACAGAAAATTTAGCTCAGAATTATAGATATTTAATTAGTAAAAAATTAGGAAACTTAAATGTATAGATATGTTTTTAACAACTATAATAATTTAATTTCATAATGTTATTTTATTTTATAAACAACATTTATTATGTTAAATTTCATAAACCAAAGTATTAAACCAATATGAAAATATCTTTTTACGATCTTTAGCAGGAAAATGATGTTTATAATATTACCACTTCTATTTGATTAAATGTTAATTTAATTTTTTAAAAATTTAATTTATATTTAAATGTAAATATTTTTTATATTTAAATGTTAAATATTTTTTTGTCTTTCCTGAAGATGCTAACAAATTGTTAGCGAAATATCGAAAATAAAATAAGAAATTTTATAAAAAAAGATCTTTAGCTTAAAAAAAATTGAATATTAATATTAAAATAAGATCAAATAAAGTTATATTATTACATATAATAATAGATTTTCTAGATTTTCTAATAGATTTTTAATAGATTTTCTTTTTACATATTTAAAATGTAATATTAAAAAAACTTATTTAATGCCAAACGTTTTAAACGTTCAAATTACTAACGTACGTAATTGTACCCAATTTACAAACTTAATGACCTCTATTCATTTGATATGAATATAGTTTTATAATATTAATTTTTAAGATATCATATCAAAAAATATTAAAACCAATAAATAAAATGTTAAAATTAAATACAATAAAAAGATTAATTTTAAATGAATATATATATATATATATATATATATATATATATATATATATATATATATATATATATATTTTTTTTTTTTTTTTTTATTCGGTTCAATTTCTTCGACCTTTTTAATACAAATTCCAGGTAATAAGTATTCAAGCTTAAGGTCTATTTTATACAAAATTATTTATTTGTTATCCAATATTTCGCTATCTCAATGGATAGCTTCTTCAGGGATTTTTTGTTTTTTAATTTTTGGATAACAAATAAATAATTTTGTATAAAATAGACCTTAAGCTTGAATACTTATTACCTGGAATATATATATATTTTTTTTTTAAATAATGTATTTTTTTATTTTTATTACTTTATATATTAAATTTCTTTTTTTTTTTGTTTGTAATAAAAACAATTATCAAATTATATTAGCTTTTTATTCAAATTAAAAAAAAAATGAAAAAACCGGTTGGCCGGTTTTTTCTCCAAAAACCGAAACCGGTTTTTTTAAATTCGATTTTTCGAAGAAAACCGAAACCGGTTTTTTCAAAAGGCCGGTTTTTTTAATACTCTAGACAAGCAGCTACTTTTAAATAGAAAGCTCCGACTCTGAATAGTTTTTTTTTTATTTATTTTTTTTATTTTCTTGTAAAGTAAACAAATGTGAAGCAGAAACCTTTTTTTTTAAATGTTGAGTGCGTCAAGTTTGGAGAGGGTCAGGTCTAAAATGTTTATTTTATTGGTTGGTTATGTATGCATCTACCCATATACTTTAAAAAAGAAACAAATTTAAAATTTAATGAATGGGTTATATTTTAATATATATAAATAAAAAAAAGAACAAAGCGCCGCTAGATTGGGTATTTCGCAAACTGTGCGGCTGTATAATATACGCACGCACAACACTCACCTTCAACATAGAGTATAGCATCTCTCCAAATCATTGGAACGCCAAATGGCATGGTGTCACCGTTTTTTCCTATTTATTAAAATGGGAAATGCACGTTGTACACATTATTAATGGGGTCCAACTTTTCCAACTTATATCACTTACAGTAAAATATGTTTCATACGACTGGGCATAATTGTATATTTCCCTCACACATAACAAAAGTAATTAAACTTATTACACGCCTCCATCTTATAAAGTATAAAGTTTTGGTTTAATTTGTACACTTAGTGGTGTTCATTGTAAACTTCTTTGGAATTGCATTTGAAATTAATACCTAAATAGTTTATATCTGAAACCATACGGTATAAATTTAAATACTTAAGGGAATTTTTTTAACACCATAAAAAAACCGCGAGTTTTTAATGACTACCTGGAATAGAAATAACACCAAAAAAACAATAAAAACTATTCCTGTTAGTTTACAAATAACACCGAAACAGTCATCAGAAATTTTTTTATTTTTGTTTTATTACTTTCGGTTTAATTTTAATGTCAAAAAGGAGTTAAAGTTCTCTCTTAAAACAATTTTATTCCTTCAAGTTTAAAAACAACACATAGAAAGAATTACAAGCATGTGTAAAGTTCTATCTCTCTCATGAACTAGCTTGTTTTGATTTAAAACTTTTATAATACAGTTAAATACTTTTATAAATACTTTTATAATACAGTTAAATACTTTTATATGGGAACTGAAACCGAACCTGAACCCAAACGGGTTCAGGTTCGCTGTTTATAAAAACTTTGAACCCGAACCCGCTGAACCAAAAAATTTAACCACGTTCGGGTTCAAAAATATAAAAAAATATTCTTGCTATTCATGGCGTCAGAAATGGATGGAAAAATCATAAAAAACATTACATTTCTTGCATTCCTTTTAAGCAAATACTTGATTAATGCAGCTATTTGCAAAAAATTGCGAACACTAAAAATTTTAGCTAAAAAGCTAAACTTGAAAAAACCGTACTAGAATACAGAAGTTTTTGTTCAGAATTACTGGATGCTGCATTAACTATGAATATTAATATTTGGAATATTTGTGAAAAATTCGTAGAAGTTCTTGCATCTGTTTAAAAATTAACGCTGAAACTGTAAGAAGAACTGATGACTCTAGGCGTTTTTTATAAAATCTGGCTTAGATACTAGATTTAAGTTAATGCTTAAGTTAAAGTCCCGAAGATGTTTAAAATGCTAAAAAAACATATTTTAAAAACAATTAACATTTTCAAAAATTTGCAAATGGAAAGAGAAGAAGAGAATTTTATAAGAGAATCAATATCTTGTTCTTCAAAAGTTGATGAAGATATGCTTCAACAAGTTCTAAAACAGAAGGAACGATTTTCTAAATGATTTTCAAATAAGGGGCCTTTTCAGTCTTGAAATTCATTTTGTCGCCACAAAGAACAAATTTAAAAGAAAAAAATTATAAAATTAAACGACAATTACATTGAAAAATAAATAAATTTCCTATTAATAAGACATTTATATTTTTTAAATGTCGAACCCTAGACCGAACCTGAACCCATTTTTTTTCAAGGTTTCAGTCCCTGCTTTTATAAAACAGTTTTTTCACTTTAGTTGTAAACAAGCTGAACATCGACGTAGAAGGCAGAGAACTGCAATTTAGAGATCGGGACGGTGTCGTAATTGATTTCTATTGATTTATTAACACCGGATATTATAGAATAAGGCTAATATTAAATACTATATTATTAAATAAAAAATAAATTAAAAAATTACAAAACCCAAAATTAAAGTTTTTCATTTATTTTCAGTGAAATTTTATAAATAAAGGGTGTCAATTTTAGTCCTGCCTAGATTAAAATCAACACTTGTTTAGGATAAAATTCATTCCATTGGGTATTGAAAATAATACCTAAAGGGTGTTAATTTTAGTCCTGCCTAGATTAAAATCAACACCCGATTAGTATACAATTCATTCCGTATGGTATGAAAAATAACACTTATAGGGTGTTAATTCCAGTTCTGCTTAGCTTAAAAACAACACCCATTTAGTATAAAACTCATTCAGTTGGGTTTTAAAAATAACACCTGTTCAAGAATACAATATATTCCTTATGGTATTAATCCAATTCTTGGTCAGGTGTAGAGTCTAGTGTTTCTTTTAAGCTCTAAAAACAAAACTCTCTCTCACTGTCTCTCGTTCAATCTCTTTATAAGTATACCATATTAGAATACATTTAATTCTTTTTCGGATTTGTTATATATATACACCGGCTCGGCATTAAAAATAAACTAAAACTTTTTACCGTGTATTCATCTTTCTTTTAGGTATTAAATTTTGTGTGCTTTATTATGCGAAATTCGCTAAAATTACTAAAAACATACTTTAACTTTCAAAGTTACTTCCATTTTTTGTAGCGGACAAAATTTTGTGATCAATTATTTCGCAGCAAATACCTGTTAAAAAATTATGTTTTATGCCATTCGAAAGTACACTTAAATTCCACTAAACACTATGTACAATCTCTTTTGAAAGACCAAGAAATTTCTATATTTTAATCCAAAAACGCATACGAATGTAGCGTTCGTTACGCAGGATTTGCCCATATATAATAAGGATTACAAAAACTGTGAAATAACTTAATTTAAGGCGCAATAGTACAATGCAAGCTTATATACCAAGTTTCGTCTGGTAATTAAAAAAACTAAAACTTTTCATCTTACTAACTTTTTTTAAGAGCTAACCTATTAAAATAGTTAGCGCCATTGGATTCAGCGCATTCGATTTAGTTTAAATCACTGGGTGCCCCGCTTGTCGGTTAAAAAAAGTTCTCTACTCTAGCACAATGTAATTAATCATTTTAGACCCAATTTCTTAACTTATTGAATAAATGATTGAACTGGTACAAAAATGGATACATGTTTTACTGAATTTAATTTCCATTATTAGGCGATTATTCCAGCACAATCGATCTTTAATAAATAATGTGCATACTATAAGGTTTCTGACACCATTGTATTATTTCCAGTGAATTCAGCGCCTCGTGACACAGCAGAATTAACAAATTTTTTCTAAAACATATTAATTAAAGTTTATCACTGTGTACGTCCAATGGATTTTTTAACAGGAGTTGAGAAAATATTTTTGATTGATTTAGAAATTATGTGTCGATAAGCACGAATCCGCTGAAAGATTGCTAATTTTTCAACTGTTTAAGTTCGGTCGTAAAAGGGTTAAAATTAAAAAGAAATTCTTCATATATAGTAATGCATGCCTAATGATTATATATGCACTCATTGTTAAACGTATTCTAATTTAATTGGACTTATTTATTTTTTAGTTACTTTAGTTTTTTTCAGTACAACAAGCATGAATCTTATAATTTTAGTACATGAATAAAATATCCAAATTTTTATTGTATTTTGTCTTTAGAATTGAACTATATTTTATAATTCCAATTTATCATAGCAATTATTTTTACCGGATCTGAACTCATTTTTTACGCTAATTTTTCGTAATTTATACTTCTTAATTTAAAAATGTATCAGTTTATTTGAACCACAATTGCTTTTAAATAATTTTATTTTTGTGCCTCCGCTAACAGTTTCACACATATTGTTTATTGAATAACTATAAAATAGCTTATACCTCGGAAACTAAGCGAAATAGAGCAAAATGGACAAGAATTCGTAACTCTGTACCTACAAATTGGTTCTTAAACTCCCAATAATGGTCAAATCCAAATACCTTAATTTTAAGAGAAGTTTAAAAACTTTTTAGTTACATCAGGAAAATTTTTGGATTAATTAATCTTAAAATTCTTAGGTAATTTAACTAAAATTGTTTATGTATTAACACAAAATTTAGAAGACCATGATTCTCAAATTCATTAAAAATTATTTAGGCGCAAATTAATTTTCTGTTATATTAACAGAACTTTAAAATATTTGTACGGACTTTTAATGGGTGTGGTTTATAGCAAATATCTTTTCCATTATAAGCTCTAACGTTCGGAAAAAATTACCAAAAACAACAATTTTTTCCAACTTCAAGCGCTGATAGCCAGCTATAAGTACCCCTCGTTATTTTTTCCATAATCAGCCTTTAATACGCGTCGTTCGAGTGCTCTTCCGTCGCGAAATTCGCAAGTTCAAATAGGTTGGGGCACCCTAATATATATTCTTCCGAAAATAATTAAGTTAATTTAATCCATGTAAAATAATCCATGTTATGGTATCAATTGCAGAAATTGTTCAAAATTTATTGTTATTCTCCAAAACCTTTTATTTTTATTTTTTACACTATTCTTTTTTGTTAAAACTTCAAGAAACCATAGTAAAACATGTTTACTCATTATTCCAGATTGTATTTTTTAATGGATTTATAGCGCTAAATATTTACGGTCTATTTAAAGTATGCACTTTTATGATTTCAATAAGATTTAAATTTTTCCGAAACTAAAATTTCAAATATTTTAACTTTTTCAAAATATTTTGAATATAAAGTGTTTTTATTTCTTTTAATCAAAAATTTAAACACATATTTTGAAATAATAATATAATTTATTTGCAATACACACCATTTTGTTATTTGTTAATTGAATTAATTTTGCACTTAACTATTTTTATATATTTTTTCTTTAATTTTAAATATATTTTGGTTTTTATAATTTAATATATTTTTTTAAGTATCCTTTTTTTATTCCTTGTAGAATTTTTTATTTTATTATTTATATATATTTTTTAAATTAAATATTTTATTTCCGCCACTGTGCTTAGACACGTCCGAACCTTAGCACACGCAAGGTGTTTCTGAATACAATTTTACAAATTTGAACTCAAATAAACCAAGAAATGTTAAAATTGCTTCTAATTGGATTGTACTAGATATATTTCAATGAACTAGGTGTTAAAAACTAGAATTTTTCTTCCTCAAACATTTTATTTTTCTAGCATTGTTGTATTTTTCGTATTTCCGTTTTAGATTTTCCGCAAAGTTTACTCTTCCTTTTTTGCGCATGTTTAAATTTTCAATACGCATGTCTATCTGCAGTTTGTTTAGAATGTTAGTAGCAAAACAAATTACATTAAAGTGATAATGACATTGGAAATAAATCAATTTCAATAAGATATTTAGGGAAGTTTAGATAATATATAACATACCCAGCAAAAAAAGACATAACCAAGTAATTTAGGGAGTAAGTAGCCCACAAAGGGTTTAACTAGTTACCAGGCTATTTACTCGCTTAATTACTTTTGTTCGCGATGTCCCAAAAATTTATGGGCGGTCATTACCCACTCGCTTACAAAAAAAGTGAGAATAAGCATGGTTACTTATAGTGAAGAAATAAGTGGCTGCTTACAATAAAGTAAGTAGTTACAATAATAATAAAAATAATTTGTATTTGAAATTATAAAAAACAAGTAAGAGCGGCTAAATTCGGCTATGCCGAATCTTATATACCCTTCACCATGGTTGGGAAAAAACTGAAGTTTATATATGGACATATATGAAATGGACAGATTTATATACGGACGCCTTTAAGAGGAAATTAACCATTTAGTTTGGAGATAAAACTTGGACTCGGGAAGATTTATGGTTCCAGAAAATATGTATTTTAAAAAAATGTATGTTTTGGGCATAACTTTTTTGTATCTGAACCGATATTTCCGAGTTTTTCAGCAAATATGTTATACTAAAGATTTTCGATCTTTTGCTATATAAGACGTATCCATAGGTCATAATACAGCTCTAGAATAGTGTTTGTTGTTTGTGTATAAAAGGTTAAGAGGTGAAAGAAAAGAATTTCAACAAATCGTTAAAAGAAATCACTACAACTGCATGTGTTTTATTTCTACAAAATAGTTTGATTTAGCTGGCAAATTTGCATTTAGGATTTTATTTCGCTTTTTTATTAGAAATATTTGTAATTTCTTAAGCTTAATTTTAAAAATTTGCAGGAAAATAGTTTATAATTTTTTTTATAAATTATTATAAGTTATGACCTAAAATAGTTGCACTCAAAGGTAAATTATGTATAAAATTTTCTTAATATGTGAGAAATAAAATGGTATCAGAGGGTTTTTATACAAATTTTGATGTTTTTAGCCTATTTATGGATTATTTAATTATTAATATAAAATTTTATTTAAATTAATTATTAAATGTAAAAAAAAAACAAAAAATAAACAAAAAAAAAATCTTAACGAACCCGCGACCCTTCCACCTGTGGTGAAAGGTATAAAAACGTTTGTATTTTGTTTGTGTCAGAGGGTTTTTATAAAAATGTTGATGTTTTTAGCCTATTTATGGATTATTTATTTATTAATATAAAATTTAATATAAATTAATTATTAAATGTTAAAAAAAATCAAAAATAAGCAAAAAAAAGTCTTAAGAAAATAATAAAAAAAAATGTAAAAAAAAAAGTGAATTGACCTGACCGAGATTTGAACCTCGAACTCCGCGGCCTTAGAGAAAAAAAAGTATTTGTGACACAGCGTCTAGACAACTGAGCTATTGAAGCTCACACAAAATCATCGTCAATAGAGGTATATATATAAAAGTCTTCGTTAATTAGAGATTTGTTTGGTTTTTATTTAAATGACAAATCTTTGTATGTGTGTTGTTTGTGTATAAAAGGTGGAGATGAAAGAAAAGAATTTTAACACATGGATGTGTTGTTATGCTCAAAATTCTACATACATATTAAACAAAGGGATTTTACTGGAAAAATTAGAGGTAGTCCTGGTTTTTTGCTAATATCTCAGCCATTTATTAACCGATCTGTCTGATTTTTAATAGCAAACAGAAATGGATCACATGTAACAGAAATAAAAAAGAATCAAGTCCTCATCATGTCTGGGTTCTTCGGAAAACCCATTTCAACACACAGACGGACAGACGGACATCGTTAAATCAACTTCGCTCTTCATAAGGACCCAGAATATATATACTTTATAGGGTCTAAGATCAATATTGTAGAAATTACAAACGGAATGACAAACTTATATATACCCTTCCACCTATGGTGAAGGGTATAAAAATATTTAAAATATCTACTTCTTGCATTAAAAAATTTAAGTTTATATACTTGCAATGCTATTTCAAATTAGAAACTCTTTAAAATCTTAACGTTTTGCAAAATCACCTTTTACAGCATATAATTTTTATTTTGTTGTATAGTTTTTCAAAACAAATTTATCAATAACTACCAGTAAATCATTATTTTGCATGTTTATAAAGGTACTTCTAACATCCACTATCAGTAGGTCATTATTTTGTAATTTAATTTAATGCAAAAGGTAACGACTTATCAGTACATAGTAATATACACAATAATGACCTGTCATTACCATGCTTTTTGGGTAGTTAACAACTCACAACATTAAAGTTTATTTAAAAAGTAATATGCAAAGTTTCTAAGAATTACAGAAATATATTTTTTAATATTTTCAGTCATTTACAAAAAAAAAAAAAAAACAAGTAAAAAAGGCTAAATTTGGCTGTGCCGAATCTTTGAATACCCTCCACCAATATCCTAAAAAGATACAAATAATATAAAAAAACTTTCGAAGTAAAATTATGTAGATGAAAAAATTTTTTGAGGTGTAGAACTTTTTTAGATGTTAAAAGAACTTTTTTGGTGGAAAAAAAAATAGAGGTGAAAAAGTTTTTCGAGGTGAAAAAATTTTTTGTGTTTAAAAAAATATTAGTGGTGAAAAAATTATTAAATTTGTTTGGAAAATTTAGAGGCACCTTCACATTTTCACTAGTTTTTTAACCACTGGACTGCACAAAAACACATTTTAAAGCATAGTTTTTGGCAAGTACTCAGTTTTGTTACTGGCTAATGGGGACTAGCTCTGCCGCAGAATATGTCTAATGGAGAGAATGCACTTTATGATGAGTCACGTATTAAAAATAGTGAAACGAATGTTATTTCTTTAAAAAATTAATGTAAGACAATATGCCTAATGGAAAGAATACAGATTCTCATGCGCCACCTCTTGACAAATAGTTACAACAAATATTTTTTTCTTTAAAAAATAATGTCATTGATTGATTGTTAATTGGTAGAAAAACAAAAACAAAAAAAATATAAAATGGGAGTTTTACAAAAACAAAAATACATTTTATATAATGAAAAACCAACAAAGCTTATCAATGGAAAATATCTATGGTTTTCAAGCAATACATTTTTATTATTACGGTAGTTGTCTATGACGCTCTTCAAAAATGAACCGGTGAAATAGCGCAATAAACCCGGTTATACAAAAAGACACTTGCTTTAAATGGGATGGCCATTTTAAAATTTTCATATCGGTATTAAAGTAGTTGTGATAGCCAACTACCATTATTATGAAAAGGTATTGAATGCCAAATATGAAAATAACAAAAAAAAAAAAAAATTGATAAATATAGAAAAATATAGAAGCATTTAGAACCATTTATTGTAACACCGATTTTCTAATAAATATGAATTAATGAGCAATTGTTTGTTTGTTTAGTTTCAATATTAATGAGATGAGATGAGATGACATGAGATGATTTTATTTAAATTATTTTATTTAGACAAAAACATTTTTGACAAGCAGTAGAGTCAATTAATAGCTATATTATAAATATAAACGATTAAAGTTTTTAACAGCAGGTCCATCTAGGTGTCACTTACGCAATTATTGTAATTAGATTTATATAAATAGGAAAAAACAACTCTGAGCCAATTTATACGGTGACTTCTTGCATGTAATTATTGCATGAAATTGTTTTTTGGATGGCGAACGGTGTAGAGACGCAAGCGGGGCAATAAAATCAGCACGGTTTTCATTTTTCGCATGCTTTTATTATTTCTCTTTCGCACTCATACGTATTCTTCTTTTGTTGCTTTATAGTACATATTCGAACAAAATTTAGCAAGCAACTTAAAAAGGGAATTAAGGGAAAAGCATGCAATCAATTGCATAATACTATAGTACCAAAAATAAAATAAAAAACAATAAACAAAAAATAAAATAAATAATTAAAAAAGAATGAATTAATTTAGTACTTCAAAGGCTCTAATACAGCGGTTCCCACTAACTTTTACTTTACGGACCCCTTGAGACATTTTTACTGGCTTACATACCCCAAATTTTTAAATTTTATATTTAAATAAAAACATTTACATCCAAAGATTTTCAGAAAATAGTAGTAGTAAATTATACGAAAGATGGAAATTGTTATGTTACGAATATTGGTAACACAATATGTTTAATGGAGACTTCCTGTACGGCAGAATATGTCTAATGATGGGAATTGATTTCAGATGCGCCGTCTATTGACTAATGGCGGGAATATAAATTTCTTGCGCCACCTATTGACAAATGGTTAGAACTAAAATGTTACAGAAAAATTGTACAAATTTGTATGGAAAATTTAGAGGTATCTTCACATTTTTACTCATAACTTTTTAACCGCTGGACCGATTTTGCTCATTTTCAATACCAAACAGCTCGGGAGGATGTTTAGTATTATGGGTAAAAATAGGCACCCCCGCTTGCATCTTCGCGTCGTGATCTCCATTTCAACAGACGGACATCGCTAAATTGACTTAAAATTGCATAAGGATCACGAATATATATATACTTTATTGGGTCTTAGACCTATATTTCGACATAGTACAAACGGAATTACAAACTGATATATACCCTTACCATACATGGTGGAGGGTATACAAAAATTATAATTATACAACCTACACGCTTAAATTATAAAAAAAAAAAATTCCAATAGGTTTACAAAACGAAACTTGGATAATATAAGCCGTTGAAATGGTTTCTCGTGTTTTACCACGTCAGTGGAATTTTGAAGATATGTCACGTCAGTCGCAGAGGGTTAAGGAAAACTTGTTAACAAGAAATCGGTTTTAATTAGAAATAGAACGAATAGTGTATTCAAATGTATTCGTCACGAATAGTGTATTGAAATACCAAACATTAGGTTCAAACCAAACACCGAATATTCGGTCGAATAAAAAGTATATATTCATAACTTTTTTAATAAAAAGATTACACTTAGGCAACAAATAAACGTTTTTCGACTAAAACACTTCATTTTCGCTAATATACAAACCTTTTTTAATAATAATAATAATCTTAAAAAAATTTTATAAATTTTTTTTTTTGAATTCTTTTAAATAAAAATCATTGATTTTAGCACATTTTTATAAAATGAATAATTCGGCGAAATAGTGGCAATATTCGGTAAATAGCCAAAACATACCGAATAGGGACCGAATTTTCGTAAAATCCCTAGTTGGTGTTGGTTCACAAAAAATATCAAACATTATTTTTTTAGTAAAAGTATTCCATGTTTGGTTTTCTAATTATATAGTTAATTTTTAACAATATCCTAAAAAGATGTTCTCTACTGTTTTTGATACAAAACATATAACAAAACTTTTGAAGTAAGATAATTTAGGTGAACAATTTTTTTGAGGTGTATAACTATTTTAGATGTCAAAAGAACTTTTTTATTGGAAAAAAAATTAGAGGTGAAAACAATTTTTTGAGGTGAAAACAAAATATTCACTTCTAAGCGACTGGTGAAAAAAATATGAGAAAATATAATACGTACCAGCGCCCGGTGGGCTAGTTGGTAGCGTGCTAGCTTATCAGTGCGGGGGTCGTGGGTTCAATTCCCACCAGAGCATCTGGTCTGTTTTCGCTACAACGAGCCGATAGCCTTATTTGCTAGTGCTCGGTTAGGGTATTAGGATATAATTTGTAATTATACGATTAATATAAATAAAAAAAAATAAATTAAATATGTAACAGTCGCTAAAATTGTACTAAATTTGTATAGAATATTTAGAGGCGCCTTCACATTTTCACTAGTTTTTTAACCACTGGACTGCACAAAAAACACATTTTAAAGCATGTTTTAGGGAAATGCTCATTTTTGTTACTGGCTAATGGGGACTAGCTCTGCAGCATAATATGCCTAATGGAGAGGGTGCACTTTCTGATGAGCCACGTATTGACAAATAGTTGCAACGAATGTTTTTTCATTAAAAAATTAATGTAGGATAATACGCCTAATGGAGAGAATAAAGTTTCTCATGCGCCACCTCTTGAGAAATAGTTAAAACTAATATTTTTTCTTTAAAAAATAATGTCATTGATTGGCACAACTTCAATTGGTAGAAAAACAAAACCAAAAAAATATAAATTGGGAGTTTTACAAAAACAAAAATACATTTTATGGAATGAAATGAAAAACCAACAAAGGAACCAGATAAGGAAAATAACCATGGTTGACAAGCAATACATTTTTAAACGGTAGTTGTCTATCACGCTCTTCAAAATTGAATCGGTAAAATAGCGCAATAAGCCTGGTTATATAAAAAGACACTTGCCTTTAATGAAATGGCCATTTTAAAATTTTCATACCGGTCTTAAAGTAGCTGTGGTAGCCAACTACTGTTATTATGAAAATAACAACAGGCAGGCGGACATGGCTAAATCGATTAAGATCTATATTTCGACATGTCACCATATATGGTTTTATAAAAACAAATTTTCATATGGGAAGATAGTATGTTTTCATTAAATTATATATTTTTCGAGTATTGAGGCATTGGCAAATATATATTTATGTTAATTTTTTCTTTCAAAAAAAATAACAAATCCACGAGAAGAAATTGCAAGATTGTGCTCTTTAACATCTAAATCAGTGCTGTTCAAAAATAAAAATGTAGTTGTGTTCGTGAGAAAATGAGAATTGCACTGTAAGAAATGTTCAATGGGATAATAGAAGTGCTAGTATCTGAATGAATTTATTTTTTTTATGATAATATGAAACTTTTAATGTTTTGTGTAAAACTGTTTTAAAGAAATAAAAATTAAACAAAAATTAAATTTTTGAAAGGAAAAAAAGAAATACATATATACATTAGGGTGTCTTTTTTTATTGTATAAAAAACAAAAAGTTGAAGATTTTTAATCAATATTAAAGATTTCATTATATTTACATATTAATAAAATATCTTTAATATTTTGGATTTCTTATGTTATTCTGTTAAAAAAAATGCAATTTTTGGAAGGAAAAACAAATAATGTATTGTTTTGGACTTATTTTATTTGTTATTTTAATTTTTTGTATGTATTTATAATTATATCTGTTAACTATACTATTAGAAAAATACGTTCCTGTACTTTAACTATAAGATTTATTCTTGTTGTACAGGAAATGGCAAATCAATAAAATAAATAAATAAATAAATAAAAAACAAATACATTCGATCGGAATAAATGAATGAACAATCGGACTTAAATTTTTCAAAACATTTCAACTTTTATTTAAAAAATATGTTTTTTTTTAAGTCTATTAAAGATTTTTATACATCTTGTAGTATCACAAAATATTATTCGTACATTGCTGTTAATTTTTTTCAGTGCATTATAAAAATCAGCATACATCCGCTACACATGTTCACTCGTCGCTGTTCAAAAAGTATATAATTTTCTATGGAGTATGTTTCTCTCTCACGAACTTTTTAGTACTCTCTTAGAACACGAACATAGTTTGGCGGCAACAAAGGTGAGTTTTGGTCGGCAACTTTTAGTAATGTTTAGCGGTGCTGCCATATAACCAATTTTAACTATTTTTTTGCCGTTTTTTGGGATGCTAGAGATTTTTCAGATAATTTCATAAAAAAAATGTTTTTTTATTTTATTCATGTATTTTTTCAGATTTTTCATATAAAAATATAATATTTGTTCTATATACTATTTATTTTTACTAAAATTAGACATGACTTATATAGTAAAAAAATACAACAAAAATTTGCAATTGTGTTAAAAAATAGTTACGAATTCAAACATATCATTGTGACATGAAAAGTATTAAGGTGTGTACACACGCATTGACCATATCCATTATTTCCCATTTCTATGGTAAAAATATATAATAAAGAGAATAAATATGCTATTAATTGTTGCAACATATAACTAAAAACCTATAAAAAATGCAATAATTTGAAAAAATTTGTTTTCATGAAAAAACTGGTAAACAGTTAAGTATAGCAAAAACTGGGATAAAAAATTACACTGTTTATGTGGCAGCACTGCATACACCAAATTTAATGTTTTTCAACACTTTAGCAACTTTGAAAATGTTGCCCTCTCATTTAAAAATGTTGCCGCTGAACTCTGTACCATGCCGAATTTCTGGTAGAGCAAGAAAAATACTCTATAGAAAATTATATACTTTTTGCGCTGTTTCAGTGACGACTAAAGGCAAGAGCGTAAGAATACATGTGAGTTGAGCGGGGGACAATTGTCCCATGAAATGAACAGCACTGCATTGATCGTGTTAATCATTTAAACGTGATACAAAAGCTAAGAAACGTGTTCATGTTTTCAAGCTCAGCATGTTCACTGATTAGTACATATTTGTCGGATCGGGAACAGTTTATGTTATTTGGTGGTCGTGAGGAGTAAGATCTGGAGTCGGCCAAGGGCCAGTTCTTTCGCCATTACATTTAATACATTTAAGCTTCCTAATTTTTTACTAATTAAATATATATAATTCTGAGCTAAATTTTCTGTGTCTGCTTTGAAGTTCATTCTCTGTATTAAAGGTGTATTATGTTAATGATTTCTAACATCTCTAACATGTAACGTTTTTTATAATTGTTTTCTATTCTTAATATTGAAACATTTTCAAAGTTAGGATAGTGATTTAATATAGATAAAAGATCTTTAGCTTAATATATAAGATATAAGATATTAATATTAAAATAAGATCATATAAAGTTATGTAATTATCAAATAAAATGATCACGTTTCAACAACAATCAAGAATTAGGTACAATATTTTAAAGAAAAATCAAGATGTTAGGAATCTTTTTATTTAAATTGTGAATGCTAAATCAAGTTTGACATTTTTAATAAAATGCAGAAATGCAGGAATTATCCCGAAGTACATCGTAAATTCAACCAGAATATCTCCAACATTTTCAACCAGGAAACTCAACAAACAATATTTAAGTATAAACAGGATCATCTCAAAAAAGTCTTAAGATTAATAATTAAAGAAAAACATAAATTGTTAAAACATTTTCAAAGAGAAAGAGAAGTGATTTTAAGAAATTTGGAGAGGTATCTTAATTCAAAACAGATGACTAAACTTTTACTATGTGAAGAACGTCTGTCGATGTTATTTAATGGAAAGGTAAAGGCGGGACATATTAAGAAACTTAAGACACTTACGAATCAACTGGTAAAAGTATTAGGAATTACATTTGAAAATAAATGGTTTATTAATAAAACAAATGTAGATTTTCCAAAGGAAGTACAATGGGTTCTTTCACTCGGACACAAATACGCTTTACCAATTAAAAGGGAACAATTTCCCATTTTTGGAATAATATCTGAAGGAGAAGATTTTATACAAACATTTGAAAGTAAGGGAGAACAGGAAGTAGCTAGGAATAGACTGACGACAATTATTGATAACCATTTAAATAAGATGACACTAACAAACAGAGATAAATTTATGCTAGATATAATAAAGGAAACAGAAAAATTTTTAAAGAAGAATAGGGATATTATTATTTTGAGAGCAGATAAAGGTTACATTACTGTGGCTATGTAAAAACAAGATTATGATTTGCGAATTAATAATATTTTAAGTGATAGTACAAAGTATAAATTAGTAAATAAGGATCCTACTGGTAGATTACAAAGGATAAATAACAGTTTTGTTGAAGAATTATTTAAGAAAAGAATTTTGATGAGTAATGAGAAAAATAGATTAAAGACTAATATTGCTATCGCACCTAGGTTATATGGACTACCGAAGATTCACAAGAAAGATTTTCCATTAAGACCTATTTGTTCCTTTATTAATTCACCTTCTTCTTATTTTCTAGATACAATATTAACAATTCTTTACAATTTAAAGATAGAATTAGAGGACAACATATAGAAAATGATGAGATTTTAGTTTCATTTGATGTTGTTTCACTATTTCCTAGTATACCAGTTGATTTAGCAATTAGTACAATAGAAGAAAAGTGGGACGTAATAATGCAACATACAGAGATGGAAAAATTTTTATTTTTACGTACTTTAAAGTTTTGTATAGAGGCCAATAGATATTTCCATGACAATAGGAATATATATATACAACAAATGGGACTTCCAATGGGATCTCCAGCTTCTCCAATCATTGCGGATATAATAATGGAGAAATTGCTAGATGAGTCTATAGAGAAATTAAGTGTAAAACCAAGGATAATAACGAAGTATGTAGATGACTTATTTTCTATTATTCCAGAATTAGCAGTTAACAACATGCTTACAACATTAAATAGTTTTGATCAAAACATTAAATTTACAATGGAGAGAGAAAATAAATCGATACTCCCATATTTGGATAGATTGATAATTAAGAGAGACAACAGATTAATAATGGGTTGGTATCAGAAACCAACTGTATCAGGGAGAATAATAAATTATTACTCTAAACATAGTAGGAACATTATCATGAACACAGAAAAGAATTTTATAGAGAGAGTACTGACGATAAGTGATGTAGAATTTCATAGAAGGAACATTATAAAAATTAGAGATATATTAAGAGATAATGAACCACAAATTTTTGAATCTTTGACATATATTCCTGGGTTATCAGAAAGATTGGCGGGATCTAACATCTTTGTTAAAGGGAAATATGGAATTGCTTATCGTAGTTTTAATACATTAGGTAAATTATTTAGTAAAACTAAAGATAGAATTAATAAGTGGGATATGTCAAATTTAGTTTACAAGATACCTTGTCAGGGAAATGATCAGGAAAATTGTGATAAAGTATATATAGGAACGACAAAGAATAAATTAAAAACCAGAATTTCAGGACATAAATCAGACCAAAAACATAGAAATAGTAATTCGGAAAAAACTGCATTGTCATCTCATTAAATTAAATCACGACGCCAAGACGCAAGCGGAGGTGCTATTTTTACTCAGATTATTGAACATCCTCCCGAGCAGTTTGGTATTGAAAATGAGCAAAATCGGTCCAGGGGTTAAAAAGTTATGAGAAAATGTGTGAAGATACCTCTAAATTTTCCATACAAATTTGTACAATTTTTCTGAGCTATTTTTTCTGTTAAGCTTTGTTGGTTTTTCGTTGCATTCCATAAAAGTATTTTTTGTTTTTGTAAAACCCATATTTAATATTTTGGTTTTTCTACCAATTAAAGTAGTGCCAAAAAAATTTTTAGTTCTAACCATTTGTCAATAGGCGGAATATAAATTCTCGCCATTAGTCAATAGATGGCGCATCTGAATTTGCATTTCCTTCATTAGACATATTCTGCCGTACAGGTAGTCTCCATTAAACATATTGTGTTACCAATATTCAATAGAGTATTATTGATTTTCTATTTCCCTCGTAACATATATGAATTTTTGCCAAAAACTATGCAAAAAAATGTGTTTTATGTGCATATTATACTGTAATTTTTCAATTCAATATTCATTTAGATCAGTGCTGTTCATTTTATAAGACAATTGTCCCCTGCTCAACTCACATGTATTCTTACGCTCTTGCTTTCAGTCGTCACTGAAGCAGTGACGAGTGAACATGTGTAGTGGATGTATGCTGATTTTTTTTATTGCACTGAAAAAAATTAACAGCAATGTACGAATAATATTTTGTGATACTACAAGATGTATTAAAATCTTTAATAGACTAAAAAAAAAACATTTTTTTAAAATAAAAGTTGAAATGTTTGAAAAATTCAAGTCCAATTGTTGATTCATTGATTCCGATCGAATGTATTTGTTTTTTATTGATTTTCCATTTCCTGTACAACAAGAATAAATCTTATAGTTTAAGTACAGGAACGTATTTTTCTAATAGGATAGTTTACAGATATAATTATAAATACATACAAAAAATTAAAATAACAATTAAATTAAGTCCAAAACAATAAAAGAAAAAAATACAAAAAATACTCATTTAAACAATTAAGAGAAAAAATTAAATAAAAATTGTTTAAAGCTATTTGCGTTGCTATTGAGTTGTTGGTTGTGTGGATGAATATTCCAAAGACGTGAGGCATTATTTGTTTTTCCTTCCAAAAATTGCATTTTTTAACAGAATAACATAAGAAATCCAAAATATTAAAGATATTTTATTAATATGTAAATATAATGAAATCTTTAATATTGATTAAAAAAATTTTCAACTTTTTGTTTTTTATACAATAAAAAAGACACCCTAATGTATATATGTATTTCTTTTTTTCCTTTCAAAAATTTAATTTTTGTTAAATTTTTATTTCTTTAAAACAGTTTTACACAAAACACTAAAAGTTTCATATTTTCAATAAAAAAATAAATTCATTCAGGTACTAGCACTTCTATTAACCCATTGAACATTTCTTACAGTGCAATTCTCATTTTCTTACGAACACAACTACATTTTTATTTTTGAACAGCACTGGTCTAATGATACTAAAATACTCGTTTCTTATTTATTAACACTGTCTCTAATAGACTTTGTTATTCCTAACAAGGCAGACGACGCACTGCAGCTACGATGGTACCCAGTTTGACGATCATTTAATAAAGAATACATTTCAATGTGTTCTAAAATTTGAGTACTTGTTACATGTTCAAACACCTTAGATAAAATTGGCAAAATACTTATAGGCCTTAAATTATCCATATCATATGAAGTGCCAGATTTTGGTATTGGAATGACTTTGGCAATCTTCCATTTTTCTGGAAAGACTGAAGTTGTAATAATGCAATTATAAAAATGCAAAATATAATCGCTTATTTATAAGAAAATTATCTTGAGAAATTTTAAAGGTATTCCATCAACACCACATGCATTTGATTTGACACTGTCAAAAGCTGTTACCAATTCCAATCAATGATTAACATCTAATTCCGCATAAGAATTAATCGTGTTGCTAGTACCTGCTACTTTAATTGACTCCACATTTCTTTTGAACTCGCATCACTAAATAGTTTACTAAAAAACCCTTCTTAATTCTACGAATTGTTCTTTTAGCTCTGTTCCTGTACTTACGCAACACTCTAGACTTAGAGGATGTAGGATCGCTAATGTTTGCTCTGTAAGCAATATCCCTGAGTGATTTTGCATAAATGATTTCGCTAGATTTCATCCAGTCCGTTGTTTTTCGCTTTACTTGAAATCTTTTTACAGGTACTAAGGAAAATATTTTGGGTATTAAAGAATCCAGTATAGAAATCTGTAAATTAACGTTAATTGTACTATAAAACAGAGAAAAATCTTGTTCTAATACACATGACTCCAAATCACCTACATTAAATATTGCGTAAACACGGTTTTCAATGACCTCATTTGAATTACTCCTAGAAGCAACCAATGGCAACTCGAATAATAGATAAAAGCATGATGAGATGATAAAAATGGAACTTGCATTTGTCCTGTTGTGTTGAGTAGTGGTTGACCACTTATAAGAAAATAATCTAAAAGTGTTGTGGTATTAAAACGTATATCATGATGGGTTGGAATTGAATTGTGCCTAATAAAAATTTCGAAATCTTCTTGCTTTTACAGGATCATGCAGATCATTATTAAAATATTCTACTACAATAATATTATATCTTTCGAATATATCACACATTGCGTATTCAAAAATATTCAAATTTCCGTTTGGTAAATACACAACTCACATTAGTATAACGATGCCACCGGTTGTTATCTCAATAAAAAGTATTTCACATTCACCACATCAGGGAAAAAAAGACAATTTCCCCTGAAGAAGTCACCCAATGTGGTGACGAAATATTGGGATAAATAAATATTTATAATTAAATCTTTTTATAAATAAAGGATCTTTAGCTCGATAAGGAATATTGCATGAATAGAGAAGATCGAAGAAAACTAAAATAATTATAAACTATTTTATGCGTAATACTACTTGACACATAAATCCCTACTCCTCCAGCTGCACCATTTTCTCGAGGACGATAATTTCTAAAGAAAACATAACCATCGCTGTCAACTACACCATCTAGCACTTTTTTCTTTAACCAGGTCTCTATTATAGCTACAATATCAAAGGATGTTCCTTGTACAAGGTTTTTAAATTCAAATCAAATTTAACTGAGTATGGAGTTGGACAAATACTTTGACAATTACAGTGTCCTATTTTTAATCCGTTTTCAAAACCTCCTAATTGTATATTTGCACCACGCTCATTGCTGACAGCTGGACCTAAATTCAAGTTAACGGAAGTTATATTTGTATGTTACAAATTGAAGCCATTTTAACAAAACATATCTTAAAACCATGGTTGGCATTCAATACCTTTTCATAATAACGGTAGTTGGCTACCACAGCCACTTTAAGAAAATTTTAAAATGGCGATTCCATTAAAGGCATTTGTATTTTTGTATAATTGGGTTTATAGCGCTATTTTACCGGCTTAATTTTGAAATATCTTAAACTCCCTTTAAAATAACGCTAAACTACCGAAACACCGAAACACCAAATGTAACAGGTAATATGATGAAATAAACCCCGTGATATTAGAAGACAAATGTCACTATTGGAATCGTAGTTTTAAAATTTTCGTATCGGTCCTGATCAGAGCGTGGTAGACAACTACCGTTATAGTGCTTACCAACCATGCTTAAAACTAAAAACACTAATATAATCATTTCAATACGAATTATTATAAATTGCATTTCTAATTTATAAATTATCATTAACAATTTTATTTAAATCAGTCTAAAAATTAAATTTTATAAAATTTAATTAAACGCGATTAAATTGTATCAAACATGAAATTATAAATATAAATATATTTCAAGTAATGCAATGAAATTAATTGCATCTCTAATACATCTGATCAAAAAAAGGAGAAAAAGAATATAATAACGATATGTTTGTATTATTATAATATTATATGTTTTACTTTTGGTTTGTTTTGATTAAAATTCATTTCTTATTGATTTTTTTTTTTAATTTAAAAAATATTATTATTTTTTTTCTTTTTTAACAGTTTCTTTTAACAATTCACTTCATTTTTAACATTCTCCTTATCTCATAACTAGAGGAGATTATAATAGGAATTAACCTTCATATAATTAAGTTAAAGAGAAATAAAAAAGAGAAAAAATCAGAAATAAAGGTTCAATTAGACGTGACATAAACATAACCATATAAAACAGCTGTTCGAACAAATCTTATGGTATACAATGTTATCGATTATTGGTGACTTGCCATAACGCTATAGCCATAACCATAGATTCATATTTATTGAATTTTGGTTTTTTGCCATAACCATAACATACAGCTAACTGTTGTTTTTATTATTTATTGTTTTTCTATTGTTTTTATTATACCCTCCACCATATATGGTGAGGGTATATATCAGTTTGTCATTCCGTTTGTAATAAGTCGAAATATAGGTTTAAGACCCCATAAAGTATATATATTCGTGATCCTTATGCAATTTTAAGTCGATTTAGCGATGTCCGTCTGTCTGTCTGTCTGTCTGTTTGTCTGTCTGTCTGTCTGTCTGTCTGTCTGTCTGTCTGTCTGTCTGTCTGTCCGTCTGTCTGTTGAAATGGCGATCTCGACGCGAAGACGCAAGCGGGGTTGCCTATTTTTACCCAGATTATTAAACATCCTCCCGAGCAGTTTGGTATTTAAAATGAGCAAAATCGGTCAAGCGGTTCAAAAGTTATGAGTGAAAATGTGAAGATACCTCTAAATTTTCCATACAAATTGGTACAATTTTTCTGTATCTATTTTTTTTCTGTTAAGTAAGTAGAAATGTTAGGGTCGCTAACAAAGCAGACCTCTGTAAATAACATTACTAAAACTAAATAACAAAAGTTGTGTTACATAAATCAAAGACATTAATTTGTTAAAGAAAGAACATTAGTTGAAACTATTTCCCAATAGGTGGCGCATCTGAAAAAAAATTCTCCCTATAAGGCATATTCTGCTACAATATACAACAGGGTATTATTGATTTTCTATTTCGTTCATAACATAAAAGAATGTTTGCCAAAAGCTATGCAAAATATATGTTTTATGTGTATATTATACTTTAATTTTCTAAATCAATATTCATTTAGATGTTTAAGAGCACAATATCGCACTTTATTCATCTGTATTTTTTTATAAAAGATAAAATTAACATAAATATACATTTGTCAATCCCTCAAATCTCAAAAATACATTAGGCATATTCAGCTGCAGAGCTAGTTCCCATTAGCCGGAACGAAGTCGAGTATTTGACAAAAACTATGCTTTAAAATGTGTTTTTTGTGCAGTCCATGTTTAAAAAAACTAGTGAAAATGTAAAGGTGCCTCTAAATTGCCTATACAAATTTAGTACAATTTCATAGTAGCGACTGGTACATAACATATTTTCTCATATTTTTTCACCAGTCGCTTAGCAGCTAATATTTTGTATTCACCTCAAACATTTTTCCACCACTAGAATTGTTTTTCACTACAAAAAATTTTTCCACCTTAAAAATTTTTTTTTCACCTCCAAATTTTTTTTCCACCAAAAAGTTCTTTTCACATCTTAAAAAGTTTTTCACCTCAAAAAATTTTTTCACCTACATAATTTTACTTTTAAAGTTTTTTTATATTATTTGTATCAAAAACAGAAGAGAAAATCTTTTTAGGATATTGGATATCACAGATTCGGCACAGCCGAATTTAGCCCTTTTTTACTTGTTTTTAATGCATATTATATTTTATATTTATTTTATATATATATTTATATTTTATATATATTTAGATATATTTTATTTGTGTTTTTGTTTTTAATGGTTATGAAACCTCTAATCGATAACATAAATGTTGTTATGGTTATGGCTTTGGTTACGGCTATGGCAATTTGGTATGGTCCGTCTAATTGAACCTTAAATTAAAGTAAATTAGAGCAGAAAAGAAAATAATTAAACCATTAAAAAAAGGTGTAAAAGAGAATAAAGATAATAATAGTAACAAGTAAAAAAAAGAGCAAAAAAAAAAAAAAATAATAATAACACAAAGATCTATGATGTTTTAAACTCTGGAAATTTGTCCATCAAGTTGAATATGTCTACCGTTTTATGTGTTCCATCTCTCATTTTTAAAACAGCATGAGATTCGTTACCATTACGAAATTTGAAACCAGTAATCCTCTCAGTCTTCTTTAATTGGCGACAAATATAACAAAGCTTGCTGACCATGGGCGTGAGATGGTCACTTAGAAAAACTCTTGCTTCAAGATCAGCATCATCCTCGGTTTCTTCCTGATTTAGAGTTAATTTACGTTGACAAAAATAAGAATTTTTGTTTAAGATTTTAATAAAAATATTTTTATTTATTTATATATTCCTTTTTTATTTTATATTAAGATTAAAATTTCAATATCTTAATAGAATTTATAAAGATCGTTTTACGATCTAGAATCTTGAATCTTATGATTAAGACTGACTTTGATACTTAAACTACTCTAGTATTTATAGTAGAAAAATGTAAATTTTCTGGATGGTCAACAATTCTTGAGAATTGTTTACCACTTTTTGTCTCGCCAGAATTTCGTCTAGAACGGAAGTGCAATTTCCGTTTTGTTGAAATAAATAAAAAAGAGAATCGAACTTCTAGTTGAAAACAACATTCAATTGCAATTGCCAAAATTATCCGGAATTTTGTCTGTGTTAATTGTAGAAACTCTGTTAAGGGTTTTTTGTTATATAAAATTATTAATAAAAAAAAAGAATGTTGAACTCTTACTTTCAATTGCATTTATGTGAAAAGAAATGCAATTGCCAAAATTATCCGGAATTTTGTCTGTAGAAACTTTGTTAAAGTTCTGTTACAATTGTATTTTGTTATGTGACCGGACATTATGTTCCCGTTATTATTTAAAAACAATTCGTTGGAATTGAATTTTTCTTAAAAGTGTTAATGCCAGCAAAGATTATGTATCAAGGGAATGTGGGGAGACGTTATATTATATTGGTGTGTGCCAATAGAATATAGGGAGACATAACACCCCCACCGTTAGATTGAGGCTCCGACGAAATTTGTAAGATTGACATTCTTCGTTTGGTTACAAAATATATAGATAATATAATAATCAAAAATATTGTTATTACGTCTATGCTTATGCCTAGGATATTAGAACGATTATTTTGATACAAAATTCCTTTTATGGTTTTATCATGTTCAATTTGTTTTACATAAAGGTTTTCTAATTTTATATATGTTAGTGAATCATTTTTTTCTCTCATTTTCGTGATTACATTTGGTAGAACAAACTTATCATATGTTTTTAGTTTCATATTAAAAAAGGTTTTGTTCAAGGTTTAAATTTCGCAATTTTCAAATTTTAATTAGAAGTGTCCCTTAATTCTTATATCTATTTTGTTGCAGTTTTGTGATATCTCAGAGAAGAAGTTTTTGAAAATGAGAATACCGGGAAGAATTTCCGTTACAATTGTTTGATTCAAATTTTCCATATTACAATTTGCTTCTTTAAAGTTAAATATGTTTATAAGGCACTTATCGTCTACTTTAATTAAATTTTTCTTTAGGTTCTCTTTTACGTTAGTATTATATACATTATTATTTGAGTCTATTAGAATCTCATAGTCCTGGAGAACGACTGATTTATTTTCGGAATTCGGAATTGGTTCGAGTATTACTTTCGATAAAGCATCGATAGAATAATTCGGAATTAGTAGGATTATTACAATATCATTATTGTGAAGTCTGACGGCTACTTTAATGTAAGCGTAACTATCGAAGTCATTAATCAAATTCAGTTCATTCTTTGTCAATATATCCGTTGGGATGATTCCGAGTTTGCTAGAAAATATAATTTGTCCAATGTCGTCTATATGGTCCCTTAAAAGTGATATGTCATTATTTATCTGATAAATGTGTCCAAAAAATGTCATTTCGTCTTCCAGAGTTGCTATTTTGTTCTGCAGGAAATCTTTAAATTTGTTCAGATAGTTTCCTATCAATATTTGTTTCTGGTTTATATGATCAGTAATGTTCCGTATCTGGGTGGACAATATATTGTTAACATATGTTAACTCATTCACCTTGTCCGTTAAATTCCCAATACCTCCGTGTAAAGTTCTGAGTGAATTGTCGATTTGTATCTCGTCGTCGCTGTCCATGGTTCCCGCTATAAATTTAAGGGACTTACGTCATCAGTCCGCGTCTTGATCTGAAGTGTGGGTTAAGGTTCTCTATCTTACCCTTTAATAAGATGAAATTCTTGTTCACTGTATCCAGTAAAGTTCTTGTCTCGACGGTGGTAGTCTTTAAGGAGATCATGTTGTTGTGTATTAAGTCCAGAGTTTTCATGTAGGAAGTTATGTTGACTATGTGAAGAATTTTGTCATATCGTTCGATTACCTTTAGTTCTCCGGTCTTAATTGGTACGTATCCGTTATTGTTTGTAAGGTCCTGTATGTCGATAGTCTGGGCGTTAGCCGTCGTAACGAGAACTATTACCAAAATCCAGTTTGTCATCTAAAAAAAAAAAATAGATAAAAAGTGTCATTCATCAGTTTTAATGGTCGGGACAGAGATCCTGATATTTCTTCCCCGTGGTCTAACATGTGTCTTGTAATATTTATGTCCGCGTCTATTCTCCTGTATTTGCGGTGGTTCTTTCCACCTCTGATTTTCCGAATGTAGTTAGTTCCTTCCTCCAACTTTATATCCATTCTATTTTTATTTAATCGATTTATATAGTCCTCCTTCTTCCTGACCATATTATCATGAATTTCACGATATTTGCTTTCGTGGATTTTACCACTAACAAAATCTATGGGTTTGATACGGGTAGTGGTATGAATTGTGTTGTTATAGAATCCTATGATTCTAAGGATTTTATCCTCTATGCTCTCTGTTTTATTTTGTTTATCGTGTCCAAGAAGCCTTATATGTTCGTTTATGGTATTGTGTAATCTTTCATCATCGGCGTTCGGTGTGTGATTACTATTCGATGTAAAGTGTATATCAATGTTTTCTTCTTTTAGGAATTGTTGCATGGGAATTGCCTTGAATCCCAATTCGTTATCGACTACAATTTTCTCAACTTTTCCGTGTGTATTTATATATTGGAGAAGTTCGGTCTTGAACTCTGTCCAAGAGCGTCCATTTATCTTATAAGCCATGCATGTTTCGCAATTGTTAATAAATTGGGTGATCCTCAATTTTAATTTGGGATTATAAATCCGTGTTTTCAATTCTTCGAATACCGCTAGTATTCCTCTGTGATTTTTGTCCAAGGGTTCCTTTTCTATTGTTTCCGTTAGTTTAAGTTCGTCTTCTATATCTTCCACTATTTTGTGACATCGTATTACTCTATAGTTTCCATTTACTGAAAAGATTTCCTCGTAGACGTGCTTAAATGTTTTGAAGAATTCTTCGTCTATCAATATGGCGTTCATATGGTTTGGATTAAAATGGTTTTTTAATAGGGTGATAATACATTCTTTATTGAGGTGTTTGATCCTTATCGTTTTTCTGTAAATACCTTTTCACTTTTCATTGTCATTGAACCCGAAGTTATTTTTTTGATGATAATTTGTGTTTTGAATATGTTGATGGGCAAATCACTTTCTTTTATACTAGCCTGATCGGATTCTAGTAAATTTATGTCCGGGTGTTCGATTCTTGACAATGCGTCGGCATTACCATTTTTCGTACCTTTTTTATATTTGATCTCATAGTCAAATTCTGAAGGTTTCAGTCTCCACCTAATGAGTTTTGAGTTGGGTTCCTTGATTGAAAATAGCCACGTTAATGGTCTGTGGTCTGTTTCAATAAGAAATTTACGAGCGAAAAGATAAGGTCTGAAATATTTGGTGGCCCATACGATGGCCAATAATTCCTTCTCAATAGTGCTGTAGTTTATTTCGTGCTGATTGAGTGTTCTACTCGCAAAGCAAATCGGATGTTCATCTTGGGAAATTACTGCGCCCAAGGCGTAATTATTAGCATCTGTTGTGATAGTGAATTTCTTTGAAAAATCGGGGTATCTAAGGATTGGATCGTTGGTCAATATTGTTTTGAGGGTATTAACGCTGTCTAGATCTTTGATCAGATATGTTAATTTTGGCATCCTTTTTCAAAAACATTGTCATGGGTTTCGCTATAAGTGAATAACCCTTGATGAATTTTCTGTAATATCCTGTGAGTCCAAGAAACTGTTTAATTTGTTTAGGGGTTTTTGGGATTGGATAATTGAGTACGCATTCGATTTTCGATGGGTTTGGTTTTATTCCGTTTTGAGTTATGATGTGTCCTAGAAATTCAGTTTCTCTTTTGAAGAACTCCAACTGAACTTTTAAGTTTGCTTCTTTCAAAAATTTTAAAATTGTTCCAATTGATTGAACATGTTCCTGGAGAGATGTTGAAAATATTATAATGTCGTCTAAGTAAACTAGACATATTTTATTGATGTAGTCCTTTAATACATTATTCATAAGTCGTTGGAAGGTTGCGGGGGCTGTTTTTAAACCGAATGGCATCCTCACAAATTCATAGTGGTCTCCTTCTACTGTAAATGCAGTTTTATGTATGTCTGCCTCTTCGACTTCAATTTGATAAAATCCCTTTGCCAAATCTAATGTAGTGAAATACATACACTTTCCAAGCTTGTCGAGGATCTCGTCGATATTTGGTATTGGATATCGATCATCTATCGTAGCTTCGTTCAATTTCCAGTAGTCCACAACCAATCGCCATTTCTTTTTACCGCTAGCGTCTTCCTTTTTTGGTACGATCCAAATAGGTGCTGAATAAGGGGAGTTGCTTTGTCGTATTATCCCATTATCTAACATCTCCTGAATTTGTCTTTGGACCTCTTCTTTATGGATGTATGGATATCGATATGATTTCGAGAAAATAGGGATATTGTTGGTAGTATTTATCCGATGTTTTATGGCGCTTGTGAACGTCAGTTTTGTATTTTCCTGGTAAAAAATGTTGTGAAACCTTTTCACAATTTTTTTGACTTCATTTTTCTCTTCAGGATTCATATGGGTCATGCGAATTTGGTTAAGAGGTGGTTCTGTTTGTTGGAACTCGTCATCCACAATGCAGAAATTCTTGGCATCTACCTTTGCCATGTCTGAATTATCAATATGTACTACAGCCAAACTGTCCGAAGATCTCTGTATTTCCAGTTTGTAATTTTGATTGTTATATAGCCCTTTATCAAGAATTACTTCACCTTTATTATTTTTTTGTTCTTTAATGTGAACGAGTCCATTATCCTCTGTCATTATGAACTGGATAGTGTGCATTTTATTGTATATTAAGGGGATTCGTTTTCCATTCATAATCAGTATGTCGTTTTCATAATTTATTATAGCTTTGAATCTTTTAAGAACGTCATTACCAATGATTCCATCGTAGAAATTGTGGAACTGGGATTCTATTAAATTAAATCTTTCGTTGGTATTTCCAAGTTCGGAAAATAAGGGTACTTGGTAAATAGTATTAGTTCTAATTTGGTTCTGAAGAGTTGTAAGGGTCAAAGGGTTAGATTTAATTTTTCATTTTGGATTACATAAGCCAGGATTTACAATTGAGTGGGTTGTCCCGTGAGGCTCGTATAGGAAAATTTTCAGAAGTATTAGCGTCGTTATGTTGATTTGTAATTCCCATATTACCTGGATATGTTATGTTTGGTATGGATTGCTTGGGTTGGTGGTTCCAACAGTTACAATTATTTTCGACCATGTTAATGTCCATAGGTTCGGGCTGATTGTTTGCCCGGTGGTAGTTTGGTTGATGGACATGGTTTCGTGGTTGGTAATTCCAATTTTGTTGATAATTATTTTGGTTAGATCTGTTTACTTGTGGGGTGTGTACTTGGTTATGATTTCCAGATCGTGGTTGGTAGTTGTTATCATATGCCGAACTACGTAGATAGTTATTTTGATTGGATCTGTTTTGCTGATTTCTATTGTTGTCTGATCTGTTCCCATTCTGTTGTCGATTGTTATTATTACCTCTGCTATCATTGTAATGTTTGTTCTGTTTATTATAGTTGTCTGTAGTGTAGGCATATCCCGATTTGAATAGAATTTCCATAGCTGATTCCAAGCTATCTGGGTTCCTGCACGTCAATGTTGTTCGCATTGGTTCCGGGATTTTTTCTTTGAATACGTTCAAAGCTGTGCGCATATTATTCCTTGCGCATTCGTTGGCTGCGTCTCCTTGTCCCAGTACCGTGCTGGTTTTATTATTAAGTTTTCTTAATCTTTGTCTAATTTCGCCGTAAAACTCGACGCTGTTGGTTCGGAAGTTTGTCCCTCTTAATTCATCAAATAATTCCTCTAAACTTAATCTTTCGCCGAAGTTATTCGTTAATATTTCCTTAATGTCTGGCCAAGATTGTGCTTGACAGTTTATTTTGATTATTTCTCTAGCTTTTCCCTTAAGTTTGCTCTTTATTATGGCCGAGAATAAATATTGAGAGGGTCCGTCGTATGCCCTCAATATTGGGTGAACCCTGTCTATTAGGTTCACAAAGTTCTGGAGATCTCTGTAATCTCCATTGAACTCCGGTAATTTGTTGAAGTATTTTAAAGGGTCAATATGAACCGAAGGTGGATCCGCCATCTTCTTTCCAAAATTCTTAGTCTAAATTCCCAAGTAGTTTACCCCAAAAAAGATGGTCGTCTTCGTCCAGTGACGAGCAACTGTCTTCCGAAATGTACGTACTAAAGTCGGAATTGCTATCGGTTGTGTATCCCAATAGGTCACCAAAGTCAGAGTCACTGTCCGGTGTGTCAAATTCGTCTTCCGATTCCGGAAAGTATTCAAGTATATATAGAGGTTTGATCTCTTCTCCAGAGGTGGAGAAAAAAAATTTTCAACTGAACTGAAGGTGGCCGTATTAAGGAAAAAGGAAGTTTTCCCTTTTTTCTCCGAATTTATTCGTTTATAATTTATCCGATTCCGAAAATAAAACTATATCTAAATTATAACTGATAATCCAAAATTTACAATCAAAATATAATCCGTAAAAATCACAAGTTCTAGATAAAATATTCCCGTTCCACGGGTCTTTGGAAATGTCTCTGTACGTTTTCGTTTAGGTCCGTCGAATACCCGTCGTTGGAATCAAACCCCGGGCACGATCTTCGAATCCGTAGAAGTCCTCGCTCTCGGTGTCTGATTCGGTAATCTGATCCGATATCACTCATTTAAATTAATGTCCAAATTATAAACTTACTTTATTAAATTTGGATATTCTATTTGTTGATATTGGTGTTCCTGTTGCTCGTTGGAGATAAATTTTGAAATTGTTGTTGTTGTTGGCACTGTTGTTGTGGTTGATAGCACTGTTGCTGTTATTTCTTGAAGTGTTGGTTAGTTGGTCCCCAATGGTATGGTGTCTGTTGTTTTTTTTTTTTGTTGTGGTTAATAGCACTGTTGCTGTTATTTCTTGAAGTGTTGGTTAGTTGGTCCCCAATGGTATGGTGTCTGTTGTTTTTTTTTTTTTGGGTTGGTTTGGTTGATAGCACTGTTGCTGTTATTTTTTTGAAGTGGTGGTTAGTTGGTCACCATTGATATGGTGCGTGTTGAATTTTGGTCACCAATGGTATGGTGCCTGTTGTAAAGGAGTATATCCCCTTTTTGTTTATACCCGTAAGGACATAAAAATGTCCAGTATCTGTTTTTATTTATTTTTTTTTTAAATTTTCTTTAAAAAATTTTCAAGGATACCCAGAGTATCCTACCGACTGCGCCAGTTAATTTACGTAGACAAAAATAAGAATTTTTGTTTAAGATTTTAATGAAAATATTTTTATTTCTTTATATATTCCTTTTTATTTTATATTAAGATTAAAATTTCAATATCTTAATAGAATTTATAAAGATCGTTTTACGATCTAGACACTTTGAATCTTATGATTAAGACTGACTTTGATACTTAAACTACTCTAGTATTTATAGTAGAAAAATGTAAATTTTTTGGATGGTCAACAATTCTTGAGAATTGTTTACCACTTTTTGTCTCGCCAGAATTTCGTCTAGAACGGAAGTGCAATTTCCGTTTTGTTAAAATAAATAAAAAAGAGAATCGAACTTCTAGTTGAAAACAACATTCAATTGCAATTGCCAAAATTATCCGGAATTTTGTCTGTGTTAATTGTAGAAACTCTGTTAAGGGTTTCTTATTATATAAAATTATTAATAAAAAAAGAGTGTTGAACTCTTACTTTCAATTGAATTTATGTGAAAAGAAATGCAATTGCCAAAATTATCCGGAATTTTGTCTGTAGAAACTTTGTTAAAGTTCTGTTACAAT
>OX456523.1:105913425-106050925 GCA_949748255.1 Eustalomyia histrio
AAAAATTACAATTTCTTAACATCTACGGAAATAAGTTCTACCAAGAAGTCAGAATACAATGTTAAAATATCTACAGGAACTTAAAGAAGCTGGGTCTCAAATAGTTTGCATGATCGCATAGGAAGACAAAAACCGCATGTGCCGAAGAAAAGTATTAAGCAGGGTTTAGAGTTTACAAAACAATGTTCTTGGTAATGATGGCGGACCGTACGTAAGATCTCCACAAAACGTTAAGTCAGGTCCTTAAGGACATGTTTGGAATACAGGAAACGCTATTTAGTACACGATACAAATGGCTTTAGACTGTAAAGATGCCACAGGAAGATTTAGTAACATTTCAAAGTATCAACGATGAGCGCTGATGAATTCAAGTTTGTGGTCTACAAGCTCATACAGATTCCGAGGTTCGCATGAGATGTCTATCAACTCTAGAGGATGATTCTAAACAATCAATGAACAAACTTGTAACAAATGCCCAACGTTTATTAAACTTAAAACATGATACAGCGATGATAGAAGACAACAAGCAAATGCCAGTAAATGTCATCAACAAAACAAAACGCAACAACAACAATGATGAAGGTAAGAAAATTCCCAATTCACCTTGCTGGAATTGTTGAGCCATGCATTATTCAAAATACTACAATTACATAAAACATAAATGTACACAATGCAAAACTATTGGTCACAAAGAAGGATTTTGCAAGAAATTCTAAGAATTCAAAAAGATATAAAAATACAAAGCATACAAATTCAGCTCAGTCGAATGTTGTTCAAAACTTTTAAGTCTCATATGCAGCAAGACGAAAATTTGTCACAGTTGCCATAAAAGCTTCTTCATCTTCAAACAAATTTGAATTAAACGTCAAGCTGCAAATCGATACCGCTTCAAATGTTTCAATTATTGGCAAAACTCTATGGAGCAAAATGGGCAAACCAGGTTCTCAATTTACAGATCGTTTTTTAACTAATGCATCGTTGGATCCTATCAAGCTCATAGCCGAGTTCCCATGTCGAATTCGGCTCCAAGGTGATGTAAAACATTGTATTTTATCGGTAATAGAAATTGATTCTCTCTCCATTTTTGGTTCAGAATGGTTTGAAAATTGTGCACTATGGGACAAACCATTAGGTAGCGTCTGTTCTCAGTTACAAGAAACTAAACTTGATTCTCAAGTTCTACAAAACATAAAAACTGAATACAAAGATATTTTTCAAGATACACCATCAAAATGTACTAAAACACAAGTACAATTACATCTTAAACCAAACGTTCAACCTGTTTTTCGTGCAAAAAGACCAGTTGCATACGCAATGCTTCCTCTCATCGAAGATGAATTACAACGTTTGGAATTATTAGGTATCATAATAAGCGACAAAATTTAAATTGTTGAGAAATCGAAAAAAACGTTTTAGAACTTGTGGTGTATCCCACTGACTGACTTCTTTAGATTGCATTTTGATAACGAAATCCTGCATACTTTGCCTAATTTCTGGAAAAAAACATGTTTTGTAAAAATTGTCGCTTAAAACGTTATTCGCGGCTCCGCTTCAATTGTTGCAGTCAAAAAGCCTAATGGTAAAATACGTATCTGTGTAGACTATTCGTCAGGTCTTAACAATAGTCTTGAACCACACAAATATCCATTACATCGCCCTGAAGATTTATACGCTAAAATAGCTAACAGTATTTTGTTCACCCATATTCATTTGTCAGATGCCTATCTTCAAACGGAAGTTACTAAAGAATCTGCAAAATAACTAACAATTAACACTCAGGTGTCAAAAGTGCTCCAGGCGCTTTTCAACAACTAATGGACACTATGTTAATGGGGATAGATGATGCAGCAGCCTATATTGATGACATTATAATCGGTGGGCGAATTGTAGAACAGCAAATAGTTCTTCAGTCTTCGTGAGTATAATTGTCATATTAAGTTTGACAAATGCAAATTTTTTTCTAAGGAGGTCAAGTACCTTGGAAACGTCATGTCATCATCAGGACTGCGCCCTGATCCAGATAAAATAAAAACTATTTTGGAGCTACCACCACCCACAAACACATCCGAGCTCAGATCGTTTCTCGGATCCATAGACTATTACGGAAAGTACGTTCATAAAATGAGCAATTTAAGGGCTGCACTTGATCGGCTTCTTCAAGAAAACGTCAAGTATGAATGGTCAAAAGAATGTCAACAAGCCTTTCAAAAGTTTAAAGACATTCTTTGTTCTGACATACTTAGTTCTGTCATATTTTTCCTCACAAATCAGAAAAAGTGATTGAGCATCCCGTACACTGACCCCTGCAGAAAAGAATTACTCACAAATCGAAAAACAAACTTTAGATTTACTATATGTGACGCGCAAAATAGAAAGGGACCTAAGGGTAAAAACCGGTTTTGTTCAGGAGAGCCATTTTAAAGATTTAAATACGTGTATCTTTGGTGTACCATGTACTGAGGTATTGGTCTCATTTGAAAGCGACAAATCTCATGACGTCAGGAACGTGTTGGTCAACCTTGAAGACGCGCGTAGGTCGTCCCTACCTCTTGTTTTGTGTAGTTGGTTTTTACTGTTTTCTACCTAGCGCGCTGTTTCCATGAGTTTGATATCAATTTTGCTCGCGTTTTTTCGAATCCAGCTTTATTTTCTGAAATTAATAATTGTGAATTATAATAAATACTCATTTAAAATTCTTTTTAATCGTGAATATCACTCTGTTAGTACGAAAATTTTTTCACATAACCTTATTATGTTATTCGCGAAAATAATTTAAAACTGATAACATTCTTTCTGTTTGCTTTAGGATGAAATGGTGGACGAATTCGAAGAATTAGATTTAATTTATCGCTTCCCTGATGACGAGGATGATGACGATCACTTCTCAGAATTATCGGATAGTGACTCTGAAGATGATACTGATAATATGTACCTTGATAAATCTGATCTTGATTTACGCGAAGAAAAGGTAGTCGCTCGACTGTATGGTTCAAAAATACCTCCGTGTTGTTTAAATCAATGCAATGAAGTGATCCCTAAGAAGATGGCTGTTGATTTTCGTACGTCTTTCATGAATTTAGATAAGGAATCCCAAGATTTAATTATTCTCGCACATCTGTCAGCTCACCGTGACGATGCAATGCTCAGGTCAAAAGTTGGTGATCGATCGCGAGCTATGAAGAAATGGTACAATCAGATATATTATTTTCAAAGTTTGCCGATATGCCTTGATATGTACTTCTTCCTGTATACAATGGGAATTAAACGCAGCAAAAATCTAATCGAACATTACGACAAAAATGGTGTTTATCCACGCGAACATGGTATGACGAATAAAATTAATCGTACATATGCTTTAACTACTTTTGAAATAAAGAAATTGTTTCATTTATCTGCCGATTTGCTGAAACTGTTGCTATCACTTTACCTGGACGTCAACCAAATCATCGTGATAATCGTTTATTGAAACTTACAACTACTGAAAGTAAGACTTCTGTTTACACTAGATACACCAACAGCGTCGAACCGGGTGGTAAAATCGTAAAACTTCGCACTTTCCAAACGCTGTGGAAGAAATATTGTCCCCACATCGTCACTATGAAGCCGACATACGATTTGGGCGAATTGTGTCGAAATCTTGCAAAAGATGCTGTTAATACAGTAAACGTTACTGAAGTTGAAAAAGAAGCAGCATTGAAGGTGTATTCTGATCATTTGCAATCTGCCAGTAATCAGCGAGAGTACTATAACGACTTGAGAACATTAGTCAAGCCTGATCCAAATGTCATGTATCCAGGTATTCCAGAGGAGGATTATCTAGTAATATCTATGGATTATGCTCAAAATGTAAGCTTTCCGTCGGGTCCACAGCAAAAAGGAGCTGCATACTTTAAATCAGTTCGCAAAGTAGTAGCTTTTATTAATCATATATGGCCTTAGGGTTTTGGTTATGTAATTTGAAGAAAATAAATTCTATATTTATTATGAAAAAAAACAGCAATTTTCGGAATTACAAACAAACGTCAAAATGTTCAGCACATCTTCTGTTTTGACGAAAGCGATTCCTTTGGAAAAGGTCCGAATTCAGTAATATCAATGCTTGATTACTACCTACGAGAAGTGCATTCAACTAAAAAATTAGTGATATTCGCTGATAACTGTGTTTCACAATATAAAAACAATGCGATGATACGATATTTACAACACCTTGTCGATACTTCCAGATGTCAGTTGAATTGAACTTTTTGTTAACCGGACATACAAAGTTTTCACCTGATCGTTTATTCGGAGTTTTCAAATCAAAATATGCCCAAACTAATGTCGACTGCTTCATGGATGTAGTTGATTGTGTTAGAAAATCATCTCGTAATGGATTTAATGTTCCTGTACCTATTCGACTTCCAAACTCAAGTGAGCCTGTAGTTAAGTGGAGAAAATGGGACGAATACTCCTCCACTAAATATAAAACTTTAATTGGAATATCGAAGTATCATCACTTTGTATTTATTGCTCAGTCACCAGTGCAATGCAAACTGTTTGAGAATTCAGCCAGCATAAATGAAAACATACATCTGAGTAACAATACCAGTTTTGATGACAAACCAATTATAATTCCAATGGTACTTGTATAAAGAGATCCGGGGTTTATGTTTTGACGATTTAAAAAAAGTTTCGGTTGCTCTTCTTCCTTTGGTCTCTGGAAATGGAAACGAAGAGGAGGATTCGGAGGAAGTGGACAATCCTCAAGAAGTGGAGGCAGTAGACGTTAAGAAGAAATCGAAAAAAAGGACCGGTACCGTCAAGTTCTAAGGAACCAATTCGCAAGAACCGTCGATTAAAATGATTTTTCTATTTTTTTAAATTGTTCATAAGAAAATAAATAAATTTTTTGTAGTTTCGTAAAATCAAGTTATTTTGTTAATTTAGTAGGGGAAAAAATTAAAATAAATAAATTTTACCGTTAGGTCTCTTTCTATTTGCGCTTAGAATCGTCGACTTCACTTTCATAAAACGCGCATATTTCTGACAGGGAACACTTTTGGGGCATGGGATCGGTCTCATTCGATGCTCAGATGTTGTCCACATCGAAAAAAAGTGAAAATTGATTTTTTACCCTTAGGTCCCTTTCTCTATGCGCTGTCACATATGCCGTAAAGAAATTCCACAGATACATTTACGGTAGAGAGTTCCTCTTATGAACAGACCATAAAAAGGGCATTCCTGTCTATTCAGCAAAAAGATTACAACGGTGGGCATTGACTTTTATGATGTACAATTTCAAAATACAGTACATTAACACCAAGGATTTTTGCTGTGTCGATATGCTTTCAAGATTAATCAATACAATTTTAAATCCAGATGAAGATATCATCATTGCTTGTACAAGGCTAGAAGAAAATGTTCCTCATCACTCATGGACCATTTTAAATAACTTCCAATTACTTTCAACATGGTAAAGTAATCCACGCAATATGATCAACACTACAAGCCGTCATCAGTTCTCTTCAAAATGGTTGGAAATCAAAATTACCACAAGAACTGACACAATATTAAGTTAGAAGAGAAATTTTGTGCATTATTCAAGACTGTCTTATGTTCAAAGACAGAATCGTTATTCCTGAATGTCTTAGGAATAGAATAGAACTCCATCGTGGTCATACTGGAAAAGAACGTATGAAGGCACTAGCTAGAAATTACGTATATTGGCCAGGGATTGATGAAGACGTAGAAATTTATGTTAGAAATTGCCAAAAATGGAACGTATTCACATTGATATAGCTGGACCATGCGAGGGAAAATACTATTTTGTAATTGTTGATGCTTATTCAAGATGGCCTGAGATATATCAAGTCTGTAACATCACCAAAAAAACCAATAACACAAAGGAACATGAAAATATAAAAGTACCAACAAATACAGTGCCTAGTTTAACAACAACACACAAAACGCTGTCTGCTTTGACTTCACCAAAACCTACAGCTACAATATCAACAAATAGTGAGATTATTGAAACACCAACAACATCTTCTGCTACGTTAAACAGTGATATCAATATTATGGCTCAACCTAATACCTTAAAACAGCCCCAAAGTATGCTTCACTTTCCGTCAGTAAGTAGTTTAACTATTAACCCCTCAACTGGCGCAACACCCAATGTTGACCTGCCAGTCATCATTACCGCCAAACCATTGGTACAGACTGGATTAGACAGGTATGTTAAAATAGTTAAGAGGAAAAGAAGCCCAAAATCGGCTAAAACAGCTCCCTATCCTAAGCTTAGTAGAGGTGAAATAAATGTCACTCAATCCCAAAACCGTTTTGCCATACTGGAAAGCGAAGATAATGATGCCCCGGTGATACCTAAACCACAAAGACCTCCCCCTATCTATCTAAGAGAGCAAAATTCAGATGAATTTGTTAAAACCCTAGTCAGCCTTATTGGGGAAAACTTTTTTATATTGTGCCAATAAAAAATGGCAAAATTGTTGAAACTAAGATTCAAGTTCAATGTGAATCCAGTTTCAGAAAATTAGTATCATTTCTTGAATCCAGAAAAAAAAAATTTATACTTACCAGTTGAAGAGCAGCAAAGGTCTTCAGATAGTGATTAAGGGTATTGAATCATACAATGACCCACTTGAAGTAAAGAAGGCACTCGAAATCGACGGCTTTAAAGTTAAGTCCGTTGTTAATATTAGAAACCGGGATAAGCTCCCCCAACCCCTTTTCCGAGTTGAATTAGAGGCTGGCGATATCAAGTTGAAGAAAAATGAAACACACCCTATTTATCAACTTAGGTACTTGCTACAATATAGAGTTACAGTTGAAGCACCACATAAGCGACGAGGACCTGCTCAGTGTAGACTACATGCAGTTTGCGTAGTTTGCGGTGAGCTGCATAGCACAGCTGACTGCACCAAACCAAAGACAGTAAATACTGAAAAGAAATGTAGCAATTGCGGTAACCCCCATACTGCTAATTACAGAGGTTGTGAGGTATATTTAAAATTAAAAAACTCAAATTTGAACAGAACCCGAAACCCTCGAATGAAATCACAGTTAGAACCGGAATTTTGTATTCCACAATACCCACAAATTATCACCAACAGTGCTTCATACTCTGAAGTTCTAAGAGGACAACCACTGCCCCCAAAAACTCCACAAGCCGCACAAGTCAATCCAAATGCTCCACTTTATCAATCTGAACCCCAGATACAAAATTTCAGCAGACTTGAAGCATCCATTGAATCCCTGGTTCAAACTGTTACTAACTTTACAAACTCAATGAGTAATATGATGCAAGAGATGATGAGAAATCAGTCTATTTTGATGCAAGCTTTGTTAACTAAACCATGAACAGTTTGAAAATATGTTACTCGAATGCTAACGGCATATGCCAACATAAAGAAGAGCTCGAGTTTTTTCTCAGTAATCAGCAAATTGACGTAATGCTTATTTCTGAGACCCATTTAACTCTGAGAAATTCATTTTCAATTCGCGGATACACAATGTATGATACTTAGGACCCAAGAGGCAGATCATGTGGAGGATCAGCTATTCTCATTAAATCTAGATTAAAACATTTTCTTATGTGTGATCTTTGCGAAAATTATCTTCAGGCCACTACTATATGTTTTGAAGAATTCGATAAGGACTTAGTGATTTCGTCAATTTATTCTCCTCCCAGATTCTCCATAACGGAGGATCAGTACACAGGCTTTTTCGAATCATTAGGACCGAGTTTTCTGGCAGCTGGAGACTATAATGCCAAGCATACATTCTGGGGGTCACGGTATGTTACCCCTAAGGGCCGTGTTTTGTTTAATACAATTTCTAAGCTGGGTATGGATGTGATCTCTAGTGGAGAACCCACGTACTGGCCAACGGATCGTCGGAAAATACCCGATCTGATAGACTTTGGAATAACAATGTCTATTGCAAGAGAATTGGTCCATGTAGAACCATTATTGGATCACTCATTTGATCACACACCTACAGTTGTTACTATTTTAAACCCCCGAGGAATCTGGTGACTTAGCCCTGACAGGCAAAACAACAGATTGGTTGAAGTATAAACAATTTATCAGTACACATTGCTCGGAAAACATACCGCTAAGAACACCGGAAGATATCGACCTCTCGATTCAAAATTTTTAACTAAATCTCAAACTTGCTGCTCATTTTTTTTTTTTTTTTTTTTTTGTAAGTGTTTATTAATTTGCAATGTATAACAAACTTAAACTATAATAAACATTAGTTAACAATAATAATTTTTATATATACAAAGTCCCTTAACCGGGCTCTCTAGTATTATTACTATAATAATTAGTTTTGGTTTTCAAATATTTTATAAATAAATAACGTACTTCAAATGAAGAATATATAACTAATTAATTTTTGTAATGAAAAATTTTTTTTTTTAAAACATTACATCGATATAAGCAAAAGTTAAAACAATGTCTAAGTGATAAAAGAAAAGGGTTATAAAGGATTTATTGAGCAAGCCACCAAAACTTGTTGGTTTTTGAGCGTTGTAAGCTGTAAAGTTATCTATTGACTACGCTTGTTTCATATCGAAAGTCATTATTTGTTATTGAGTTGCAGTTAACTGCTTTAATGTTTGCACGTCTATACCTATGATGAAAGACTGGAATGCAATGTTCATTTTGGATCATTTTCATCCTATCGAGGTATAAAAAGGCCTCAGGTGGTACGAAGCCTTTTTGCAATGCTTCAGCTATATACCAGGTTGCTGCTCAACTTGCTACCAAACCCCCCCGACACAACAGACAAAATATTATTTTGTCTGCCGATGTCGAACGAAAAAATGAAAAAAGAAGAGCTCGAAGAGAGTGGCAAAGCACAGATCTCCTCAACTTAAGGAACGGTTGAGAGAATGCACTAAAAAATTAAGAAAGCTACTTGAACATAAGAGAACTGCTTCATTAAACAGATATCTTGAAAATTTAGATCCAACATCAAGAACTGATTACTCATTATGGCGTGCAACGAAAAATTTAAAAAGACCTGTCTTATGTAAGCCTCCTTTGAGAAAATCAGACGGAGGTTGGGCTAGAAATGATACTGAAAAAGGAGATCTGTTTGTGGAACATTTAAGAAAACTATTCACGCCAAATATAACAAGTTCTGTAACAGAGTTGCCACCGATTTTACCCCAGCACCGAGCAGCTACCCGATTAACGTTTGAGATGAGAGAGGTCGAAAAGGCTATTTTTGAACTAAACCCCAAAAAAGCTCCTGGTATCGATGGAATCGGTAACAAGATGCTCTTGGAGTTACCCGGTATAGCATTAAAGATAATTCTCTTTAGTTTTAATGCTATTATACGCCTTGAATACTATCCCCCAGAATGGAAAGTTTCACTCGTTAAAATGATACCCAAGCCAGGCAAAGATCACACAAAAGTGGAATCGTATAGGCCTATAAGCCTATTATCCAATTTGTCAAAGCTGTTCGAGAAAATCCTAATGGAAAAGATAACTGTTTATGTGGAACAAAACAACTGTATTCCATCACACCAATTTGGCTTCAGGAGAAAACACAGCACCATTGAGCAAGCCCACAGGCTAGTTACTGTTGTCAGAAAAACGTTCGAGGAGAAAAAATACTGCTTTGCCCTTTTTATCGATGTTTTACAGGCTTTCGATAGGGTTTGGCATGAAGGTCTACTGTTTAAAATAAAACTTTTGTTACCAACAAATACTCACAAGCTACTCGAAAGCTATATAACAAATCGAAAATTCACTCTTGCTGAAAAAAGTTTTGTCAGCTCTCCTCAAGATATACAAGCCGGAGTTCCACAAGGTAGCATTTTGGGTCCTTTGTTATATATCATTTATACTTCAGACATGCCATTAGATATTAATACCCACACATCGACTTTCGCTGACGATACTGCAATCTTAAGCGTCCACGATGACTCAAAAATAGCGTCTAGAATGTTACAGACTCACATTTCACAATTGGAAGCTTGGTTGGATAAGTGGAAAATTAAGGTGAATGAACAGAAATGTATCCACATTACTTTCACCCTGAGAAAAGAGACGTGTCCACCCATTAAAATTAATAATCTGAATATACCCCAACACACATGTGTGAAATATCTCGGTATTCACCTTGACCGTCGACTCACGTGGAAAAATCATAGAGATGCGAAAATAACTCAGATGAGGCTAAAAACTGCTCAACTCGCTTGGCTTACTGGCAAAAACTATAAACTAAGCCTGGACTGCAAATTACTCACTTACAATTCGATCATGAAACCCATATGGTGCTACGGAATTCAGCTCTGGGGTACTGCCTCTGCGTCTAATATAGGGAAAATTTAGAGAATGCAAAATAAATTCTTGAGGACGAACACGAACGCACCCTGGTATGTTAGGAATTACAACATACATAAAGACCTGAATCTACCCCTGGTCAAAGATGAAATTATTAGACACTGTCAACGCTATTTAACAAAACTGGAAACACACCCCAACATACTAGCCCGTAACTTAACTAATAATCACGGCCACCAGCGTCTTAGGAGGAGGGACACTGCGGATCTGGTCCGCTAATAATAAGGGGAAATAATGGGCCCAGTTGAACCACATAACATCAGTCTGGCACTGGCTGGAGTTAACAATTAATATTATTTTTAAGATTTGGATAATTATTGTTAATTCACAGTTTTTAAAGGTGAAGATTCAATAAATAATATGAAATATGGAAAAAAAACAATCATTGTAAGGCTCACGGAAATGTTTTCAAAATTCGGAAACTGTGATACAATTGTGTCTGGCAATGGCACACAGTTTGTCAGTGCACAGTTTGATGAATTTACAAAATCACGCGGAATAAATCATCCCCAATGGAACGGTCAAGCTGAACGGTTTGTCAAAACACTTAAACAAGCACTTCAAAAACTTAAGGCTGAAGGAAGTAGTACTGAAATACTAGAAACATTCCTTCAAACATACTGTTCCACACCAAAATATAATTCCAAGTCGCCAGCCGAATTATTTCTAAATCGAAAAATCAAAACCACATTGGACTTGTTAAAGCCACAAAGGTTCCAAACTGGTACTCAACGTTATAGTAATATGGAACGGAAATTTAACATGAAACATGGTGCTAAGGACAGAAACTTTAAACTAAAGGATTTGGTATATGCACAAGTAAACAAACTAAATGTTTGGATTTCAGGTTCTATAGTAGAAAAAGTTGGATCAGTTAACTACAACGTTTAGATATCTGACAGCAAAAGAAAACTAATTCGTTCTCTTATCAATCAACTAAAAAGAAGATATGATGACAAACAAAGAAATAAAACGGAATCGGTACAACTTATGCTAGAATTATTTGGAATTAAACCTGATATTCAACATCAATCACAGCAACCAGATGTAGACGAATACGTAGAAGCATCAGGCTCATATCATTCCATTAGTCTTAGTTCCAACTACTCCAGAAAACCAAAGTTCGTCTTTAATATTTAGTACTCCAATAGGTGAACCTCCAAACAAATTCTCACCTTAATTAAAACAAGTAAGAGCGGCTAAATTCGGCTATGCCGAATCTTATATACCCTTCACCATGGTTGGGAAAAAACTGAAGTTTATATATGGACATATATGAAATGGACAGATTTATATGCGGACGCCTTTAAGAGGAAATTAACCATTTAGTTTGGAGATAAAACTTGGACTCGGGAAGATTTATGGTTCCAGAAAATATGTATTTTAAAAAAATGTATGTTTTGGGCATAACTTTTTTGTATCTGAACCGATATTTCCGAGTTTTTCAGCAAATATGTTATACTAAAGATTTTCGATCTTTTGCTATATAAGACGTATCCATAGGTCATAATACAGCTCTAGAATAGTGTTTGTTGTTTGTGTATAAAAGGTTAAGAGGTGAAAGAAAAGAATTTCAACAAATCGTTAAAAGAAATCACTAGAACTGCATGTGTTTTATTTCTACAAAATAGTTTGATTTAGCTGGCAAATTTGCATTTAGGATTTTATTTCGGTTTTTTATTAGAAATATTTGTAATTTCTTTAGCTTAATTTTAAAAATTTTAAGGAAAATTGTTTATAATTTTTTTTATAAATTATTATAAGTTATGACCTAAAATAGTTGCACTCAAAGGTAAATTATGTATAAAATTTTCTTAATATGTGAGAAATAAAATGGTTTAAAAATCTTTTTATAAATTCTTTTAAATCGTAGCAAATAATAGAAATAAAACCGTTTGTATTTTGTTTGTATCAGAGGGTTTTTATACAAATTTTGATGTTTTTAGCCTATTTATGGATTATTTAATTATTAATATAAAATTTTATTTAAATTAATTATTAAATGTAAAAAAAAAACAAAAAATAAACAAAAAAAAAAAATCTTAACGAACCCGCGACCCTTCCAACTGTGGTGAAAGGTATAAAAACGTTTGTATTTTGTTTGTATCAGAGGGTTTTTATAAAAATGTTGATGTTTTTAGCCTATTTATGGATTATTTAATTATTAATATAAAATTTTATATAAATTAATTATTAAATGTTAAAAAAAAAACAAAAATAAGCAAAAAAAAAGTCTTAAGAAAATAATAAAAAAAAAATGTACAAAAAAAAGTGAATTGACCTCACCGAGATTTGAACCTCGAACCCCACGGCCTTAGAGAAAAAAAAGTATTTGTGACACAGCGTCTAGACAACTAAGCTATTGAAGCTCACACAAAATCATCGTCAATAGAATAACATATATAAAAGTCTTCGTTAATTAGAGATTTGTTTGGTTTTTATTTAAATGACAAATCTTTGTATGTGTGTTGTTTGTGTATAAAAGGTGGAGATGAAAGAAAATAATTTTAACACATGGATTTGTTTGTTATGCGTAAAATTCTACATACATATTAAACAAAGGGATTTTACCGAAAAAATTAGAAGTAGTCTTGGTTTTTTGCTAATATCTCAGCCATTTATTAACCGATCTGTCTGATTTTTAATAGCAAACAGAAATGGATCACATGTAACAGAAATAAAAAAGAATCAAGTCCTCATCATGTCTGGGTTCTTCGGAAAACCCATTTCAACACACAGACGGACAGACGGACAGATGGACAGACGGACAGACGGACAGACGGACAGACGGACATCGTTAAATCAACTTCGCTCTTCATAAGGACCCAGAATATATATACTTTATAGGGTCTAAGATCAATATTGTAGAAATTACAAACGGAATGACAAACTTATATATACCCTTCCACCTATGGTGAAGGGTATAAAAAGGGGAGATATTGTAGACACTTGCAAATAAACTACTTTTCATATTCTTAAATTTTTGAAAATAGATATCATAGACTTTTGAATTTACATATTTTCAATAATTTTCAATTTTATATTCAGTATAATTTTATCTTTCAAAATAAATGTTGTGTAAAATTATTTTATAAAAAAAACCTCTTTTTGTTGGTTTAATTCAAAACCCCAGCAGATATAAACAAATCTGGCATCAGATATGATCGCGTGTAAGCATATTTGCTCATAACAGTCTAATCAACAAATTTTACAGATCCACTTAGATATGAACAGATCTGGTACAAAATCTGCCATATCTAAGCACATTTTATAAGATTTGGCATCAGATCTAATTTGATTTAAGCTTATCTAATTAGATTTAAGCAGATCTGATCAGATCTAATTTTTTTACACGGGATATACCGTTAATCAAAATGGTTTTAATTTTATTTAATTAAAAAAATATTCATTAAATGACTTAATTATATGTCCCCAAAATAGTTAGAGTGTATTTATAAAAGTTAAAAAAAAAGCAGAAAGATAATCGTGGATTGCTTGTTTTTATGTTTAATTTAGTTAATAAGATTTTAGACAAATGAAAAAACAAAATTTACCTTTCAATGCTCTTTAAAATTTATAAATAATTTCGGATTTTCGATCGGAAATCAGCTTTCTGAGGACTTAATAGTGATGAGGTCTTCTTTTGTTTGGCTTAGAACTGATAAACAATACCAAGGAATTAGTCTGGCACAAACAAAATTTTAAAATTCCATGCACATGGCAATCTGTTCCGATTTTCTTTATCCCATACCTATTTCACCCTTAGCTCCATACTTGGTACATTTATTTCAATAAATATGATACAGAAATAGGTAAATCTATTAGATACAATGACCATTATTTTATTTCCATAAAAAAATATAAAATACTAATAATATTTCAAACCATTTTCTTAATGTCCCTATTTTTATTCACATGCGACTATTGGAAATTATAATATTTTTTAATGTGGTTTTTTAAATTGCAACAAAAAAGTTTGAATTGTTGCTTAAAATGAAGAGTTGTTGTTGTACTATAATCTAAAAAAAATAATATTTTTAGTTTTTTTTAGCAAAATGTATGTGTGTTTGTTTACTTTAAATTTGTTGCATGCAAGTGTCCCTATTTTTCGCACATGACTGTACATATATAATTTTTGTAACATTATTTTTCTATCAATAGTTTCGAATGCGCGTTTAAAATCTAAAAACATTGCTATAATTTTCTTATTGTTTTTAATACTCTCCCACTGCTGCAGTTTCACATGAAAATTTTTTTCGAAAACCAGATTGGTATTTGGATAAAAAAGAATAATTCTCAATATATTTTTCCATTTGCATATTCACTACTTTTTCTAATATTTTTTCAAACGTTTTTAAATTATTTATTGGTCGGTATTTTTCACACTGATTTGTTTTCGCAACTTTCTCAATTAGTGTTACCATTGTCTCTTTCCAATTTTCAGGAAAAATTCCAGTTTCCAATGATTTATTAATTATATTCAATAAAATATTCCCCGTTGAATTCCAACTGTCAAGTATGATTTTTGTGGAGATCCTGTTATAGACAAGTTTATTTTTGATTTCTCTTACTATATTCTTAGGTTCTAGTATTGTTATTGCTTTGAATTTAAATTTTTTGATTGTCATATGTATATTATTTATATATTGCACATCTTCAATTGAGTTTCTTATTGACTTGATACTATTTACAAAATATTTATTAAAATGACTAGCTATTTGATTTTTTATTCTTATTCTATTTGGTCAAATATTACAGAATTTATCACAGTTTGAGTTTTTTAAGGACTAAATCTTTTATCTCTCTCCACATTTCTTTCTTGCATTATTTATTTATTTATTGATATAACTATTTTTGGCTTGTTCCGTATTCATTTTGTAATAGTTTCTAATTGCTTTGTAGTTTTCCCATGCTTTCAACTGATATTTTATCGCTATTCGTAATTACATAATCAATAATTGTTCTAGAATTTTTTGTTATCCTAGTATAGTTGTTTACAATTTGTTTTATACCATTATCATTTAAACATCTTTTAAGTCGATTTTTGTAAATGTTATCTCTTGGCCAATCTATGTTGAAGTCTCCAGTTATTAAAAAATCACAATTTTTCACCAATTTCCTCGATTGTTTCTTCGAAAATATCACAGAAATCCGATGCTTGACTACTTGGTGATCTATATATTGCTGTAACAATCATATGCATATTTTTATATTTGGCTGTACAAACTGAAATCCAATATTTCGAAATTTCAACTTTTTAAAAATTTTTAACCACGTTCCATGACTTTTTAAAATACATAACTGCACCTCTTGTTCGTGTAGAGTCGGACAAACTTCTTATTTGATCATAGTTTTGTATCTTAATTTCGTCTTAATTTGTATTTTCGGTTAAATGTGTCTCTGAGAGTATAATTATTTGTGAGACCTTGTACATTTTTACATATCGCCTGTTTGATAGTTAATTTGATAAACCCATTTTTCTCTTTTTCGTGAGTAGCTTATTTTTGTAGACTGGACATTCTCTGTTGCTAGTGACATGATTTTTGTCTAATCCTAAATTTAGTTGTTTGTTTATCCGCACACAATTAATACATTTTACTATTGTATCATTTTTATATTCTTTAGTTTTATGGTTTCCATGGCATTTAAAACACGTTTCATCATTTCTGCATTCACTCGCTAAATGGCTATAACCTTTACATTGAAAACATTGCATCACATCCTTTCCATCAAAAACTCTACATCTCTCTCTCCCAGCCTATATTCACCCTTTGTTCTTCGATCAATTTATTATATGTTTCACCATCGGTTGCTAATTTTACATTGTATATTGTTCTGTTATTTCTTTTATATTGTATGTTTTTATTATTTTCATCTCACAATCTTTTAAGATTGGGTTTTGATTTTTTAATTTTAAAATAATATCTTTTTCTGAATATTCAAATATAATGTTTTTCCTTGGGTTTAACAATTAGGGGGCCCACTTATTTAAGTCTGGCAATACTGTTGTTTTTTTCACATGTTCTGCGTATGAAGTTTTTGATTGTTTGAAACTTGTTTGTTTCTTTTATTATTTTCTTAATTTCATCACACATTTTATCGTTCTTTTCTTCAATTACATTGCACATCTCCTTGTTCTTATTATCGAAGTCATTTACATAGCCCTAAATTTTTTTTATTTTTTCAAAATTTTTTTCATATGATCTTTGAACACTATCAATTTTCTTTAACCTTTCCTGATAGCGATTTTCAATTGCTAGTAATAAATTTTTAATTTCACTTTCATTATGCTTAAGTGACATATTACATTCATTTTTATATTCTATCAAGTTTTGTTTGTTTCTATTCACATCATCATGTTTTTCTCTTAGCACCATATCAACATTATGTATATACTGCTTACAATCATCACATATAAAACGAATAAAATTTTTCTTTCTCACAACTCCAGTTGAATAGCTATCTATACCGGAACATTTCATAGTGCTATGATACACTTTGTTGCAGACACCTATACAGTGAATCCCAGAATCCCCACGTATTGCTGATTTGCAGTCACTGCATTCAGCTTTTGTGGCAGGTTTAATTTTAATTTAATTTAAAAAATACAATATTTTATGCAAAAACTTTATATTCCACTTAATTAACTTTACTTGATTAATGGTTTTTAATAGTCCTATCTATTTTTTACAACCAATTATTTTATTTTATAAATTTTATTTAAGTTCGATTAAAATTATGGCAGCTCTCTCTCTCTGTACTGTGTAAGGGTATCCGACGTGTAAATCTACCTTCAATTACTCCTTTTTTTAGAAGAGTTCGAAAAAAATAAAAGTCGTTAAATTAAATAAAAAGCCAGTAAACTTGGTTTTATTCACTTGAAAGTGTATTTTTTGATTGTTTTTACCTAAATAATATTATGAGTGTGAAATAATTATTTAGGTGTCGTCATAGAGGAAGGATAATACCATTTTTCTACATAACAAGTAATTTCTCAAACGGCCAAGCTGTACACAAACAAGTACGTAAGCGAATGAGTTTTTATAGTACACTTGTCTTACTTACGTTTTGTAACGTTTTTTTTTTTTATATTGTCAAATTACATTATTGCCATAGTATTTAGTTTTGTATTTTGTTTACTTTTTTATGCTAAAATACAACTCTTTCATTACTAAATGGCAACTCTAGTACAAATATAAACGAAGAGCTGTTTTTTATTTACAAAACAAAGTTAATTTATATGAATAATTATTTGTGAATAAAATTTATTTATTAAAAAAAAATAAAGGAAAAAAATGTTTCCATCTATTGAATTGAATTTTGATAGTGATTCAAGTGACGGTGATGGTGTAGACATTCGTATATGCCGCAGAAATATCCGAGATGCCTTAAATGTATTGGATCCACTGGAAGAGCGATGAGTAAAAACCAAAATTAAGTTTGTAACGACGAGATTTCCTCCGTTAGCTGGGGTAAGCTCGCGGGGGTAGGGATCGTCACAGAAATTTGTTTGATCCAGTGACCGAGAGTAAAAGACGTGATGTTATACAAAGGTAAATTCGTTTATTGTTGTTAATACTACAGGGTTTAAAAGAGAGAGAGAGAGAGAGCGAGAGAGAGAGAGAGAGGAGAGAGAGAGATAATGAGAGAGAATGAAGAAGCGACCTGGGACGGCACGCTCCCTCTGGTATCTTCACGGGGAGGACAGCGACCGGGGACGGCACGCTTCCTTTGATGAACTACGTCTCGGCGAGGGCAGCGACCTGGGACGGCACGCTCCCTCTGGTATCTTTAAAGGGGAGGACAGCGACCGGGGACGGCACACTTCCTCTGATGAACTACGACGTCTAGGGGAGGGCAGCGACCTGGGACGGCACGCTTACTCTGATGAACTCCGTGTGACCTGCGTTGACTAAGTGAGAGGGAGAGAAAGAGAGAGGGAGAGAGAGAGAGATAAAGAGATAAAGAGAGAGGATGAGAGAGCGACCTGGGACGGCACGCTCCCTCTGGTATCTTCAAGGGGGAGGACAGCGACCGGGGACGGCACGCTTCCTCTGATGAACTAGGTCTAGGCGAGGGCAGCGACCTGGGACGGCACGCTTCCTCTGATGGACTCCGTGTGACCTGCGTTGGCTAAGTGAGAGGGGAAGAAAGAGAGAGGGAGAGAGAGAGATAAAGAGATAAAGAGAGAGGATGAAAGAGCGACCGGGGACGGCGCGCTCCCTCTGGTATCTTCACGGGGGAGGACAGCGACCGGGGACGGCACGCTTCCTCTGATGAACTGTTCGAGGATCTCCACAGGACCTCCCGAGACCTTCGTAGACCTTCAAGGATGTTGACAGGACCTTCAAGGATATCCGCAGGATCTTCAAGGATATTGGCAGGACCCTCAAGGATGTTCGTAGGACCTTCCAGGACGTTCACAGGACCTTCAAGGATGTTGAAAGGACCTTCAAGGATGTTGACAGGACCTTCAAGGATATCCGCAGGATCTTCAAGGATATCGGCAGGACCGTCAAGGATATCGGCAGGACCTTCAAGGATATCGCAGGACCTTCAAGGATATCAGCAGGACCTTCAAGGATGTTGACAGGACCTTCAAGGATATCAGCAGGACCTTCAAGGATATCCGCAGGATCTTCAAGGATATCGGCAGGACCTTCAAGGATGTTGACAGGACCTTCAAGGGTGTTGACAGGACCTTCAAGGATATCCGCAGGACCTTCAAGGATATCGCAGGACCTTCAAGGATATCAGCAGGACCTTCAAGGATATCCGCAGGATCTTCAAGGATATCGGCAGGACCTTCAAGGATATCGGCAGGACCTTCAAGGATATCGCAGGACCTTCAAGGATATCAGCAGGACCTTCAAGGATATCCGCAGGACCTTCAAGGGTGTTCGCAGGATACTTACAAGTTGCCCAAGGATGCTCGCAGGATTAGAATTTAATATTTAGTGCTGAAATTACCTTGTGTTCTCGTTCACGGCTGCTGGCGACTGACCCAGATTTGTTCAATGTTGCTCTTTATATACCCCTAAGGGCAGCTATTTGTAGTTGTCGCCAGTGTAATAACAAAGTGTGTAGACAGAAACGAGCGACGCGACTTCTGTCGTTACACATGGTCCTCCCTTGGGGACGGTGGGCCGGTTATTTTCCTTTCAATCGCCTATGTTTTCGATGAAGCTTTTTGAGATGGCTAATTTGGTTCTGGAACGGGTGTCTGGTATATTTTGGTACCCCATAAAGTGATACAATGGTTTCAAAACGATGACGTGGTGGTGTTGGGATTGGTTGGGATTGTGGTATGGGCGATGAAGGAAACGTTGGAGCTGGCTCCAGGGATAATGGAAACGATAGACATGACTCTAGTGGTGGCAACGCTGGACATGGCTCTGTTGGTGAAAAAGAACGATGGAGGTGATAGAAAATGGTATTCATTGGTAACAGTTTCTTCACATCATATGCTGAGAAACAGATGGCTCTTCTGTGAAGGATTTAAGCTCACTTAGGTGGGCTGTTTTTAGAACGTTATTTGCCTGAGCACGAAGTTGTACAATCACAGGGGATGGGAAGTTTACGACTTCGTAGGGACCAGTATATTTCGGGGCTAACTTGGCGGCAAAACCGTCGGCCGCTTTCGACAATTGGTGCTGTTTGACAAGAACTAAATCTCCGATTTTGGGCTTCCAAGGTCGTCGACGCAAGTTGAAATGACGCCGTTGATCCTGGGCTGCTTTGCCCAGCTGGTGGCGGACCATCTTAAAAATTTCCTGGAGCTCACTGGCCCTTTCCTCTGGCTTCCTGGGGTTTACCCCTGTACCAGTAACGACTTCATCATACAGTGCCCGTGGTAACCTAGGTTCGCGACCCTGTACGAGATAAGCCGGGCTGTATCCGGTAGATTCGGAATTGCTTGTGTTTATTGCCAGGGTTACCTCCGGTAAGTGATCATCCCATCGATTATGCTGGTTTTGCGCTAGTTGAGCGATCATTGTTTTGACCGTGCGATTGGCCCTCTCAGTAGGATTTTCCTGTGGACAATAAGGGGCGGTAAATTGGTGTCGAACTCCAATTTCTTCTAGGTAACTCCGTAGTACGCGGCTGGTGAATTGTGCACCATTATCTGTAATGAGCACTTTTGGAGTTCCAAACCTGGCTAGAATTCTCTCCCTAAAGGCCTTGACGACGCATTCTGCTGTGGCCTTGCGGAGCGGTACGAGTTCGACCCACTTGGAGAAGCGATCGAAGAAGACTAAGAGCATACTGTTACCATGTTTGGAGCGAGGAAGTGGTCCGACAAAATCTGTGGATACGGTAGCCCATGGTTCTTCTGGGATCGTTACTAGCATTTCGCCCGCTGGTGCCGCCTGACTCGGCTTATACATCTGGCAGGATTTACAACTTCTAACGAACCGGGCGATGTCGCGGAACATTCCCGGCCAGTAGTAGCGGTTGCCGACCCGATTGGCGGTCTTACGCACACCCAGATGTCCAGCGGCGGGTTGGCAATGGTTTTCATGTAGAACCCGTTGTCGTAAATGAGAAGCAACACACAACTTCCAAGGCGTACTGTCCTCATCGTGAGGGTGTCTGGGAATGTGCCTAAATAATTGGGTTCCAACGATTGCATAGTCGGAATACTTTGCAGGGTCACGTCTAACTTCTTCTTTCCTCCTTTGTAACCACGCACAGTCTATCGGTTCACGTTCCTCTATGGCCATTTTTAATACTTCCATTGGCTGACGGGATAGAGCATCGGCAACCACATTGTTTTTCCCCTTGCGGTATTGTACTGTGAAGTTATACTGTTGGAGCTCCAGGGCCCACCGAGCCAATCTACCCGTGGGATTCTCTATGGAGTTGAGCCACTTTAAAGAGAGATGGTCGGTGATAACGTGAAAACGGTATCCCTCCAGATATGGCCGCATCTTTCGTATGCCCCATAATATAGCGAGACATTCTTTCTCCGTGGCTGTATAGTTTTTTTCCGCACCATTAAGACTCCTGCTAGCATAAGCAATTACGCGTTCACCGTCCTCCAGGTTTTGTGTTAATACCGCTCCCAATCCGTAGTCACTAGCATCCGTTTGTAGGGTGAATGGCTTAGAGAAATCTGGACATGCCAGCACCGGGGCTTCCGTTAGTTTCGCCTTTAAAACTTCAAACGCCGTTTGTTGGTCTTCTGTCCACTTCCAGTGTTTGCCTTTCTTAAGGAGAGTAGTTAGGGGCTGGGCTATGGCAGCAAATTCCGGAACAAATCGGCGGTACCAGGAGGCGACTCCCAGAAATCTTCTCACCTCTCGTAAATTGCTTGGGGCCGTCATCTCCCGAATTGCAGCTACCTTGTCGGGATCGGTCTGTATGCCCTTGTCACTCACCACATGTCCGAGATACTTGGTCTCTCTTTTGAAAAATTCGCACTTCTCTGGATTAATCTTTAGGTTAGCTGCCCGAAGTCGCTGAAATACCTCTCTCAGTTTGGACAAGTGTTCTTCCAACGTCCTTCCCGTGACGATAATATCATCCAGATAAGCGAACGCAAAAGGCTCTAAGTCCGGTCCGATGACGCTATCAAGTGCCCTCTGGAAGGTGGCCGGAGCTGAGTGCAATCCGAAGGGCATCACACGCCACTGGTATAAGCCTCGACCGGCAACGGTGAAGGCGGTATACTTCTTGCTGTCATCCTCCATGGGGATCTGCCAGTATCCATCTTTCAAATCCAGACTACTCACGTACTTGGCATCTCTTAATCGGTCCAGTATTGTTGCAATTCGTGGCAGGGGATACGCATCGGGGTCTGATTTGCTGTTTAGATGTCTAAAATCAATACACAATCTCCAAGTGCCGTTTTTCTTCGGCGCCAATGTGATAGGTGAACTGTATGGGCTTCTTGACGGTTCTATACAGCCACTAGCCAGAAGCTCGTTTACCTTCTCGTCGATTATGGCCTGCATAGCCGGATTTCGGGGGGCGTACCTGATTTTAAATGGGCGATCATCTTTCATTACTATGCGGTGCCTAGCAGCGGAGGACAGGCCGTGCATCTTTCGAAACTTTTGCAACTCGCCTTCGAGGAAATATTCAATTTTTCTTCGGTCTTTAGCGCTGTGTCTCTCTACTGGAATATGGCTCCTCCTAGCCTGACAATCAGCAGCTACTTGTTCCTTGGGTGCAGCATCTTCATGGTATGGGGCGTTTCTGACATGGATTGTTGTGTTGGATGAGTTCGGTGATGAAACCAGATCTTGATTTATTTTTCCGATGACTTTGGCATTGCGTTCAACTTGAGCTTGTTGGCAGGGCATCTTGATCTGCGAGGGACGCTTACCAGAATTCTCTAAGCGTTTCGTGCGGGTCGGGACAATCAATTTTGCAGCCAACTTGTGACAACGGAGGCTAGGCTTACTGTTTTCGGAGTGAATGACGGCGATCCCGTGTGAAGTTGTATCCGGGCGTATCATGTAGAGTTGTTCTGCGGGATACTGCGGGGTTTTTGGAATACCTTCCAAGTCTGCTGCCATCTTCAAGAGTTCATCAAGGGTCGTAAAATCTTTTCCCCGAATGTATCTCAAATAGTTGGGAAGAGAGTTTCGGTATATCCGCTCTAGTTTTTGAGCCTCGGAATACTTGGTGTTCCTCATCAGGTTTTGTATTGACAGGACGTAATTTCTAAAGGGTTCATCGTGCTTTTGGTATCTGTTTCTAACCGTATCTTCGAGTAGTTCATAGTATCTGGAGGGTAAAAAGAACTTAAGCAAATCTTGTTTAAATCTGGTCCAGCTTTTCCAGTCACGATTGTTGTTTCGGTACCAGATTAATGCTCTGTCAGTCAGGAACAAGGGCATCATATGTGGCATAGCATTCACATCTAAAGCGTACACATTGGTCAATTCTTGTAATCTCTCGAAGAATTCAAAGGGACACGTCGCACCATCAAACTTAACATCCCATTTAGATATCAGCTCCGCAGTTTTCGTCGTGTTGGCCATTTCTTTCAACGGATTAGACTAGGGGTACTATATTAGATACATTTACCTTACTTGTTGTGCGTTTGTTCGGAACTTTAGTTCGCTCTCTTCCACTCGGTGTTAATGTTTTTTATTTCCTCTGTTTAGCGTCCTTTTAATCCAATACGACAAAGCCTTAAACTCTCAAGTCCCTGCTCGGGCGCCACTGTAACGACGAGATTTCCTCCGTTAGCTGGGGTAAGCTCGCGGGGGTAGGGATCGTCACAGAAATTTGTTTGATCCAGTGACCGAGAGTAAAAGACGTGATGTTATACAAAGGTAAATTCGTTTATTGTTGTTAATACTACAGGGTTTAAAAGAGAGAGAGAGAGAGAGCGAGAGAGAGAGAGAGAGGAGAGAGAGAGATAATGAGAGAGAATGAAGAAGCGACCTGGGACGGCACGCTCCCTCTGGTATCTTCACGGGGAGGACAGCGACCGGGGACGGCACGCTTCCTTTGATGAACTACGTCTCGGCGAGGGCAGCGACCTGGGACGGCACGCTCCCTCTGGTATCTTTAAAGGGGAGGACAGCGACCGGGGACGGCACACTTCCTCTGATGAACTACGACGTCTAGGGGAGGGCAGCGACCTGGGACGGCACGCTTACTCTGATGAACTCCGTGTGACCTGCGTTGACTAAGTGAGAGGGAGAGAAAGAGAGAGGGAGAGAGAGAGAGATAAAGAGATAAAGAGAGAGGATGAGAGAGCGACCTGGGACGGCACGCTCCCTCTGGTATCTTCAAGGGGGAGGACAGCGACCGGGGACGGCACGCTTCCTCTGATGAACTAGGTCTAGGCGAGGGCAGCGACCTGGGACGGCACGCTTCCTCTGATGGACTCCGTGTGACCTGCGTTGGCTAAGTGAGAGGGGAAGAAAGAGAGAGGGAGAGAGAGAGATAAAGAGATAAAGAGAGAGGATGAAAGAGCGACCGGGGACGGCGCGCTCCCTCTGGTATCTTCACGGGGGAGGACAGCGACCGGGGACGGCACGCTTCCTCTGATGAACTGTTCGAGGATCTCCACAGGACCTCCCGAGACCTTCGTAGACCTTCAAGGATGTTGACAGGACCTTCAAGGATATCCGCAGGATCTTCAAGGATATTGGCAGGACCCTCAAGGATGTTCGTAGGACCTTCCAGGACGTTCACAGGACCTTCAAGGATGTTGAAAGGACCTTCAAGGATGTTGACAGGACCTTCAAGGATATCCGCAGGATCTTCAAGGATATCGGCAGGACCGTCAAGGATATCGGCAGGACCTTCAAGGATATCGCAGGACCTTCAAGGATATCAGCAGGACCTTCAAGGATGTTGACAGGACCTTCAAGGATATCAGCAGGACCTTCAAGGATATCCGCAGGATCTTCAAGGATATCGGCAGGACCTTCAAGGATGTTGACAGGACCTTCAAGGGTGTTGACAGGACCTTCAAGGATATCCGCAGGACCTTCAAGGATATCGCAGGACCTTCAAGGATATCAGCAGGACCTTCAAGGATATCCGCAGGATCTTCAAGGATATCGGCAGGACCTTCAAGGATATCGGCAGGACCTTCAAGGATATCGCAGGACCTTCAAGGATATCAGCAGGACCTTCAAGGATATCCGCAGGACCTTCAAGGGTGTTCGCAGGATACTTACAAGTTGCCCAAGGATGCTCGCAGGATTAGAATTTAATATTTAGTGCTGAAATTACCTTGTGTTCTCGTTCACGGCTGCTGGCGACTGACCCAGATTTGTTCAATGTTGCTCTTTATATACCCCTAAGGGCAGCTATTTGTAGTTGTCGCCAGTGTAATAACAAAGTGTGTAGACAGAAACGAGCGACGCGACTTCTGTCGTTACAAGTTCTTTTCATTTATGTAATTTTTCAGTTTCATTGCTACATTTCGCATCAACAAGCAAGTTTTTTCAATGATTCTTAATGAAATACAGTCAAGATTAGATGAAGAAAACAAAACAAAAGAAAACAACAAAAAAAAAACTAATAAAATACTCTTTTGTGATACACACAATTACTTTTTTTTACTTGTGTGTTTTTGACAGTATTGACAATTGAAATTGTTATGTAGAAACTACAAAAAGAGTTACACTTACGTTTCCACTCAACAAAACTTGACATTTGTATTATAGAACCGCAAACTAATTGTTAATACTCAATTGGGCAACATTTTTGAGAAACTCGTTATCTAGAAACATGCCATAAGTATAGAGATTTCTTCGTAACCAGCAGCCGAATATAATTATGTACAGATTACAAAGGTTCGGTAACTATAAGAAAATCGAGCAAATTTCCCCGATTTTAAAGCAAACTTTTTCTCTCAGCACAAATTTGAGCAAATTTTCCTGCAAAAAATTAATTGGTTTTGCGAAGAAAATCTATTGAAATTGCAAAAAACCTCCAATATTTAAATCTAACAAAATCGCAAAAATATATTTTATTTAAAAAAAATATATCATTCCATATTTTGCAATGAGTAAAATAAAATTAAACCCAAAGAAAAAAAATTTAAAAATTTGCTTGTTCTGAAACTTTTTACATCTGTTTTCTTGTACATGGGTTAGCATGCAAACAAAAAAATTTAAAAAAATCGTGTTTTTTAAAAAATCTATATCATATTAAAAAAAAAAATAATCTTAAAAAGAAAGAATTTTGTCCTACCCTGATCCCTGCTACCCTAATTTAATGGTACATTTGATTAGGATAACCATATTTGTAGAACCCACTTTTGAATATTGACATATTTTTAATAATTGTGATATATTGCACCGATTATCTAGTATTTTAACTAAATAAATGGTTCCTGTACAGTAGGTACACAGTTAAAAAATTTTAAATTAATTTTATTTAAAAAGTTGATTGGAGGTACCAATAATTGGATAATAGGATAGTTTTTAGTTCCTTTTCCCTCTTTTTATTTCTATTCATTATTTATTTCTTAAGCATTATTAATTGATTATAGGTAATTCTAAATTTCCTAAGAAATATATTTTAATGGTCTTAATCGAATTCCAACCAATCTTTTCTCCGGGTGCTTAATTTAATTTGACATTGAATATCTATGATTTAGTTTTAGAAATATCAATTTAAAAAACAAATTAATTATAAATTATTTTAATTTAGACCTTAATTTTGTGTTTTACATTAAATTTTACAAGTGCATAATTTAGCTACGAAGAAAAAATTGAAAAAAATGAAAATAAGTGTGTATCACGAAGTGTATCATGAAAAGAGTATCACGAAGTGTATTATGAAAAAAGTATCACGAAGCATATCATGAAAATTTTTAAAAGCAGTCTCACTCACTTTTTCATTTTGTGGTATATGAAAATAAATTTCAATTTTCATAACATGAATGAGAATAAAAACATGAGACACAATATACCACAATGAGAAAATGAAATGTGTGCGTAAGAAGAAATTACCATAAATGAAAAATGAAACACATTGATTATATTTCATTCATGTACAGTGATACAAGATAACTGCTGACCACAAATATTTTCTTTCGTGAAAATGAAATAATAAAGAACACCAAATACGTACCCTGGCCACAAGTATTAAGTTAGTAAGAGTTGGAATTAGTTTTATGGATTTTAGAAAAGTATAGGATATCAGCTTATATTTAAAATTAAAAAAGTCCAGACAATGCTCGGCCCTTTCTTATTTTAATTTTTGTGTAAAAACTCTGGTTATTATTTACTGATAACCAGAGTATTTTTGTGTTTTAATATTGTCATTCTCTTTATTTTTGGTATTTTATTGTTTTTGTTGATGCATTTTGTATTTTTTAGAGATGAGTGTGTGAGTGATTTCGGTCACTTAAGCTCACGTACAAAAAATTGTATCACGCACAATTTACAGGAAGAAAACATATTTAGTTTTAGTTTTAGCTAAATTCAAGTGATTAAATTATAATTTAATCACGATTACAAACTTATTCTCACGTACTAAAATTTGCATAAGCCAAAGCTATTACCACCATATACTTTATGTTATATTAATTTTTTGTAATAATAATTTAAACAACCAAGTTTTAAAATTAATGTTACTCAACTTTTTCGAGAAAGAATTAGTTGGATTGTTGATCAGCCAAAACCAGGATTTGGTAATTCGAATGACGGAAACACTGCCAGACGTTTTTTTTAGAACGCGGAAATTTCTGCTGAAATTAAAAAAAATGCGTACAACAGTAATTGTTGTTTCTTGGTCATGAGATACATTTGGAAAATTTTCGTAAATTTGCTCACAATACCATATCCATGGTTTTGTATGCCTCCCACTTTGCATACATTTTTTATTCACGGGCCGGAGATTATACAGCAAGCACTTTTACCAATAGGAGAATTGTCGGAAGAAGCTCAAGAAGCAAGGGAAAAGTCCAATGAAGATATTTTCAATAGGTTTCTGCTAAGTTCTGACCCATTTATATCTAGCATACGCAAGAAATATGAGCAGAAAAAAATCTAATTTATCAACTTCGGAATTAAAGTTAGTTTTGCCAGATATTTTTAATGAAAATTATGATAAAGATGATGGTAATAAAGATAGTGATCAAGATTCTGATGATAATAACGATGAAGATATTGCTGATGATAATGATGAGGAAGTTTATAACAATGGTGATAAAGAAGATTATAATAATAATAATGAAGAAAATGAGGATAATGAAGATTATGATAATTGGGATATTTGTGATAAATTTGAAAATGAAGAATAATACAAATATTTTAATATATTTTTTTAAAAAGGTAAAACGAAAACAAAGATTCCCCAAAAAATTTTAATTTTTTTATTTTTTCAGATTAATTTTTACATTTACTGAATTTAGTGAAAGCGAAAGCTGGATACAAATTTATACTAATAAGAATACATTTTATTGACTTATTCTTTAAATTTATTTAAATTGTAGATCATGTTTTTTTCGAAAAAGAAAAAACGCCTAACATGTTAAAAAAAAATTTTTTTCCATTTTTTTTAAAGCTGTGTTTTTACGTATTTATTATTATTCATTACTAAAAAATTATAATGTTCTTTTTTGTGACTTTTGTGAAAAAATTTGTACATTTATAAAATTTTGTGAAAAATAAAAATTGGATTTAAAATTAAATTTATATTAATATAAATACATATAATAAATTTATTATTTGATTTTTTTATTAGCACATTAAGTATGCTTTAATTTACATTTTATTCATTAATTTATCGCTTTTCATTCCAAAGTTACAGTATAAACTGTGAACTAAGGTCTTTTTTTCCAAAACACAATAATGCGCTTAACGGGTTAAAAAAAATTTTAACTTTTTTTTTCTAAAATGTTATTTTTTATGTGCTTATAATAACTCATCAATTAAAAATATAATATTTTAAAACTACGGTCTCTATGAATTATTCGCCACTTTGGGGACCATCGAACCCACTGTGCGACTTTGTTCAAATATACGCTATTTATCAAATATTTATGTGACTGCATAATTTCTCAAGGTGGTCCTAGTGTTAACATTTACAAAAGTATATTTCAAAAAAAAATATTCATATCATGTTTGGGGTAACCCTGCCAATAAAAATATAATCTGGCATCACTATTCAGAATTTTTTTTATTCTGCCATTTTGTATATAACAGGTTTATTTTTTGGAATTTTATATAAATATTCCATACAAATTTAAGTAGATATAGACTTGCTAAGTAGTTACAAATATACATCATATCTGCTAAAAAATTAAGAATGTATAAAAATGCTGCCAAGTCTAAGAAATTCTTGTTTTTTCTCTTTTAAATGTAAAGAACAGGGATGATAAAATTAGTACAATTGTACCATTTTTGGTACTATTCGAACCTAAAAAGTACGATGGTACTCCCGTCACTCATTTGGTACTATTTACAAATTTTCCCAATTTATTGCTTTTAATAGATATAATATGGCAACTCAATTTTATTGTCATATATTGTGAATGAATTTTTGTACTTGTTCAAGGCGAATACATAACAGCTGATAATGTTGCATGGTTTGCTTTGTGGTTTGCTTGTTATTCATATATGAAATATATACAAAAAAAGCAACACATTTTTTATATATGAAGTTTGACAAGTAGAAAAGCGGCAAAATCGTTCTGTTAAGAGTTGCGACCTCCTTGTTGGATGTGAATTCCCTTTTTATTTTTTGTTAACTACACTTCAATGTTATTTTGTTTTGAATCTAAAAGCGTCGTGTTTAATGAAAAAGCCAAAATAAAAAACTCAATTAGTTTACAAAATATTTTACTATTAAAAAACTTTGATTATTTACATAAGTAATGGAATATAGTGAAGCTGGGTATGTTTATTTAAACAATTTAAATTATTTGCATAATGAATTTTTACATTTTGTAGAACAAGTAAACAGGGCAAGCCATATAATGTACCTTTTAGAGAAGAGTGGGCTAAGCTGTTTCCATGGCTGGTTAAGGAGGGTAAGCAAAAAAGATGCAAATTATGCAATACGGGTATAGCGGGTGGCATTGTACACATAAAACGTCATGCGTCCACCGATAGCCATATCAAAAAAATAACTGCAGCAAAAAAAACTCCGAAAATAGATAATTTTTTGCAAAATACTGTGTGCCCTATAGTAGAGTCGACAAAAAAAACTCGAAATTATGTTGAGTTTGTTTATTGCAGAACATAACTTACCCTTCTCAGTGTTAGATCACCTAAACAGTGTCATAAAGGAAGGAATAACCGACTCCCAAATCGTCAAAAAGTTTGCAATAAATAGACTAAAGGGTCAAAAAATAATCACAAATGTAACTGGCCCGGAAAATATCACCAGCATAAGTAATTTTTGTAAAGATAGTTACTATTCATTAACACTTGATGAAAGTACTGGTCGCAGTATTTCAAAAAATTTGGCTGTAATTATTAGAACTTTTGATGGTAAATGTCGCGATCGCTTTTTAGGAATGGTGCATATAGAGGACTGCACCGCAAATGGTATATTTGAAGCAACAACAAAAATATTAAATGAAAATAATATACCCCTTAGTAACATTGTTGGCATAACAACTGACAATTGTCCCGTAATGACGGGCAAAGTGAATGGAGTTCAGTCCGAATTTCAGGCATTGGTACCACATATATTCAAAAATGATTGTATATGCCACATTTTGAATTTAGTATAAGCGGCAGCGTCCAAGTGTGGATTTTCCGATGACATCGACAAATTTTTAAAAGAAATAGGTAACCACTTTTGCAATAGTTCCAGTAGAAGAGACGACTTTCTCTCATTTCAAGAGTATTTTGGAACCGATACTCATAATATTTTAAAATATTCAGCTACAAGGTGGTTATCACGTCAGGAAGTCATCAACAGAATTTTGGAACAGTGGGAACCACTCTGTTATTATTTCACACTGCATGATTTTGAAGCTGATTTTACAAGTGCAAAATTAAATTTTATTATATCTGGATTTTCTAATCCGCTTTATAAAATGTCATTCCTCTTTCTACAGTATATATTAAAAATTGTAAATGCAATAAATTTGGAAATGCAGGCAGAAGACGCTCGTATGCATATATTTCTAGAGCGTTTAACATTTTTGTTTCGTCAAATGGGACGCAATTTTTTGAAAAAGGAATCCTTAGACAAATGTGAATTATCAAAGTTAAACCTCAATCAAAATTATCTTCCTCTTAACGATGTATACTGTGGAACAGAAGTAGATATTTATATATCTACAAATAACATTGAAAGCGGAGTAGTCATGGACTTTAAAAATACTGCTAAACAATTCTACATAACCTTTTGCGAAACTTTAAGAAATAAAGTTAACTTTGATGATACAATTTTAAACTGGCTTACAAAATTTACTCCAGAAAATGTTATTTCTGGAAGAACCAGCAGTATAGTTCCTCTTTTATTAAAAATGTTCCCAAATGAAAGTAAAAATTATGACACTATCAATAACCAGTTCAGAGCTCTGGCTGATATAGATACATTAAAAATGTTTAGAAATAAAAGTATTTCTATTTTTTGGGACAAAGTGTCAACAATGAAAAATGAATTAAATGAATTAATGTTTCCAGAGCTATCCAGAGTTGTAAGAGGAATATTATCCATTCCACATTCATCAGCGAATGTGGAAAGAATATTTTCGTACCAAAATATTATAAAAACGAAGGAACGAAATAGGCTGTATGTGCCAACGGTTTCTAGTTTAATCCAAACAAAAGACTTATTAAAGACAAATAATTCCTGTTGCTATAATTTTAAAATAACAACTGATTTGTTGTCAAAAAATGTATGAATTTTATCTCATTGACTTTTTATGTACCTTATTTTACATATAAATGTTTATTTATTTTATAAGTTGTTTTTGTTATTTACTTTATATGTACAACTGAATTTTAAGTAACTTTTGTTTTTGTAAATATAAAAAATAATATAAATATTAAAAAAAAAAAATTTTTAGTACTATTGGGGTCGAAAAAGTACTATTTTGGAAGGTCGTTGGTACGTAATCAATTTTCTCATATATCATCCCTGGTAAAGAATAATATTTGTTATAAATTTGCTGAAGCGTAGTCAGTCAGGTAATGTAAAAAATGAAACCTCATGCATGCTGCCAGTACTAAAAAAGGATCAATTCTTGGGCTCTTACTTTTTACAATTTATCATATTGTAAAATACATATGTATGCTGATGACGTGCATTTATATATGTATCAGCAGTGACGTTGGAAATTTAAATGATTGTGTTAAAAAAATTAAATATGGATCTGGAACACATTTATACTTGGGCATATGCTAACGGTCTACGTATTAATCCCTCGAAATCAAAGTACCTGATAATAAAAAAAAAACTGATAATTAAAAAACTACCATTTGAACCAACGATAATGCTTAATAACCAAAAAATTTAAATTGTACCAACTGCCAAAAATATCGGAATAATTTTTAATAACACTTTATCAAGGTCTGACCACATAAATGCAGGAAATGGCATAACCTATGCGCTAAGGTCTCTTTGGAACACTCAATATATTACTCCACTTAATATACGAATTTTACTTGCATAAACATATCTTATGCCGACCCTACTATATGGATGTGAGATATATGAATGCACGGATTCTAAAAGTTTTAAAAGCTTGAGTCTACTTTTAAAGCCATCCTGAGATATGTGTTTGATCTACGAAGATTCGAGTCACCCTTCACCATATATAGTGAGGGTATATATCAGTTTGTCATTCCGTTTGTAACATCTCGAAATATAGGTCTAAGACCCCATAAGGTATATATATTCGTGATCCTTATGCAATTTTAAATCGACTTAGCGATGTCCGTCTGTCTGTCTGTTGAAATGGCGATCACGACGCGAAGACGCAAGCGGGGGTGCCTATTTTTACCTGGATTGTTGGACATCCTCCCGAGCAGTTTGGTATTGAAAATGAGCAAAATCGGTCCAGCGGTTAAAAAGTTTTGGTGTATTTTAGTACAATTTCATAGAAGCGACAGGTACAAAATATATTTTCTCATATTTTTCATAAGTCGTATAGAAATTAATAATATTTTGTATTCACCTCGAATATTTTTCACCTCAAAAAATTTTTTTTCACCACTAAAATTTTTTTCACCACAAAAAATTTTTTTCACTTCAAAAAATTTTTTTCATTTCCATAATTTTACTTCATAAGTTTTTTGATACATTATTTGTATCAAAAACAGTAGAGAAATTTTTTTTAGGATATTGGTGGAGGGTATTCAAAGATTCGGCACAGCCGAATTTAATTAAGCCTTTTTTTACTTGTTTTTTTTCCAAAAAATTAAAGAACACATGACATAAGGTACATTTGGTATGATTATTTAGTATACAAATGGCAATTTTATGTTTAATCTATACGTCTTTAGAATTTACTACCTACAGCCATTCAATCCATAAGCACCGCAATACAGTTCAAGAAGAAAATATTTGAAGTTTATACAGGGTGGCGCAAAAATAACCTTCCGATGTTTTTTGGCTGTAATTAAAAAAAAAATGAAAAACTTTGATTCTTCTTGTGGATTATTTTTATTTGGTCTTTTAATTTTTTTTACATCAAGTCGAGAATATGATGTCATGTAAATGGCCGCCGCCACAGTTGATTGTCATTTGAGCCCTTTTTATGGCATTTTCCATCACTTTGGCCAAAACTTCCGGCGATAGGTCCTCACATTCTTGACGGATATTGTCTTTAAGAGCTGCATGAGTCTGAAGCTTGTTGACATAAACCCGCGACTTCAAAAAGCCCCACAAAAAGAAGTCTGGAGCGGTCAAATCAGGCGATCTTTCTGGCCAGTGCAAATCGCCAAAACGGGAGATTAGGTGCCCGGGAAATGCATCCTTCAGCATATCGGTTGTGGCACGTGCAGTGTGTGGCGTTGCACCGTCCTGTTAGAACCACATGTTTTCCAATCCCAATTCATCAATTTGCGGCAAAAAGAACTCGTTGATCATTGCTCTGTAGCGCTCACCATTCACAGTAACCGTTTGGCCCGCGACGTCTTCGTGGGTTACACGCGGATTTTCAGTGCCCCAGAAGCGTAAATTTTGCTTATTTACGTACTCGCTAAGATGGAAATGGGCCTCATCACTCATGGTTATTTTTGATGAAAAATCATCTTCATTATTGCTCAAATAAATAGTCACCAATATTTCGCGTACTGGAGCAGTGTAGCGTAACATTGTTTATTAACGTGTATTTCGCATGTGTTTACTACACAAATGTCAAAACAGAACTGACATTAGGGGCCAATCGCAAAATTTATAGCATTTTCTGATAGGAGGATTACTTTTGCGCCACCTTGTACATAGTAAAAATTCTTTTTGTTACTTTTTCGTATATCTTATGTATATAAAATTTTATATAAATATTTTATTTTTATATTTTATATTTATGTTTTCTTAAAAATTGTTTTATTATGTTACTTTATTATTAAATTGGTAAATTTGTTTATATTGTACATTTTACTAAATTGTGTCTATTCACTATAAAAATCCAATACTGTAGTTATAAGATTTTATATCTTGTTTTATTGGAAATCAATATACAAATAATTTTTGTATTTGAATTTTTTTTTATTTGAAATTTGACAAAATATGAAAAACAACAAAAGCTTACAAACGAATTATGTGTTTGTTAGTAATGGAAGAGCAGGGCGCATAATATCATTGCTCTATTTTACGTTCTGGCAAAGTCCATATACAGCTTTCGAACAAAGGCGGCCACAAATGTTCAAAATTATATTTGTTTACAAGTAATACATATGTTGTGTCAGTGCTAAAAATAGATACACCAGACACTGACTACAGCAACAATAACAATAAGTTTTATCGTAATGCTTCAAAAAAGTATAACAACTCAAACGCAAATTATCGCTACAGCTCTGTTTATTCTACAAACCGTTTACAGTTTAAAAAACTTTGTAAACATGTAAACTTACAAGTTAATAACAAACATGTTCAACTACAGATTGACACTGGATCTGATATTTCGATCATATTAACAGCAAATTGGGAAACCATTGGTGAACCTGATGCTTATACAAGCAATAAGAGAGCTAACGTAGTCAACACAGAAAAACTCAATCTTCGTGCCTGTAATGAACAACACAAGACGATGGTCAAATGTGAACTGAACTTTATTATAATAATAACCATAATCTTAATTTACAGCACGTATAATAATGAGATAGATAGAGAGGATTATAAAGGGTGATATGTATCAACCTGACATCCTCCTCATTAAAACTGAAGATAATTCAATAAATCATTAAATTTAATATATATACAGTGGCTCACATTCAAAGCGAGCCAGGGTAAATTTTCAAATAATTAAACTAGAGTAATTAAACTCTACAAAGAATGTAAATCTCAAAAAGAAATTTCTAAATTTGTCAATAAAAGCCGTGGAACTGTACAGCACATTACTCACCGCTTTACAAGAGATGGTAGAATTAAAAATAAAATGAAAAAAGTAATAAAAATTTTCGGAAAGAAATGAGGCTTTTATTGTAAGATAAATAAAAAAACCTCGGTTAAGCGCTCCGAAACTGATGGAAATGGTCAAAAGTCAGTTGGATATCCAAGTACACCCTGAAAAAGTATAATTGAAGAGTAGCAAGAAAGAAGACGTTTATTAGCAAAATAAACCGTAAAAACGTCTAGAGCTTGCTCGTAAATACGTTCAAAAGGTTATGAGTTTTTGGCAAAAGGTATACACACATAAAATAGAGTAAATATCCACTAAAAATGTTTGGTTAGGTTTTATTTACAGATAAACGTAAATTTAACCTATTTGGCTCCGACGGAAGCAAATCGTATGGCGACAAAAGAACACCTAGCTTCAGGAAGAAAAACCTTACCCCAAGTGTGAAGCATGGAGGTGGTTCTGTCATGGTTTGGGGGTGCATGGCAGGAAGTGGAACCAAAAATGTGCACCACATTTCGGGAATTATGAACAAATTTCTTTATGTAAACATTTTGAAGCAAAACGTCACGCCGAGTGTTGAAAAGCTTGGGATCGAAGATGACTTCTACTTCTACCAGGACAACGATCCCAAGCATAAATCGTATGTTACGCGGGAATGGTTACTGTATAACTGCCCACATGTTCTTGAAGTTCCACCACAATCTCCGGATTTCAATATAGTTGAAAATGTATGGGCCTATGTTGACCAAAATATCGGAAAACATACCATTACCTCACAAAAATGCCGCATCGATGCTCTTCAATCGGAGTGGAGGGCAATTCCCACCTCGTACACAACGAATTTATTGCAATCGATGCCTAGATGTCTGCAAGGCGTTATTTTAGCGAAAGGAGGTCCAACAACATATAAGTATTTAATATTAACCACATTTACTTTTAGTGGCTCACTTTCACTGTGATGCATATTTGAATATTTTTTTAAGTTTTTGTTGTTTTTTTATATTACTTAAGAGATTTATCGGAAAAAACTGTTTTGTTTTTAAGCTTTTTAGTTAAATAAAAAATATAATTTATATTTTTGCCAATCAGATTTTCTTTTTACTATGTATTAAAAATTTTACTTAAAAATTCTGCCTGGCTCACTTTGACTGTGATTGATTTTTAATAAAACACAAATAATTTAGGAAATTATTGTCATTTCATTTTATTATTATAATATGGTATGGTTCAATTATGTATGGAACAAAATATCGGCCAAATGACCGCCGCGAACTCGGCGGCACACCTCCATCCGATGGTCCAAATTTTCGATGACGCTGAGGCATAATTGAGGTTCTATGCCGTTAATGTGCTGAATTATCTCATCCTTTAGCTCTTGAATTGTTGCTGGCTTATCGACGTACACCTTTTCTTTCAAATAACCCCAAAGAAAGAAGTCCAACGGTGTCAAATCACATGATTTTGGCAGCCAATTGACATCGCCACCACGTGAGATAACACGGCCAATGATTTTTTCGCGCAAAAGAGCCATTGTTTCGTTAGCTGTGTGGCAAGTGGCACCGTCCTGTTGAAACCACATATCGTGCCCGATGATGCCGCCAGCCCATAAACCGCACCAAACAGTCACTCTTTGTGGGTGCATTGGTTTTTCGACAATCACTCTTGGATTATCATTCGCCCAAATGCAGCAATTCTGCTTATTGACGAATCCACTGAGGCGAAAATGTGCCTCATCACTGAAGATGATTTTCTTCGAAAATTTATCATCCACTGTTGCCATTTTTTGCCACAATTCTGACCATTGACGATGTTTGGAATTGTCAAGAGGCTTTAGTTCTTGAGTCAATTGCACCTTGTAAGCGTGTAAATGCAAGTCTTTATGCATAATGTTCATCAACGACTAGCGTGAGAGGTGCAATCGTTGGGCACGACGACGAGCTGAGGTGGACGGCTCTTCAGCCACACTATCGCGAACAGCAGCAATATTTTCTGCAGTACGAGCATGCACTGGTGTTTTCACATCTCCTACAGACCCGGTTTACACAAATTTTTGCACGATTTTTCCGATTGTACGCACATTTGGACGATTAAATTGACCGAAAAAATCACGAAGTGCACGATATGCATTTTGATTTGAACGCCCATTTTCATAATAAGCCTGAATAACTTTAACGCGTTGCTCGATTGTGTATCTTTCCATGGTTTAAATTGAGTTAGTCTGAAATTGTGAAATGTCAAATGAAATGCAGAAAAAAACTTGACGTTTAGGTGTATTTCACATTCAACACCGGCCCTTAAAATTTAACCACTCCTTAGATTATATGTTTATGGTTTATACCATTCAGGTTGTTTTCAGGTGTTGGAGCTGTAGGTGTGTTCCGAAATAACGGGTATATTCGTTGCAACCGTTTTCGGTACAGGTATGTTAGCTTTTGTCTTTTGTACATGAATCGAATTTCTTAGAAGTAGCTTACCACAATCTGTTCTTATAAAAAATGATTCCAGTTACCCAATCTCGATGTCCTCTTTGAATTGTCACCCTATATCCAAGTTGAATGCTTTAAGAGTTCTTAGTGTTTTTATTGAAACTAAATTTATTCATGTTTCTAATTTTATGTATATTTGATTGCACGTTTGTTATAACCTTGGGCATTAACACAGCTTTTGACGTTGGTATTGAACTTCGTGTTACTCTACTCATCAACCTTTAACTTGGCGATTGTAAGTCCTGAGACCTTGGCGTATTTCGGTGGTTTAATAAAGCCAGATAAATGTCAGTATTGTCTTTTGAGCATTTTTTTAAGATCACCTTTGTAGTTTGTACGTACCTTTCAGCTAATGCATTTTGGTAATTCGGTTATTGACGATGGCCATCCATTGAGTATAAATGTTTTTAATATTTGTAAAGTTGAAGCGAGTTCTGTTTCATAAGCTATTTTTTCTTTCGTTGTTGTTGTAAGCTTCGAAACTGCATGCACTTCAATGTTCTCTTCTTCACTGAACGTTTGTTTATTTTCGCAGTCTCTGCTTAAGGTATCAGACAATTTGATTTAAATAACTCGTGGAGAATAAGGAAAAACATGGTGTAATATAGTTTGTAGTCTTTCAGAGGCAGAGTAAAGAGGTTTTTTGAAAATTGTTTCTAGTGGTTTGTGGTCAGTTTCAATAACGATTTTTTTCCATAAATATACTCGTGGAATTTTTCTTTCACAAGCAAAACGAATTGCTGTTGCTTCTTTTTCAATTTGAGCGTAGTTTTGTTGTGCTTTAGATAATGCTACTGGTTGTTCATTTTGAAGTAGAGCTGCGCCTACACTTGATTTGCTAGCGTCTACTTGTAGTTTTACATACATATTGTGATCATAATATCGAAGCAATGGAGTTGAAGAAAAAGCGCTTTTTAATTTTTCAAGTGATGAATAATGTTGGGGCAACCAGGTCCATTGAACATCTTTCTTAAGAAGTTCACGAAGCGGAGCAGTTATTTGTGATAAATTGGGGATAAATTTACAAAGATATGTTGCTATACCCAATATCCTTTGAAGTTGAGTGCGATTTTCCGGTTTTTTAAGCTGATTAATTGCAGGCATTTTATCAGGGTCGGCTGCTATCCTCTTAGACGTCAATATGTGTCCTAAAAATTTTACTTTATTTACGTTCAATACACATTTTTCTTTATTAAGTTTCAAACCTGAATTCTACAAGATTTTCAGAACACTTTCTGTTTGCTTTTCTAATTGTTCTCTAGTTTCTGCAGTGTTGGTCTGTCGTACCGTTCGCAAGTTTTTTCTTTTGTTTCAACTCGTCAAATTAAAGTAATCTTAAATGTTCAAAAAATATAATATTAAATGTTCGCGTAAAATGGTCTATGTTTGAAAAATAAACAAATCTCAAAACTAATAATTTAATATCAAATAAAATAACCAAACAACTTTAAAATTAAAACACACAACAATTTTGTTATTGACTAACAAATAACTTAAAAAATTAAAAACAATAACCCAAAGAAAAAAAAAACATCAACTATAACAAACCAAATCAAAACAAAATAGAAAACACATAAATTAATAACATGAATTACAACAACATATATAACAACTACACATAACAGCTACGCATAACAACTGCACAATATACATATATTCTGCAATTCAGTTTTTTTTCTCCTCTAATTGCAACGACTAAGCAAAGGGCTTTTATGTCTCTATTTGCCTGTGTTATTGTTGCTAGATTTTTTCCCTTCCCTTTCCTCTCCCTTTTTTTAATTTTTTTCTTTATTTTGCATGGTACAACCGCCTTGTATTCTTTTTGTTGTTGGGCCAATCAGTGATGAAGGCATAGCACTGATCACTGAGTAACCAATTCAGCAACAAAGTGTGTACCGGTTGTTGTACTATTGCAGATATATTGCATTGAACTCTGTAATTTGCTATGACAGGCAGATTTCGCATAGACTTCTGCAACATACGCGGATTGAGAGCGAATTTTTTCTCTGTGTATGCTCACATTCGTATTCATCGGCCGGATGTTTTCGCCTTATGTGAGACCCAGGTGTGTGAAGACGCTCATCCGCAGGATTTTTGCATACCTGGGTATCACCTTCTATCCCTCTTTGTTTCCCATCGGGGCCTTGCAGTGTACGTTCGCGACAATGTTGTGTACCACTCCCAGCAGCACCTGGACTGTAATGATGCGGAATTTACCTCACTTTGGGTTAAATTCAAGATCAGTGCACACTTACTGCATTTCGGGTTTATATATAGAAGCCCAAATATGGAAAGGGGGGCTACCCTTAATGTCTTCGACGCCCTTTCCGATTCAATTTCAAGAATTCTGGAGAGTTGCCCGGATAGTGAAATTGTCGTTGCTGGTGATTTTAATATCCACAATTCTAACTGGCTTCACTATTCGAGCCATACAACTCCCGAGGGCCTTTATGTTGAATGAACCAACGCACATTCAGAGCGTTGAAGGTGAACACGCAAACACTCTAGATCTTTTCCTCACTTCACAACCTGGTAAGTATGAGGTGAGATCATTTGCACCTCTCGGTAATTCGGATCATTTTACCATTTCCGCATCTTTTTAGTTCTCCGAACTTCGTAACGTTTCACCATCGGCTAAGAAACATTCAGTTTTTATTTACGAAAAAGCACGTTGGGCAGAGCTCAACGATTTTTTCCAGCATTTCAATTGGAAACTATGATTTCTCAACGACAATATTAATGCTGCTGCGAAAATGGTAGAAAATGTAATATTGATTGGAATGAAATTCTATATCCCAATTAAAAGTATTTCGGTTAAACCAAAGATTAAATGTTGATTTAACCAGACTTGCAAGAATGCAGTCAGATCCAGAGAGAAAGTGTTTAGAATTTGGCGTGCCGCCAGGAACGATAATTCTGAACTACTACGTAAGCAGGCGAGAAATGAGTGTTCAAAAGTACTTAAGCGTGAAAAGTTTCTTTACGAACAGCGCTTTCGTGCTAAAGTTCTTTCTGCTCCTAAGGGTAGTAAGAGCTTTTGGTCTTTCGTTAAAAGAGTAAGGGACAATGGTAGTTCGGCTATCCCAACTCTTTTAGTGGATGATCAAATATTCACTGACCCGGTTGATAAGGCTAACCTTTTAGCGGAAATGTTTGCAAGAAACTCATTCTTGCCGGATAGCAATCAACTACTGCCGGAACTCCCAAGAGTATCGTGTACTATGCCTAAGATATTCTTCCGAATTCATGCAGTTAAAAGGGTTCTTGCGGATCGCAATGTAAATAAGTCCCCGGGGCCGGATGGTATACCAGCACTGGTGCGAAAATAAAGTGGTTGCACTGGATATTTCCAAAGCGTGTATGGCATGGCGCACTGTTGACAAAGCTTATTGCATTTAGTGTCGGTAATGACTTCTCTCGTTTTATTTCGAGCTTTCTCAGAGATCGCACTATTCGTGTTGTTATAGATGGGATCTCATCAAACGAGTTTCAGCTTAATTCAGGGGTACCACAAGGTTCTGTTCTTTCTCCCTCTCTTTTCCTTATCTCTATCAATGATCTTCTTGATCAAACTTCCAATCCTATCTACTCTTTCGCTGATGACAGCAACATTTGTCATTCATTTCCATTTAGCTGTAGACCAAGCCTTCTGGAGGTTAAGTACAGAAGGCAGCTAATGAATGACACACTCAATCGTGACCTCTCGACGGTCTCCGAGTGGGGTCTTACGAATAGGGTCGACTTCAGTGCAAGTAAAACTCAATGTTGTATGTTGTCCCATAGGGCTGTGAGATCAACAATGTCATCAACAAATGTGGGTGGTGTTGATATCAAGGAATCGGATACTCTTGATGTTCTGGGCATGAAGATTCAGTGTGATGTCCGTTGGAATAAGCATGTATTCGAAGTGTCGAAAGAAGCATTCAAGTGTCTTGGTTTCCTCAAACGGTGTAAGAAATACTTCACTCCATCCGATCTCCTTACTACTTATACCACCTATATCCGACCGAAAATGGAATACAACTCCCATATATGAGCAGGAGCTTCAAAGTCTATTTTGGAGCTTTTGGACCGTGTTAAAAGGAGGGCGTCGGCGCTGATCAATGACATTAGGATATCGAACTCTATTGATTCATTGGAGCATCGTCGGAATGTGGGTTGTGCATCACTGTTTTATCGATATTACCATGGGAAGTGCTCTGTCGACATAAGGGAACTGAATCCCAGAGCCCGGGTTTATGTTCGAGATACTCGCTCATCTACCAGAGCACATCCGTTTGTAGTCGATTGTCCCGTTGACCGCACATCGCATTACAGAGAAAATTCGTTTATCAGTCGTACAAGCCCTGTCACTTACAATATAGAGAAGTTCAAGGCAAATATCCACAAACACTACTCCCTCTTTCCTCCCTCTCATAACATATTTTTCTAATTCTAACACAATGCACTGCATTAGTAGGGGACATCCCCTGAGTGTTAGTCTAACGTAAAAAAAATGAATCAATATTGTCATTCATTGATGCCTCTGTGTAAGTTAAATTTTCTAATAACTGGGAAATTAATTGTTGGTTAACTTCTGGGGCTGATGCTAGACCAAATGGTAAGCGTTGGTATGAATAACGACCCCATGTAGTGGCCATCGTTAAGTATTTTGGTGTACATTCGGTGACCTCATTTTGCCAAAAGCCTTTTTTGCAATCTAGTAATGTAAACCATTTAGAATTTTATATTTGCTGCTATTTCGTCGATTGTTTTTAATGGGTGATAACGCCTGTGTATATTTTTATTTATCTCAGTAGGATCAATACAAACACGAATTTTACCTTTTTGTTTTACTACTACCATTGCTGATACTGCCGGAGTTATTTCATTGGTTTTCTCAACTCTCCTTTTAAACAGATTCTTTTATAGCATGTGGTATTCGTCTTTGAGCATTATGCTCAAAAGCAGGAATTTTTACCAAATCTATGTCATATACAAAATTTGTTACTTTTTCTAATCCATCAAAAACGTCAAAGTTAAATTTCACCTTATTTATTCTTACGATCAGTCTAAAACTTTCGCAATCCTTTTTACCCAGTAGTGGCTCTAAGTTGGGCAAATCTTTTACCACCAAAAATTTTCTTTTATAAATTTTATTTCGAACACTGCATGTTAACATAACTTCTCCACAAATATCTATTTTAGCTCCACCAAACGCAATTAATTTGTTTTTCATTTATCGCATATGTTTTAAATGCTTTTTATTAGCAAGACTCAAAGGAATAATATAACCTTCTCCAGCTGAATCGAGTTTAAACTTTATTATTTTATCATCTACTATTATTTCTTGATACCAATTTTTATTGTCGCCTTTGTTTGTTTCTGATGTTTGAACGGTTAGTACAAATAAATTGATGTCGCTATCAGAGCCGACGTCTTCATTCTGCTGCAGAGAGGGTATTTGTTTTCATTTACCTCTAAAGCAGAATTTAGCAAAGTGTCCCTTTAGTTGACAGTTTCTGCACTTGCTATTGTATGCTGGACAATTACGACTCTCATGATTTTTACCACATCGTTTGCAGTCATAGAATGAAACATTCCTCTCACTGTTTCTATTCATTGTTTTCATACTTGTAGGCTTTGCATATTTTCTTATTGCTTCTGCTTTAATTTTATGAAGTTCTTTAAGTTGTTGTGTTGCCATTTCACTAGCTCTACAAATTTTTATAGCTCTTTCCAAATTAATATCATCTTCTGATAGTAGTTTCTCTCTAACTGTATCATTTCCAATACCGACGACAATTTTCAATCTTCAATAAGACCAAAATTACATCTTTTTGCGTGATTTTTTATTTTTGTAAACAATTCTTCAAAAGTTTCTCCCTCATTTTGGTACAGGTCGTTAAACGTATATCTTTCAAAAGTAACACCTTTTTTAGGTGCAAAATATTCACAAAACTTACGTTGAATGAGCTCTATATTTGTTTGTTCGTTTTTTGATAATGACAACGAATTAAAAATATTAACGGCATCTGCTCCAATGGATGACATATATGCAGCAAACCATTTATATTGTTGAATCCAACTTTTCCACGATGTATATACATTGTTACCCGTTATTTGCAAGGGCTTTGGGGGCTTAACAAATGATGATGATGGCGTTGATTGTTCACTATCGCCTGCCATACTTAAAATAATCAAATGATTCTGACACCCTGTAAAGAACAACACAAGACGATGGTTAAATGTAAACTGAACTTTATTGTAATAATGATCGTGATATTAAATTACAGGACATATAATAATGAAATAGATAGAGGATTATACAGGGTGATATGTATCAACCTGACAGTGCCTTATTTGGCAGTAAAATTTTTATCGGTAATACAACAAAAACACTTTAATGCTACATTCCTGACGTTGAAGATTTAAACATAATGGGCATAGATTGAATCATTTAAACTGTGGGATTAACCTATATCAATGAAATCAAATTTGATGATGAAATTTCTAACCTCAAAAACAAATACACAACCGCTTTTGGCAATTCTACTCTAGAACTTTGTACCCAAACCAGTTTACAGCTGCTCCAAACGTAAAAGAGGAGTTCTTTCCCAAACGTCCTGTTCCATTTGCTGCCGAACATCAAACTCTAGAAAACGCAGGTATAATCACTCCTGTTGACACATTGAAATGGTTTGCACCAATCGTAGTCAGTCAAACAAATGGAAAGATAAGAATTTGCGGAGACTACTTCACTGGTCTTAAAACATGATCGAGTGAAACCATTTCCAACTCCTGAATAAATACTAACACATTGTCACGACAGCACTATATTTCGTCAGATGCATACCTGCAAATTGAAGTAATTGATTAAAGGATTTCATTACTGTCAAAAATCATAAAGGGGTATACAAAATCACCGTCTTACAACAGGTATAAAATCCGCTTCAGGAGCATTCCAACGTATAATGGATAAGCCCTGTATCGGCATTAATGGTTCGAAAGCCTATATACGAGGGCGGATCAATGAGTCCGTGACTTTTTGAATGAAACACAGTTTTTTTTGCAAAACAAAAATTATTTATCAACATAATCTCCTTTTAGCTGAATACACTTAGTCCAACGTTTCTCCAATTTTTGTATCCCCTCCAAAAAATAGGATTTTTCGAGGTCCATGAAATAGGCATTTGTTTCATCGATAATTTCATTGCTGGAGCTAAATCTCTTTCTACCGAGCCATTTCTTTAGGTTTGGAAATAGGAAATAGTCACTGGGGGCTAAATCCGGAGAATATGGCAGATGAGGTACCCGTAGCCCAATTCAGGGAATTTTGCCATTAAGACTACACACGTGTGCACCAGAGAACTGCAAAATCAACTTTTTTCTCGATTTAATCATACACAAAAATTCTTGTTCACATTTGATAATTCAACAAAATTCACTGTAGAATAAAATCAGCATCATGTTACTGAAGGCGTAGTTGGGATCAGAGTGAATCATCTGTCGATTATGGTTTATGCAATTGTAATCACTCAACAAAAAGTCAGCGTTGACTAATTCAGAAAAAACAACGAACAACGCGTATGAGTGTATTCAAAATCAAAACAAAATAAAAACACATTTCATAAAGTTACATTAGGGTGGGACTTAAATCCTTTTTTTAGAATTTTTATTAATAAAAATATTTGTTTGGAAAAAAAATTTAGGTCGATATCTCAAACCTGCCTAATTCGGAAAATTTTAAATATTGTCTAAATTTTTTTTTTCATCTATTTTGATTGGAAAATTAGGCAATATTTAACTTTAACCGGATTGGGAGAGCCTGAGATATCGACCTAAATTAAAAAAAAATTCACAAAGAATAGAGTATTCAAAAAACCGTCCTTTTGAAAATACCGGTTTCGATTTTCTTCGAAAAAAAGAATTTAAAAAAAAACGGTTTCGGTTTTAGCAGAAAAAACCGGTCAACCTGTTTTTTCGGTTTTTTTTAATTTGAATAAAAAGCTTATATAATTTGTTAATTGTTTTTATAACAAAAAAACAAATATAATATATAAAGTAATAAAATTAAAAAAAATACATTCTTTGAAAAAAAATATATATACATATATGTTCATTTAAATTTAATTTTTTTATTGTATTTATTTCAACAAAAAATTAACTTAAAACCAATATTTTTTAATATAATATCTTAAAAATTATTATTATAAAACTACATTCGTTTTAAATGAATAGAGATCATTAATTTTGTAAATTGGTAAAATTAGGTACGTTAGTAATTTGAACGTTTAAAGCGTTTGGCATTAAATAAGTTTTTTTAATATTACATTTTAAATATGTAAAAAGAAAATCTATTTTTAGTTCTAGAATAATATTTTAGAAATAATATGCAATTTAAATGTTTCGTTTTAAGACGATTTTTTTGTTTGCTTTTGATAAAGCTAGAAGTGGAAAATACTCTTTCACTAATAGTAGATGTTGTACAAATAGTCAAAAGACAATTATATAAATTGTCCAACTTTTGAGTTCTCTTGTCGCATTTATCAAGGTAAATGAAATCATCATATAATGATGAATGATTTTGTACAGTCTCTTTTTTAGGATTTTAAATACTGTTTATTGTGTTATTTAGATCAGATATTAAACTATTTGAGTTTGGAATATCCAAAGTTAAGTCTTCATCGGAATCTATCAGACTTACATCTTCATCTTCTAAATCTTCATAACCAAACAAACGATTATAAAAGTGTTCGGAAAAAATAAAAGAGACCAAGTATCCCAGTTGGTGATGTAATTAAAAAACCGGTTAACCGAACAAAAAAGTCCGGTTTTCGGGTTTCTTCGGATTTACAAAATATTCGAAACCGATCGGTTTAAAAAAAAAGAAGCCGGTTGACCGGTTATCGGTTTCGGTTTTTGAATACTCTAACAAAGAACAATATTTTTGGTATTACTAATAAAAATTCCAAAAAAACGGATTTTAGACCCACCCTAATTTATGAAATGTGTTTTTACAAAACCACCCCCTTTTTATAGATAAGAAACTATTTTGTTTTAATTATGAATACACACATACTCGTTATTTATTGCTTTTTCTGATTTATTCTACATCAAAATAATTATTGTTGACTCAAACGAGCAGAATAAATTCAATGGTATAAAAACGACCGATTATTATAAATCAGTCACAACAATTTGCACGTCGTTTGATTGATTTAAAATCATCAACAAATATGTGTGTTGGAGTATATTCAACGTTTGAACGCAAACACATATTTATTCTTGTGTTGATTGCGTATGAACGTTTTGCAATCAGCATTTGCAGTTCTCTGGTGTGCACCCGTGCATTATCTTGATGAAAAAGAACAGTTTTGTTTGCCATACGGGGTCGTTTTTTTAAGACCGCGTTAAATTGGTCCAATAAGTTGGCATAACATTCGCCGTTTATTGTTTTTCCCTTTTGAAGGTAATTGGTGTGGATTATCCCGCGTGCATCCCAAAAAACTGTTGCCATTATAGATATAGTTATAGATATAGCTGCTCAAAAATGAAGTATTTATAAAAATGCTGCTAACTCTAAAAATATTTTTAATTTTTGTACTTGAAATTTGACAAAATATTAAAAACAACAAATGCAAACAATTGAATTATGTGTTTGTTAAGCAGAGTTTACATTATCTTATTTTTCCTAAGGAAAATCAAATTAAAATCCTATGAAATGACGTGCTTGTGAAAAAAATTTCGCTGGCTGCGTGTTTACACCTTCAGATGTAAATCTTATGCAATCAGATGATAAAAGCTGTTCTAAAAAAGTTTTTTGAGTTTTTGTTTAGTGTTCACTTGGTTTTACCGCCAATTTACTTCACAGCTGTTTGCTTGCGTTATTCTTTTTTGCTAAAAAAATGCAACACTGATACCATATGATTCTCACAATTTTAGGAAATATTTTAAAAACGAAGAAATCAATCTGACTGTCAAAATTTGTAGTCGGATTTTCTGTACGTATCAGATAAAATGAGTTTACAGTATAGGGTTTGGGCTATCTGACTCGTTTTTTGACAGATCCTATGACTTGTAGTATAATGTAAGCCGCGCTTTAGTAAAGGTAGAGCGGGCGTACAATATAGTTTTTTAATAAAAAGAAAATATTTAAGTCAGTGTGTCCATAATTAAAATTTAAAATTACCTATATATGTAGACAAAAAAAATCCGAAGTAAAAGAACACAATTTAAATTCAAAAAATTACAAATAAAATTCGCAATTGAGACTTCAAAAAGATAATTTTAAATTAAAAAATACCAAGCGCAATTATTGAAATCCAACAAATATTCATTTAAATTAATTTGGTGTTTTTGAATTTCAATTGATGTTTTATAAATTACATTTGTAATCATTTCATAAGTTTTTGAAACAATCTAATCTTTTTGAAATGGTTTTTGGAATTGACTTAAAATTTGCACGTGACTATTTCGAGTTCCCATGATATCTGTGCTGGTTTTTGTTCAAAATTGGATGTAGTTCAAGGTGTATCGCGGCTCAAAGTTGGTTTCTTTTTTTAAACCGAAAACGTGTTTTTTAATAAAAGTATATAACTTTTAGCATCGATACACCGTGAATTTTGAAAAGCCAAAACAGCATAGATATCACAGGAACGTGGAGTATCCATATCCAAATTTTCAGTGATATCCATGGAATGGCTCTTTGGTTTTTATAATAGAATTTCATATTTTTTAATTTCAATAGATAATTTTAATTTTAAATGATGTTTTTTACTTTGAAATTATATTCTTTAAATTTAAAATACGACTTTTGATTTAGAATTGCTATTTTTTAAACAAGATTCTGTTTTTTAAATAAATGTTCCAGTTAAAAATACTTATTAATTACCAATTAATTATTAATTAGTCAGAAAATCATAATAAAATAAAGGATTATGAGCATATCAATTTAGTTACTGATAGTTTGAATTTGATGATGCTAAAGAGGTTTGTTATTATATATATATGGAGACTACTGAAATCGTATGAACACAAAAATATTGTTCAAATTTTCAAACAGATGATCCAACGGAATATTACAGATCAGTCTTATTCGTTCCATATTTAGATAAAATAATCTTCAGTATGACAAATAGATTTTCTGGTCATGAAAATGTGGTAAAGCATATTGTACCAAGCCGAGTCGTTGACGTTTCGTCAAAAGAATTTTGTAGCCTCATAGAATTTTAAAAAATGATCTAAAAGCGGGGAAATATTTTCTTGTATTGGCTCTTATGTCTTTATATGGTGAAGAGGAAATTTGTTGCCAGTTTTATGTTGAAAAATCGTCGCATTAATTTTTAAGTTCACAGAAAAAAGTATCACAAAATTTTAAGTAATTAAACATATTTATTAAAATTTAAATTCGATTTCTTACAATTTTTTCTTTGAATTGTTTGTAAATTGTTATTTTTCATATAAAAATTCTTTGAAAATAATAATTGAAGTTACAAAAAAATAACAAAAAGTTTTTTGTAATTATAAATTCCATTGATGGTGCCTTTTTTTAAAAAAAATTTGTATTTACAAAAATGTTCTATAAAAGATGTTTAATATTACAAACAGAATTTTGTAATTTTATTCTGTGTAATTGTATACATTTGATCTCAGTCAATGTAATAAATAAGTTATAAAAAAAATTTATATGAATTTAAAAGCTCTAAATTTTGTTTTGTTTGCTTTAAATAAGTCGAAAAATTTAAGTTTTTAAATTACCAGCTTTAAAAAAAAAAGAAAATATATATATCGACTTCATTGATATTTATGCGGGCCAGAATAAGTTCGTTTAAACATAAACTATTTGGACACTAGGGTACATCAATGAGGAGCGGCGCTGTCATCTGACATTATTCATGTTTGTAAAAACAGAAATTGCACTTATCCTTGTCAGATGAGAATTTTGGGGTTTGCATCAAAATTCTTCTTTGGAACAATCATCCAAATTAAGTAAAATTAACAACCTTCTTAAATTTATCTGCTCTCCACATAAGGGACCACTGATGGAAAGAGAACTCAACATTTACCGTTCGTTAACAGTAGGCACAATTTTACATAGTATTACCATTTACGGATGGACTTTCGAAAAGAACATCAATAAAATCTACACCTTCATAAACAATTGGTTTGGGACAGTCTTTGGCCTGCTCCGCACAACACCACTGGATAATTTAAGATTGGACGCTACATATTTTTTTGGAAAACTCTTAACTCTGCCTCTATTTGCCCGCTGTTAGGTACAAACAACGTTATCTCAATTTTAAGAAAATCGGATAACTCTATACCACAAAAAAACAAACTACACCTATGTGGTCTAATACTTTAGCTAAAGCGTATGTAGCTTGAGTTGTTTAATCAAAAATAGTACGGATAGTTCATGTTTTAAACGATTTTTGTTTTCATTAAATGTATTCTTTTTCTCCAAATACGATTTACTACATACAAAATGGTTTGACGTCTTACTCCATAGTAAAACATCTTTTAAGTACACAATTTGAAATCATCAAGGAATCTAGGTTACTAGATTACGGCGGAAATTTCGGGCATTAAAACAGGTATTGATATTGCTGTCTATCATGCTGGAAAACGTTAATCTGCACAGATAGTAAAAGTGCAATCAAAGCCATGATATGCTGCGGCTGCAAAAGTAAACACACCAAATACTAATACTACTGATTTCGTTCGACATTCGAATTCATAGAAATGAAAGTGCAGACTGTGGTGCAAAACGAGCTTTAGGCTTGCCCCAAATAACGGAAACCCTATGCTTTCCAAAATCCATAAGTAATTCTTTCAAGGTGCTTTAACAACAACAAAAATTTAACCAGGTCGCAGTGTATTACGCTGGGCAAATGCGTTTTTAACTCCAAACACTAATACGAAAAAAGTGATTATTAGTATTTCTCATCTTCTAATAATTTTCTCGGTTTCAAAGTTTAACAAAAATACTTGATTACGTAAACTGTTACAACATACCTATTTTATATCAGTTTGTCATTCCGTTTGTAACATTTCGAAATATAGGTCTAATATCCGTTATTTCAAGAAATAGATACCCACCAGTGCCCAGATACCTACCGTGTATACGAACAAAAACCAGTAGGTAGCTATTGCTTAAAATTACTAGCGCAGGACCACATAAAGTATATATATTCGATTTAGCGATGTTCGTCTGTCTGTCTGTATATCTATCTGTCCGTGTCTGTCTGTCCGCGTCTGTCTGTCTGACGCGAAGACGCAAGCGGTGTGCTCATTTTCAACTATATTAATAGACATCCTCTCGAGCAGTTTGGTATTGAAAATGAGCAAAATCGGTCCAGCGCACATTGGGTTCAAATTGTATCAAAGTGGCGATTAATTGAAATTTAGAAATAAAATTTTTATAATAAATTTTGGTATAGGGTAAAAGAAGATACAATTCTGCATCACTAGCTGTCAAAATCAATCAACTAAGTTGTTTACTTTCTTTTCAGTGAGCAGTCAAGTTAGCAAATTATTGCTGTTTTTAAAGTGAAAAAAAAGGAAATTTTTACAATTAAAGCGATTATTATTAGTGTAAAATCTATTAAAAGTAAATTTTTTATAATGGAACCTTCAACATCAGGTATTAAAGTATATAGTAAATTTTTTTTGGTTATAAAAATTATGTGTAAATATCACAGTACAACAGCCAATCTGGGGGGTGAGAAATTCCAAGTCAGGGTGATGGTACTAGGTCAGTATAGTAAAACCCTCAGAGGGTTTGGCGTGCGTATGTGTCAGTTTTTTTTATGACCTTTTAAATTTTTTCCTTATCTTTATGTTTTTTCGCTTAGTTGTAACATTTTGACAAAAACGTAGTTTAACATAACTCGAGAACCACTTGTCCGATTTTGATGAAACAAATTTAGAAAAATTAAGAATTACAATTTCTCTAATCTGTTTCGATACCGTTTTCCTATATGTGCAACACTTTCGAAGTTAAAAATGAATGTATGAAGGGCAAAAAATATTTTTTGCCTAAAAATTTAAATATTTTTTTTTTTTAAATTCATAAAAAATACAAAATGGAAAAAAGTGCCAAAACTAATTACTTTCGCGTAAAGTCACATAACTCATGAGCAAAAATAGGCATAGATCTTGAAAATCGATGAAAGCGTTTCTCATTTATTCACAATTAGGTAAATGTATGAATTTCAAAAATTTGCTCCAGATATGCACAACATTATTTGGAGAAAACATTGACACTCACAAGCCGAACTCTCTCATATTTTTCTACTGTACTAAAATAGAAATATTGATGTGGCAACACTGGTTCTGTAATGTTCACATAAAACATGCATTGTCATTATACTTCTTCTCTTTCTCACACTGGTTCTGTGATTTTTGTCATTCAACAAGTGCCGACGAACGCGAACAGTAAAAGTGATTTTTCTCCAGTTTTTTAAAAGTGAACAAAACTGAACAGAATATGGAACTGTGCAAGCCAGATATAAATAGCTTTTGCTACTGCTGTGGTCAATATGTCTCAACACATAAAAAAAGGGGAAATTTCAGTACTGATTTTGTTCAAACATACGAGATGTACTTCAACCAAAATGTTATAGTGAACGAAAATTGGGTACCAAATATAGTGTGTAAAAGCTGCTACAACCGTCTAATGAATTGGAAAAATAGAAGACGTGAAAGTATGCCATTCGGTATCCCAATGACTTGGACTAATCCTGGCGAAGGTCACAATCCATTGAATTGCTTTGCATGTGCGAATAAAGGAGCCGCAAAAAGGATAAGAAAATCGTATAATTACGTTGGTGTTGCAAGTGCCGCAACACCATTGCCTCATTCGGACCACATTCCTTTGCCAAAAGCTTCTAGCCCAGATATTTTCTCTTCTACGACTGCTCCGACATATCATGCACGTGATGATCCCCCATATGAGCCATCAGTACCCAATGAGCCAATTTTAATAAATCAAAATAAGCTTGATTCAATTGTTGCCAAGTTGGAATTAACACAGCATAAATCGGAAGAGCTGGCTTCCATTTTGAAATCAAACAATTTGTTGGCACCCGGTGTGAAAGTCACAGCTTATCGAAGTCGTCAGGCAACACTCCAAAGTTTATTCCTTGTGAATGATGAAAAAACTTCTGCATATTGCCCGGATGTAGGAAAATTGATGGACGCAATGGAAATAAAATATGAAGCAGATGACTGGAGATTATTTATTGACAGTTCAAAACTCAGCTTGAAGGCGGTTTTACTGCATAAGACCAATAAAAACCTTCAGTTCCAATCGCCTATAGTACAGAAACAAAAGAAACATATGATACACTGGAAAATATTTTAAAAATGGTTAACTACGCCAAACATATGTGGCGCATATGCTGCGATTTAAAAGTTGTAGCAATGCTTTGCGGTCTTCAAAGCGGCTATATAAAATATATGTGCTTTTTGTGCGATTGGGACACACGATTTTCCGGTGACCAATATGCATGCCACGGATGGAAACTCAGAGAGCAGGTTACAAACGGCCAATATTATTCGTGAGCCTCTAGTGCCGAAGGAGAAGATATTGCTGCCTCCACTGCATATTAAACTTGGAATTGTTAAGAATTTTATCAAAACTGTCGCCAAAAGAGATCAAGTTTTCTTGTGTTTGAAACTAATTTACCCGAGACTCAGCGAAAGTAAAATTAAAGAAGGTAAGTTATAATATCACATTCATTTTCCATGATTTTAACAAATTAATTTTTTCCAATCAGGCGTAGTAAATGGTCCAGATATACGAAAGCTGATTAAAAGTGACGCATTCAACAATATTTTGATTGACGCTGAATTGAATGCATGACAGGCAATCAAAGAAGTAATAGAAGGCTTGTTGGGAAAGCATCGTTCTAACAACTACGATGTTTCTGTCGCAAGGATGTTAAGAGTATTCTCGGAAATTGGTGTCCACATGTCCTTGAAAATCCATTATTTACATCATTATCTGGACTACTTCAGCAAACAATTGGCTACCGAATCTGATGAACAAGGTGAACGCTATCATCAAGTTGCTATGCCATTTGAAATGAGGTAATACTGATTTTTTATTTTAATAAAACAAAAATTTTAATAAAACAAAAACTTACAGATATAGAGGCAAAAAGCCGCCGAGTGCAATAATTGCGGAAATTTGCTGGTGAAGTAAGCTTGTGTGGCAAGACAAGGATGATCTTGATGATAAAGAATTTTCAGGAGATGCAGAAGGGCCAACAGTGGAGTCACACATTGACATTATGTGTGGTTCAGAAACTGATGATAGCGATGAATGCGATGTCACTAGTCCCGAACAACCACCATCGAAAAAGTCTAGGCAATATTTATTAAAATAAATAAAAATAAATAAATAAAATAAAAATAAAAAATTATAAAAATGTTTACTTAATTTTTTTAGTAGTTTATGGCCAGAAGTCTGGAGTTATTGGGGAAAATTTATTAAAAAGGCGATAAATGACACTTTTTTGAATAAAAACATATATCAATATTCTTGTCAAAATGGGATACCTTCACTTCATTGTAAATAAAAGCAGAACGCGTTAATCGATTTCTATGATCTATGTCGCATTTTGTTTATAGGTTATGTGACTTTACATGAAATTAATAACACTTGATCCTTTTTTCCGTTTTGGATTTTTTATGAATTTAAAAAAAAAAAATTTTAATTTTTAGGCAAAAAAATATTTTTTTTCTCCACAAATTTATTTTTACCGGCAAAACTGTTGATTATAAAGAAAAACGTTATATGAGTTTGCAAAATCGGACAAGTGGTTCTCGAGTTATGTTAAACTACGTTTTTGCCAAAATGTTACAACTAAGCGAAAAAACATCAAGATAAGGAAAAAATTTAAAAGGTCATAAAAAAAACTGACAAATACGAACGCCAAACCCTTTGAGGGTTTTACTATACTGACCTAGTACCATCACCCTGACTTGGAATTTCTCACCCCCCAGACAATAATCCCAAAAATGTTCCATAGTGTATTTTTAATAATTTTTTTTTAAAATAGATTTAAAATTGGGATAATTTGCGCAGTTAATGGGCCACAAGTAAAGAGTTGGAATTAGTTTCATGGATTTTAGAAAAGCAAAGGATATCAACTTATATTTAAAATAAAAAAAGTCCAGACGATGCCCGGCCCTTTTTTTTTTAATTTTTGTGTAAAAACTCTTGTTGTGGTTGCGGACGAATCCTGGATCCTGACAGATGGTAGATCACTTGAAGACTTTTTTATTTTTTTAATTTAAGTTTTATTCCTTTCAATTTCTTTTTAGATTTTTGACAGTTTAGTTTCCTTTTCTTTCTTAAAGTTTAATTAAATTTACAGTATTTCTTTTTTGTTATATATTCACAGGATATAGTTTTTATTTTTCGGTTAAAATTCGACTTTTCTTTAGGCTTTCAGCTTTCCTTACACCTTTCTTTAATTTTCAAAGTTTTCTTCCTTTTTTTTTTTATTATCACACTTGACTTCTTTTTTATGTTCCTTTCTTTTTCAATTTATAAAAACGAGTGACAAGAAAAAGCCGGTTTCTGTCGCTTTCAAACAGCTAGTGGGAAGAGAAAGCCCCACTAGCTGAATGGTGATGCCACATCGCCGGGGAAAGAGAGCGGCGGTATCTCGCCGCTTAGACATACTGCCCGACTTGCACCAACAGTGCAACTAACAGCTCCGCATGTCACTAAAAGAAGAACAAAACCCAAAGTGGCTTTGATATACATATAAATATATATACTACCCTAACCACTATTGGTTCGTACAGTTGCACTTTTATGATATTTTTATTTTTTAAATATTTTATTTAATAACGAATAATATATCTGTATGATTTTATGCACTCATTGGAAAGCTTATTTTTTTAAGTTTAAAAAAAAATATTTTATTTTTATTATTGTATCAAATAAAAAAACAACAACAATTTATTTACAATACTTCAAATATAAAGCGTAACATATGTGACCACTTTTGCTTCGTACAGCGAGTAATTTTGCATTGTAACGGTATAGACCATTTACCAAATGACATTCAAACACATGGTTTTGAATATTTGTTGTATTATTTTTGTTTTATTTTTATCAGTAACTCAGTTTTTTCAAACCTTGCAATATGGCATTCCTGTTTGTAAAGAAATTAGAAAATTAATAATAGCAAAATATTGTTCAAATAATTCGTTAGGTCAAATTGCTAATGAATTACATTTATCGCGATCAACAATTCAAGGCATTATTAAAATATTCGAAACCACGGGTACTTTTTCACCTAAGGAACAACAACGCGGTCGTAAAATAGCAATAACAAACCGTGATTTGCGCGCATTGCGAAATACCATCAAGCAGAATAGGCGATCTTCGGTGAGAAACTTGGCAGTCAAATGGTCTGACAATATTGGAAGAACAGTAGGACGTGAATGGACAAGGGTGCAGTTGCATAAACTAGGTTAAAAATGTTATAAGGTATGGTTCTAATAGTAATGCACTGTTTTGTAATTTATTGCCTTTAACTGAAATCTTTAGGCAAAGAAGAAACCCCTGCTAACCCCTTTGAAAAGGGAAAGGAGGATTCTCGACTGAACGTTATAAGAAATAAAAATGAAGAATTTTCATAAGGACTGCTTACGGAGGCAAGTAAAATTTTCTGCAAGCGTTATGGTATGGGGTTGCATGTTATCGCAAGGAGTGGGAAATTTACATTTCGTTGATGGCACAGTTAAGGCAGTTAATTACATAGAAATTGTGAACAACAATTTGCTTACATCAGTCTCAAACTTGTGTAGAGGGAATGAATACATTTTCCAACAAGATGGTGCACCACCACATACAGCCAAAATAACAAAGGCGTGGTTAAATGAAAAAGATATTCCCCTCCTTGATTGGCCGGCTAGCAGTCCGGATCTCAATCCCATTGAGTCGTCGTGGGGAATAATGAAAAATAAATTACAAAACGACCCCCAAAGGACTGTCAATGGGTTAAAATTGAAAATACAAGAGATTTGGGACTCCATTTCCCCGACTCATTGCCAGAAATTAATAAAAACGATGCCTGAAAGATTAAAAGAAGTGATAAAAGCTAAGGGCGATGTTATAAACTATTAGAACTGCAATAAAAATGCAAAATTAGTCGCTGTACGAAGCAAAAGTGGTCACTTATGTTACGCTCTATATTAGAAGTATTGTAAATAAATTGTTGTTGTTTTTTTATTTGATACAATAATAATAATACAAATTTTTTTTTAAACTCAAAAAAATAAGCTTTCCAACGAGTGCATAAAAAGCATACAAATATATTATCCGTTATTAAATAAAAATATTTAAAAAATAAAAGTATCATAAAAGTGCAACTGTACGAACCAATAGTGGTTAGGGTAGTATATAAAGAAAGAGAAAAAAAGGAAATTTACAAAATTATTAGTTAAAGTGGAAGCTATTTACATCAAAATTAGTAAGAAATAAGATTAAATAATAAAGTAATTTACATCAAAGTAGAAAAAAAAAATAATAAAAATAAAAAGTAACTCTCCTTGAGTTCATTGCATCTATTGAACGTAAATTAAGGGCCACGTAGCTTATACTTCTCGTCATCTTAAAGGGAATTCCGTTGGACCACTTTTCCTTCGCCGAAATAGGCTTGCCCTAGTATTGTCTCCTGGGTGTATATCTTACCAGGCCGACCGACAGCAGGACCTATGAGGATTTGTTTGGTGACATCTGCACCAAGTACCATCGAAAAATGGTCTCTTTCGTTCCACCACGGATCAGCCTCAATCGTACCGTTCCTTTGTGCTCGAGCTCTGACTTCTTCTCGTTCCACGTTGTCCCCTGGGTTTATGGGGTATTCGCGGAACTCCACAGCACACACAACATCTACGCGGCATTTTTCTAGGAGCCGATGGTAGACTGTCACCGTAGTACGATCGCGTGCAGACGGGAACACAGTGGGCAACTATAGTTGGCGTTGATAGTCAATCAAACATCTTGGGGCTATAACGAAAATATATATATTAATTTTTGGCGAAAAAAAGAGAGGTTAGTGTTAGAAGTTATTGTTATTATTGAGAGCTACGTGGCAAAAGCACCAGCTTATGGACTGGTCGGGTGATAAGCCCATTTTGAGTTCTAAGGTCAGCTACGCGAACGGTAGATTTTCACTACTCGACCTAAACGCCATTCATTAGGGCAAACTGGCTCATTTTTTAAAACGACAAGATCGTTTTCTTGAATGTCAATTTGAGGAGATTTCCATTAACTGCGCTTGTGCAACTCTTTTAAATACTCCTCTTTCCATAGACGACAGAACTCTTGTTGCATGGCCTTAACTTTTCGCCATCTGTTGAGCATGTTACCAGACGGTTGCACTTCCTCTGGTTCTGCGGAGGGCCCAATGGTCTTGAATTAAGACACGATTCGATAGTAGCTAGCAAGGTTGATAATTCTTCAAATGTGTATTTCATTGATTCTAAAGTATCTTTTAGTTCTGATTTTTCCCTTCTAAGGAAGTTCTTTTTCACAACTTATAAAAATATGATTTTTAATGAAATTAAACACTTTTCAAATCTATGACGCTACAAAAAGTAAAAAAAATGTATTGTAGTAAAAGTTGCAAGCATTTCGAATAGAGATAAATAAGGCCCGATTGCTGAATTTCCCGCTAAAATTTAACGAACAGTAAAACTCAAACTTTGTATAGGAAACAACAACAAATGTGTCAGTTAAATTCCCAGTTAGAAGCTAACGGGAGATTGTGAAACTGAGGCTAAGGCTCGATTACTGATGTCCTGTAGAAATCTAAATTACAAATTCAAAATTCATTTGGGAAGAACAAAAGATTTAATTTTTTACTAAACCATAAGAAGGGCTTTAGATGCAATGAAAAAGGATCATAAAAGAAAACATCCACCCTATGACACCTCTATGTAAAAATCATTGGTTCCGATCCAAATTTTCACAACACCGCAATCAAAATCACTGCTTCTTTTTCTCTTCTTTTGCTACTTTTTTTTTTGCTGGGTTACAGTTATGAATGAGAGTTTTTATCAGGTTTTTTGCTTTTAATATCCAACACTCTTGACGAATCGTATTAAGAACTAACCTCGGGCCACCGTGACGAACCAATTTATGAATAAATTCGACATATAAACGGGCTAAAGCACTACCGTAAGCAATTAGAATGGGATGTCGTTCATTGTACGATAAACTTGTGGAAGAACCCAGGCGGCCATTTGCTCGAATAATATGATTTTTGTCCAACTAACGAGGATTAGGAAATGGCTACGAGAGTCGATTTTCTTTCCTTTTAACAAACAACTAAATTCACACGAAAAATGAATTTGTTGAGACAATGAGCCGATATTTTTAACGTTTCATAGTGTACGCCTATGCGTCTATTTTTAATAGCTTTACTTATAAATCGAAACATGTTCGCAATTACATGAGTTGCTCTTGCAAGGCATGAAAAACGGATGAGAATATCCTCTTTTTCTGACGATCTAGCAACATAAACTTGTGTTTCTTGTTTCCTAGCAGGGTTTCGAATTCAACTGGTCCGGTGGGCCAAAATGATTTTTCGCGTTTGAGCCACTCAGGATCATGCCACCAAAGAAGACTTTCTTTTAATTCCGAAGGGACCATCCCCCGGGTTGTTAGATTGGCGGGATTGTAGCTAGAAGCTACGTGAAACCAATTTTTATTCCCTACTTTTTCTAATATAGTGGCAACTCTATTGGCAACAAATGTTTTCCAGCTAAACGGTGGTTTCCTCAACCATGCTAAAACTATTGTAGAATCTGACCACAAATACATTGTATATGCCCTCAGTTTTTATTGAGGCATAACACTGGCAACTAAATTCTCCAAAAGTACCGCGCCGCACAATTCCAAACGGGGCAATGACGGTTTTTTTAACTGGTACCACCTTTGTTTTGGCCACCAAAAGATTTGAAGCAATTTGCTCTCCAATTTTAATTCTTATGTATAATGTTGCTGCATAAGCTACCTCCGACGAGTCACAGAAGCCGTGAAATTCAATATTACAATCAGGAGAATATTGGACCCAACGAGGAATTGTAATTGTGTCAATGTCGTTATATTTCGAAATAAAGGCCTGCCACTTATGCAGAGTTACCGGTTTTATTGCGTCGTCCCACTTAATCTTATCAAGCCACATATGCTGCATAAGAATTTTTGCTGTTATAATTACTGGTGCCAGCCACCCTGCTGGATCAAACAGACGTGCGATTATTAAAAGTACTTCCCTCTTGCTATATGATGATTTGTGTTGAATTTTCTCCGTGATAAAATAGAAATGGTCCGCTGCTGCATTCCAACGAAGACCTAGCGTTTTAGCTGTACTTTTATCATCGAGACACAAAAAAGAGGAATTAAGAAGGTGTGTGAGGGCAAATTTTTCAAAATATGTTTAGAATTTGATGTCCATTTCCGTAGTTCAAAACCCGCTGTTTTCAAAATATTAATCAGCAGATCACGAGCAACTAATGCCTCCGCAACTGAATGGGCTCCAACAAGGGCATCGTCAACGTACATTGATTCTCGAAGAATTCTGGCACCAATTGGAAAACGCTGCTCTTCATCATCTGCTAACTTTAAAAGGGTACGAAGAGCCAAATATGGTGCACAATTGACGCCGAATGTGACCGTTTTCAGTTGAAAATCTTGTAATTGATCATTTTCAGAGCTTCGAAAAACAATTTTTTGAAAAGGGACATATTCCGGGTTGAACAAAATTTGCCTGTACTTTTGAAATGTCAGCGTTAAAAAAATTCAAAAAATCGCCATTTTAAAATAAGGGAAACTAAATCGTTTTGTAGAATTGGGCCTACATGCAATATGTCGTTAAGACTTTTCCCATAGGACGACGCACTTGAAGCATTAAAAACTACTCTTAACTTTGTAGTAGTTCTGTCTAGTTTAAAAACTCCATGATGAGGTAAATAGTAACCAGGACCACTTGATGATTCTTTAATTTCATCCATATGTCCTAAAGCTAAATATTCCTTTATGACCTCATCGTACATAGTTTTGCATTGTGGCCTACGCATCAAACATTTTTCATTTCTTAAAAATTGACTAGCTGCAATATGCCTATTTAGACCAAGAGACGGACAATTATTTTTGAAGGGTAGATTTACACCATATCTCCCATCAGTATTCCTCACCGTAGTAGAACGATAGATCTCCTCACAAATTTTATCCTCTTCTGACAATATTTGACTTCGAGATACTTCTAACTCCCATATCTTTGACATCTGATCGTCAATTGATACTTTTGTCATATAAGACAATTTAACTGATGGAGAAGGGGCATTACTTGATGTTGGACCAGTGACAATCCAGCCGAAAATGGTTTCTTGGGCCCCAAGTGCTTCAAAAACACCATGTTGTACCCCTTTAAGAAGAATCGCTGGATATAATTCGCAACCTAACAAAAGATCGACTTGATCGCTTTTATAAAACTCCGTATCAGCATAATTGAGTTTTAGTAACTCAGTGCCCAATTTAGGGCTAAAGAATGCGTAGGAACACTGCCAGTAATTTTAGAAATAACCAGAGCTTCCATATTAAGAACATAATTAGAATTAAAAAGTGAAACAATTTCAAAAGTTGCAATTTTTTCTGAAATCCTTACTAATTCTTCACCCAGACCTGTGACTGCGGCTTTAAGAGGAGCAGTGGGCAATTTTAATAATTTCTGTATTCTTTCAGAGATAAAACTTTCATCCGAACAAGGATCTATTAACACTCGTATTCTCTGAGTAGAACCACCTGAGCAAATATTGACCCACGCTGTTGCTAACATTACTTCTTTTGCTACCCTAGTATGGTGCGATTGAGTTGCATTATACACACTTGGATTATTAGTGGACTGTATTTTATTTGCCTGATTAACAGATTGGGAACCACTGTTGAATTGACTTTGCCTTCTATTTTTCTCCGTAAAATCTCTATGCATTAATGTATGATGTTTTCTTTTACATTTAAAACAACCGTTTTGACTTGAGCAATCACCGTACATATGGTCAATAGTAAGGCAATTAAAAAAATAACGACATTTTTTCAAAACAGAAATACGATTTTTATAGTCCATATTTATAACATGAACTATTTATGACATGAACTAATTGCATGAGCATTTATGCAAATTTGGCAAAATAATTTATCAACTTTCATATGGTGGGTCTTTAACTGTTTAAATCTTGTATTTGTGTGAGAATTTCCCTGAGGAACCATTTGAGAAACGGATTGGGAACTGCTGGACCACTGACTGTTCCTAGAAATACCATTAATACTCTCTAAAGTGTGATATCGATCAGTTAAAAAGGTGTCCAATTCTTCTTTGTCTTGTCTTTTACCGATTGTTCCCAAAGGTGTAAACCCAGCAAAAATAAATGGAAGTGATTCTTAAGGAATTAATTTTTCATTGATTCTAAAGTATCGTTTAGTTCTGATTTTTCTCTCCTAAAGAAGTTCTTTTTCACAACTTATAAAAATGTGATTTTTAATGAAATTAAACACTTTTCAAATCTATGACGCCACAAAAAGTAAAAAATTTATTGTAGTAAAAGTTGCAAGCATTTCGAATAGAGATAAATAAGCCCCGATTGCTGAATTTCCCGCTAAAATTTAACGAACAGTAAAACTCAAACTTTGTATTGGAAACAACAACAAATGTGTCAGTTAAATTCCCGGTTAGAAGCTAACGGGAGATTGTGAAACTGAGGCTAGGGCTCGATTACTTATGTCCTGTAGAAATCTAAATTACAAATTCAAAATTTATTTGGGAAGAACAAAAGATTTAATTTTTCACTTAACCATAAGAAGGGCTTTAGATGCAATGAAAAAGGATCATAAAAGAAAACTTTCACCCTATGACATCCCTATGTAAAAGTCATTGGTTCCGATCCAAAGTTTCACAACACCGGAATCAAAATCACTACTTCTTTTTCTCTTCTTTTGCTACTTTTTTTTTGCTTGGAAAGTTTGTGGTGCCAAACGTGTTGAACATTGAATTATAAAAATTGCATCCCAAGAGTCAATATTATATTCATATAATTTTAGGACCCACATACAATTGTTAATGTCCCTTTGCAACCTTTTTATTTCTTGAGCTGTATCCTCTTGTCATGGAGCCATATTAAAAAGAAAAGTTAACTGCTTGGTTACTAGTACCCTTTCATTTTCATAATTTGATTTTAAATTATTCCACGCAACCTCAAAATTTCCTGATGTTATAGCTATATGTTGATTTATTTCTCTAGCTTCACCGGCAGTTTTTTGAAATAAATATGATAATTTTTCCACTTAGCTAAGTCGTGGGCTATTTATTATAATAGCAGTAAATAAATCCCGAAATGTCGGCCACGATAAATAATCGCCATAAAAAATACCAGTGTCTACTTGAGGTAGGGGCAAAAAATTTCCTTGGTTTGGAATCACTGCATTGGAAATCTCTTCAGGAAATTGTTTTCTTGCATTTGAAAGTATATTAATACAACGTACGTATGCCTTTCGGACCTGTGGGTGTTTTGCCTGAACCGTAACTAAATCTTTCTTTTTCTCTATAGTTGCCAAAGAACATTCCTCATAAATTTTCTTATATTTTCCCCATACTTTATTCAATTCTGATTTTTCAAATTCAAAGGCATCCACTGTATCCAATAACTTCCTCAGCCGCGCTAAAATATTTTTCCAATACCGACATCCTTATTTTATTTTATTTCAGAACAATTTGATATAAGAAAACAACAAGGCAAAAGAAGTTGAAAAAGAAAAACAAAATTCACGTTTTGAGACACGTTTAACAATGTTACGGCAACAAAATGGAAAAAAAATATCTTTACAACAAATATAATTGTTAACGGAATAATTAAAAATGGCCTTTTTTATTTCTTATGTTGAAACCCCGTTTTAATTTTTAACCTCAAAATATCTGAGCCACCAATTGGACTTTAGACACACTTTTTGCAACAAATTATTATGGGCAAACTTTTCTGGTATTTCAAATAATGTTAATTTACGCACCTGTTTTACTCCACACTGTACTGTATTTTCTTACGTTTGTTGCTATATGCGAAAATGGCTTCTTTTCTCCAGAAACTTTCACCAAAAACTTAACGGGAGAAGGACCAAAAATGTTGTGGTTGCGGACGAATCCTGGTTCCAGACAGATGGTAGATCACTTGGAGACACAGCACTTTTTTTATTTTTTTAATTTAAGTTTTATTCCTTTCAATTTCTTTTTAGATTTTTTACAGTTTAGTTTCCTTTTCCTTTTTAAATTTTAGTTAAATTTTCAGTATTTCTTTTTTGTTATTTATTCACAGGATATAGTTTTTATTTTTCGGTTAAAATTCCACTTTTCTTTAGGCTTTCAGCTTTCTTTACACCTTTCTTTAATTTTCAAAGTTTTCTTCCCTTTTTTTATTATCACACGACTTCTTTTTTTAATGTTCCTTTCTTTTTCAATTTATAAAAACGAGTGACGAGAAAAAGCCGGTCGCTGTCGCTTTCAAACAGCTAGTGGGAAGAGAAAGCAAAAGCAGCAAAACTAAGAACTGCATTCCCACTAGCTGAATGGTGATGCCACATCGCCGGGGAAAGAGAGCGGCGGTATCTCGCCGCTGCTCAATAAAAGGTGTCGCGTAGACAACTCTGGTTGTCATTTATTGAACAATACCACAATATTGAATAAAAATGTGTTTTTGTGTTTTAATTCCCTTTATTTTTGGTATTTTATTGTTTTTGTTGATGCATTTTGTTTTTTTTAGGAGATGAGTGCGTGAGTGATTTCGGTCACTTAAGCTCACGTACAAAAAATTGTATCACGCACAATTTACAGGAAGTAAACATATTTTTAATAGTTTTTAATAGTTTAATAGTATTTAATAGTCAAGTGATTAAATTTAAATTTAATCACGATCACAAACTTATTCTTCGTTTACTTTGTTCAGGCAAAAAGCCGCATTTAATAATGCAATCAAATCAAGTATAACTAATAGATACCTTTTTTTTTGGATTAAACAAAATTGCACAATGAAAATGCAATTAAACGAAAATAGTTAGTAAACAATTCTAAAGAATTGTTTACAACCAAAAACGAAACACACTTATAAAGCTATAGACATTTTTCACGATAAACATTTTTTGATTAACCAAAATTGCATTTCCGTTCATACAATGAAAATGCAATTAAACAAAAATAGTTAGTAAACAATTCTAAAGAATTGTTTACAACCAAAAAACTCGTCACTATAAGTTTGTTTCGTCACCAAACGGAAACGAAACACACTTATGAAGCTATAGACATTTTTCCCGATAAATTTATTAACAACCCATTAAGTATCGGTGTATTTTTACCAACTACAACGGAAACGAAAACACACTTATGCTGTCTAAGTAAATTTAATTTAATTAAATTAGGCTAACATTGTAAATTTATTTGATTATAAATTAAGGAAAATAAAGAAAAGAAGTCAGCATGAAACTCACTTAAAACCACAATAGTGTTTTTATTTTAAAACAATCTCGGAAGAAGCGAGAATAACTAAAAATTGTTTTTTTTTAGTCTCGAAAGATCGAGACTCATAATTGGCGCAGTCGGTAGGATACCCGGGTATCCTCGTGCGGTAAATAATAAAAATAAACTTTACTCACGAATACTGGACATTTTAATGTCCTCACGGGTAAATCCAGTGAACCTAAAAATAAGACACAAACTAAAAAGCGAATTGTACGCTTAAACGTAAAAAGGAGGAAACATTTTTCCTAATTAATTTCAAGCCAAAATCAGACATTATAAAAATTAATAACTTTATTGGAGAAAATAAATTAACTTGTCCATTGGGTTTTTTGTACAATTGTTAAAAACAGAAAACAAAACCTAAAAGTTAAAAACAACATCTTACAATAATTTCCAACAAAAATTTTAATCCGACTTCGAGTGATCATAATTAAATAACCTGACTCCGAGTGATTAAAAACATTTTAAAAGTGAACGATTTTAAACATGCAAATAAAGTTTTTAATTTTACGTTATAAAAAGGAAAATTTTCTTTTCCAATACGCTTTAAAAGAACTAAAATAAAAACGGTATTGAAACATACAAATAAGCTTTAAGCGATAATAAAAACTGAAAAAAAAACAACAAACAGAATTTTGGGTCATCAGACAACGAATCTTGTCTGAACAACAGCCTAAAATAGAAGGAAGATAAAATATGGCAATAATAATAACTACACGGGTAATAATGGAAATAATAATGGTAATCAACAGAACTGGAACAGGACCATGGAATTTAACGGAAACAAACAAGTTTCCCAGACAAATAGATCCAATCAAAAAAATTATCAACGTGGCAACAACTACCAACCACGATCTGGAAATCCTAACCAACAACAAGTTTTCCAAACAAATAGATCCAACCAAAATAATTATCAACGTGGCAACAACTATCAACCACGATCTGGAAATCATAACCAACAACACGTTTCCCAAGCAAACAGATCTAACCAGAATAACTATCAACGTAGCTGAATGCAACATGGTGCAAACTACCAAGATCAACAATCAAACTACCAGGCAAATATCCAGCAAAACCCCGAACCCATGGACATTAACATTGTAGAAAAAACTCCAAAAAATTGGGATACAATGCAAACTGTCATAATCACCAACCCATACCAAGTCCAATTAGCACGAATAATACTAATATTCCCGAAAATTTTCCTTTACAAGCCTCACGGGAGAACTACCCCATATAATAATAAAAAATAACTTGAAATTCATTATAGATACAGAAGCTACTCACTCTATTGTAAATCCTGGTCTTTGTAACCCGAAATGGGAAATACAATCAAACCCTTTGACCCTTAAAACGCTACAAAACCAAGTTAGAACTACCACTATTTACCGGATACCTTTATTTTCGGAACTTGGAAATACTAATGACAAATTTAATTTGATAGAATGTAAGTTTCACAATTTTTACGACGGAATAATTGGTAATGACGTCTTGAAAAGATTCAAAGCCGTGATAGATTATAAGAACGATGTAATTATTATAAACCAGAACCAAATCCCTCTAATGTATAGAAAAATGCACACCATCCAGTTTGTAACAACGGAAAGTAACGGACTAGTTCACATTAAAGAGCAACAGAATAATAATGGAGATGTTATTCTTTACGAAGGGATGTATAACGTACAAAATTATAAGATAGAGATAGAGACTTTTTTTACCAGTTTGGACATAATACATATCGATAAATCAGATTCAACAATGGTGGATGCCAAGAACTTTTGCATTTTGGACGAAGAGTTCCAACAAACAGAACCACCACTGGATCAAATTCGTATGATCCATATAAACCCTGAGGAGAAGTCAGAGGTCAAGAAAATAATAAAAAAATTTCAAAGCTTATTCTATCAAGAGAATTCAAATCTGACGTTTACGAGCGCCATCAAACAATAAATAAATACGACCAACAATATTCCTTTTTTACAAAATCATACCGATATCCATATATCCACAAGGAAGAAGTCCAAAGACAAATTCAGGAGATGTTAAATAATGGAATAATAAGACAAAGTAATTCCCCTTACTCAGCACCTATTTGGATCGTCCCAAAAAAAGAGGATGCCAGCGGTAAAAGAAAATGGCGTTTAGTCGTCGACTACAGGAAGTTAAATGAAGTTACAGTGGATGACCGATATCCAATACCGAATATTGACGAAATCCTCGACAACTTAGGAAAATGTATGTATTTAACCACGCTAAATTTGGCAAAAGGATTCTATCAAATCGAAGTCGAAGAGAAAGATATACACAAAACCGCCTTCACAGTGAAAGGAGGCCATTATGAATTTGTTAGGATGCCATTCGGTTTGAAAACAGCACCTGAAACTTTCCAGCGCCTTATGAATACTATATTAAAAGACCACATGAACAAAATATGTCTCGTTTACTTAGATGACATTATATTATTTTCAACATCTCTCCAGGAACATATTCAATTAATCGAAACTATTTTTAAATGCTTAGAGAAAGCAAACCTAAAGATTCAATTGGATAAATCCGAATTTTTCAAGAGGGAAACGGAATTTTTAGGACACATAATATCCCAAAGCGGAATAAAACCAAACCCATCGAAAATCGAATGCGTGCTTAACTTTCCAATTCCAAAAACCCCTAAACAAATTAAACAATTTCTCGGACTCACGGGATACTATAGAAAATTCATTAAAGATTATTCACTCATTGCGAAACCAATGACAATGTTTTTAAAAAAGGATGCCGAGATTAATATATCCGATCAACGATACCAGGACAGCTTTAACACCCTCAAGACAATATTGACTAATGACCCAATCCTTAAATATCCTGACTTTTCGAAGAAATTCACTCTCACAACGGACGCCAGTAACTATGCCTTAGGCGCAGTACTCTCCCAGGACGATCATACAATTTGCTTTGCGAGTCGAACACTCAATGAGCACGAGGTGAATTATAGCACAATTGAGAAGGAATTATTGGCTATCATTTGGGCCACCAGATATTTCAGACCATATCTTTTCGGTCGAAAATTTCTTATCGAGACCGACCATAGACCATTGACATGGCTTTTTTCAATAAAGGAACCAAACTCGAAACTGGTTAGATGGAGACTAAAGTTATCGGAATTCGACTATGAAATCAGGTATAAAAAGGGTACGAAAAATAGCAATGCCGACGCATTGTCAAGGATTGAACATCCAAACGTAAACTTACTGGAATCTAATCAGTCTAGCATAAGGGAGCGTAAATTACCGATCAACCTATTTAAAACTCAAATTATCATCAAAAAGATAACTTCGGGTTCAATGAGCATAAAAACCGAGAGAATATTCAAGAACACTAGAAAGACAATCGGAATCAAACATATCGATAGAGAATACACTGTCACTTTACTGAAAAATCATTTTGATCCAGACCACATAAATGCCATCTTGATAGATGAAGAATTTTTCGATACATTTAGATGCACCTTTGAGCAACTCCTTTCGGAAAACTGCAACTTTAAAATAGTGAGATGCTCGAGAAAATTGGAGGACATAGAGGACGAACTCAAATTAACAGAACTGAAAGAAAAAGAACACTTGGATAAAAACCACCGAGGAATACAAGCTGTATTCGAAGAATTAAAAACACAGATATATAATCCCAAATTAAAGTTAAGAATAACCCAATTTATTAACAACTGCGAAATATGTACTCTTGAAAAATATGATAGACACCCACCTAAAGTTCCTTAAAAGATTACAGAAACACCCAATAAACCACGGAAAATAGTACATGTAGATGTTTTTTATTCATTAGGGAAACCCCTGTTTATGACAATAATAGACAAATTTTTAAAATTCGCAGTGGCTTACAAAATAAATGGACGATCTTGGACAGAATTCAAGACCAAACTTCTCCAATATATAAACACACACGGGAAAGTCAAGAGGATTATAGTCGACAACGAATTAGGATTCAAAGCTATTCCTATGAAACAATTTTTAAAGGGGGAAAATATTGATATACACTCTAATTAATTTCTGTTGAATCTTACCCAACTTATAGTAGGAAACTGTACTCCTACTATAAGTTGGGTAAATTTACTCTGTGTGCGTAAATGAAAAAAAAATACACACATTATGCGTAACTTGATGAACACAAAATAGGTAAATTTACATTAAAAGTGCGTAAAAATTCAATGAAATTTTAAAATTAAAGAGTAAATTCACCAATTTTGTGCGTAAACAAACACGATTTTCCTGCAAATGTACATAAAAATGCGGAAAAATCCTACGAAAATGCGCACATTTTCTACCATGATATTGAAAATTATAAAGCAAAAAAATTTTTGTTTTGAAATAAAAAACAATAAATTTATTATTTAGTAATAAAACCATAATTTTATTGTTTGTTAACTCACCGCAAGAATAAAAACAATAAATTTATTGTTTAGAAATTGGAAATAATTGATAAATTTAAAAAACTAATGAATCTATTTTTTAGGTTTGAAAATTTTATTGATTTTTTTCAATTTCAAAATGTCATATTAATTTTACAAGCATTTTTTAGAGTGTACATTTTACATCGAATAGTAGGCACACATCAAATGCTGATATAGAAAGGTTACACAACACAATCAATGAACACATAAGACTCCTCAGACACAACAAGCAGAACAAAACGGAAACCATAGAAGAGAAAATTCTTAGAATCATAGGATTTTATAACAATACGATCCATAGCACTACCCGTATCAAACCCATAGATTTTGTTAACGGCAAAGTCCATGAGGACAAATATCGCGAAATTCATGATAATATAACTCTAAAAAAAGAGAACTATATTAACAGGCTGAATAAGGACAAATCTGATGCAGAGCTGGAAGAAGGAACAAATTACATTAAAGAAATCAGAGGTGGAAAGAACCATCGCAAACACAGGAAAATAGACGCTTTGAAACTAGACGACGAACATATAGCGAGTAAAACAACAGGACACAAATACTATAAGACACATGTCAGACCTAAGAAGAAATATCAGGACAGGTATAACCCGACTATAAAAGCTAACAAATGATATTTTCTACTTTTTTGGATGACGACCTGGGTTTTGATGATGTTCTTCCTTATAGCAATTGACGCCCAAACTCTCGACATACAGGACCTGACAAACAATAACGGATACATACCAATAAAGACCGGAGAATTGAAAGTAATCGAACGATATGACAAAATCATCCACATAATTAACGTATCCTCCTACACGGAAACTCTAAACTTAATACATGGAAATATAATCACACTGAACACAACCACTACCGAAACGAAAGTTTTACTGGACACGATAAATACAAATTTCGCCTTATTAAAAGGTAGAATAGAAAACCTTAACCTACACTAGGAAAAGGACACAAATTGTTCATTCGCTCAAAACTCTTTACGAAAACGGGAAAAACTTGACGGACAAGATGAACGAACTAACTTACGTTAACAATATATTATCTACTCAGATACAGAACATTACCAACCATATAAACCAGAAACAAATATTGATAGGAAACTATCTAAACAGATTCAAAGATTTTTTACAAAATAAAATAGCAACTTTAGAAGACGAAATCATATTTTTGGAACACATTTCACTTTTGCGAGACCATGTTAACGACATCGGACAAATTATATTTTCTAGCAAACTCGGAATAATACCTACGGATATATTAACAAAGAATGAACTAGACTTGATTAAAGACTTCGACAGTTACACTAACATCAAAGTAGCCGTCAGAATTCACGATAATGATATCATATTGATCCTTTTGATCCCAAATTATTCAGACGACCCCTTATCAAAAATAATATTCGAACCAATTCCGAATTCCAGAAACAAATCAATCGCCCTTCAAGATTATGAAGTTCTAGTAGATTCACACAATAGCATTTATAATACTAACGTCAAAGACAATTTAAAGAGAAACTTAGTTAAGATAGACGATAAATGCCTTACGAATATATTTAACTTTAAAGAAGCCTATTGTAATATGAACAATTTTAATCAGACAATTGTAACAGAAATCATGCCCGGTATCCTCATTTTCAAAAATTTTTTTTCTGAGATATCACATAATTGTAACAAAATAAACATGAAAATTAAAGGAAACTTTCTATTAAAATTCGAAAATTGTGAAATAAAAACATTAAACAAAGCATTTTTAAATATAAGAATTAAAACATTTGATAAATTTATTCTACCAAATGTAATTACAAAAATAAGTGATAATAATAGTTCAATGACAAATATAAAATTAGAATCTCTTTACGTCAAACAAATTGAACATGATAAAACTATACAAGAAATTTTATTCAAAAATGACAATTCTAATGTAATAAACATAAGTATAGATGTAATAATAATTCTTGCTATAATAATATTAACTATATATTTTTTAACGAAAAGAAAAATGTCAATAGTTCAAAACTCGTGGGAGCCTCAATCTAACGGTGGGGGTGTTACAACATCCAAAATTGAAATCATATAAAGGTAACCGAATTCTTTGGAAAACATACGTCTTTCCAAATAATTCTTCTTTTACTTTGTTCAGGCAAAAAGCCGCATTTAATAATGCAATCAAATCAAGTATAACTAATTGATACCTTTTTTTTGGATTAAACAAAATTGCACAATGAAAATGCAATTAAACGAAAATAGTTAGTAAACAATTCTAAAGAACTGTTTACAACCAAAAACGAAACACACTTATAAAGCTATAGACATTTTTTACGATAAACATTTTTGGATTAACCAAAATTGCATTTCCGTTCATACAATGAAAATGCAATTAAACAAAAAAAGTTAGTAAACAATTCTAAAGAATTGTTTACAACCAAAAAACTCGTCACTATAAGTTTGTTTCGTCACCAAACGGAAACGAAACACACTCATGAAGCTATAGACATTTTTTCCGATAAATTTATCAACAACCCATCAAGTATCGGTGTATTTTTACCAACTACAACAGAAACGAAAACATACTTATGCTGTCTAAGTAAATTTAATTTAATTAAATTAAGCTAACATTGTAAATTTATTTGATTATAAATTAAGGAAAATAAAGAAAAGAAGTCAGTATGAAACTCACTTAAAACCACAATAGTGTTTTTATTTTAAAACAGTATCGGAAGAAGCGAGAATAACTAAAAATTGTTTTTTAGTCCCGAAAGATCGAGACTCATAATTGCTCATCACCTGTAAAATTCATCAGTGAAGTAAGGTGTAAAGTAATCCATCGGTCCCTACGGCTACACATTACTTTACACATTATTTGCAATTGTGTGGTTTTGTTGGGAACTTTATTAATTAACTCCCGTGTTTACGATAACGCTTGATATCTGAAAAAATATGTCGTATCCAAAATTAGTTTCGAGAAAGAACTAGTTTAATTGTTGATCAGCCAAAACCCGGGTTTGGTAATTCGAATGACGGAAACACCGCCAGACGTTTTTTCCAGAACGCGGAAATTTCTGCTGAAAATAAAAAAAATGCGTATACTACTAATTCTTGTTTCTTGTGGTCATGGGATTCATTTGGAAAATTTTAGTAAATTTGCTCACAATAGGGATATGTATTTTGTTGAAAAATATCCATGGTGTTGTATGCCTCCCACTTTCCATAAATTTTTTATTCACGGGCTGGAGATTATACAGCAAGCACTTTTACTAATAGGAGAATTACACGCTGCTACAAAAAAAAAATTGCAAGAACTTGTGAAATGACCTAGTGTAGGTTGTAGGTCTAGGTGAGTGTATTATATAACCGGTTTTATAATTGCAATATACCCTCAAAATTTCGAGATATGGGAAAATAATATTTTTTTGGACTGGCGCAAATAAACTTTTTTAACTCAGTAATTTTTTAACCGATTTCGAAACAGTCAACGGAATTAATTAGAAATGAACGCGCTCTTTCGAAATATATATACTTCCCGTATACTATTTATACAAATATGTAGAGATTTTTTCAATAATATAAAAATTTTTTATTTTTTTTTTAACTTTTTCATTTTCTACGAGGGTTTTTTTCGAATCTTCTCTTAAAATAACAATAATCTAAAAGTCAGTGTCATTCTGAGTAAAACAAGCTTTTATTCGTGTAAATCGGTTAAAAATTGACAAAGTAATAATACTTTTTCTAATCAAGAGATATAAGAATTCCTTATTTTTGTTAACGAATCGCCATTAAAGCCCAATTAAAATTGGCTTTTGTTTTATTATTTGCGTTTCAATTAACAAAGAAATTAAAAAATTTTTGTTTTTTACTTTAGATTGTTACTCAAGTTCGGGGTATGCCAAAGTTAACTTAAGGAACTTAGGTCAATTACGTGTCTAGCTTTAGGACTTATTATACGAGTATGATACAAACAAGACATAATTGCGAAGGAGAAATAAAGAAAATCCACTCTGTATAGGTTAGTACTCTATCATTGTAAATAAGGCATTATTTAAATTATTTTTGTAATAATACCGTTACTTTTTTTTTCAAATGACTGAGTTAGAAAAGTTTAATTGCGCCAGTCCAAAAAAAATACTATTTTCCCCATATCTCGAAATTTTGAGGGTATATTGCAACTTATAAAACCGGTTATATAATACACTCAGCTAGACCTACAACCTACATTAGGCCATTTCACAAGTTCTTTTTCAGTGTAGCACCGTGTTATCGGAAGAAGCTCAAGAAGCAAAAAACAAAGATTTTAAAAATTATATCGAGCACTTTGCTCGCAAACACATCCGGGAAAAGTTCACTGAAGATATTTTCAATAGGTTTCTGCTAAGTTCTGACCCATTTATGTCTAGCATAAGCAAGAAATATGAGCAGAAAAAAAATCCAATTTATCACCTTCGGAATTAGACTTAGTTTGCCAGATATTTTTAATGAAAATTATGATAAAGATGATGGTAATGAAGATGGTGATCAAGATGCTGATTAAGAAGATTATAATAATGATGATGAAGATAATGAGGATAATGAAGATTATGATAATTGGGATATTTGTGATGAATTTGAAAATGAAGAATAATAAAATATTTAAATATATTTTTTTAAAAAGGTAAAACGAAAACAAAGATTCCCCACAAAGTTTTAATTTTTTACATTTACTGAATTTAGTGAAAGCAAAAACTGGATACAAATTTTTACTAATAGGAATACATATTATTAACTTATTCTTTAAATTTATTTTGATTTCAAAGTTACATCGAAAATTGTGGATCATGTTTTATCCGAAAAACAAAAACGGCCTAACAGGTTAAAAAAAATGTTTCTTCCATTTTTTTAAAGCTGTGTTTTTAGGAATTTAAGCCCTATTTTACTTGTTTTTATAGCGCATGGTTTATTTATCTTTTTTTAATTCAACTTACTAACTTTATTCATCCTTATTAAAAATAAAAGATTAATACAAAGAGTTTAAGATTTGAACATGAGTGAGTCTGATCCCGCCGATCAAAATCGATTTAGGATCATACGAAAGTAAAAATCATAATAATAAATGTATTAGAGTAGATGATTTTGTACAATTGCCGGGCGTTGAATAATGATAATCACATTCCTCGTTACTTAGTGGCTTCGACACTTCCTGAAAAATTCCTAAATGCAAAATACTTTGACATTGTACCAGCGAAAAAAGGGAAGCATAATATTTTAAACTCTTCTCAAGGTAGAATTTTCTCCAAAAAAGTTATTGATATTCCTGAAGACGAGCTTTTAAATTAATTAAAAGATCATTAAGTGATTGGTGTCCGCATGATAAATCGAAAAGTAGGAAACACGTTTATTGCGACAGATGCTGCTGTTATTACGTTCCATTTAATAAATACATCAAATATGCTTAAACTAGGTTGGGAAAGAGTGTGAGTAGAAAAGTACATATCCAACCCCCTGAGATGCGTCACCTGTCAAAAGCTAGGTCACACGACTTCAATTATTTAATTCGGAAATTTAAAAAAATAACTTTATTGTTTGACTTCAAGCTTAAGACTAGTTTTAGAATTTAATTTTTCTTACTTTTATAACTTAAAATAAATCAGCGTTATTGTATTAATTTCATTTCTACATTGACAAACATTTGTCAGCATTATTATATTAAAATCAATAATGCCAAATTGACAATTGTTTGTCAGCATTAATATGTTCCCAATTTACAAATTTGATTTCGCAATCGTAATTCATTTTGTTTGACCTATTTTATTTAAGAAGTCGTCGAACTTGTCTAGAGTAGCATCAGCATTTATTCTAGTAACAAGTTCGTCGACTTTGTATGTACTTTTGTTCTTTTCATTATCTATATATGTAACTACTCCCCCCTTTAGATTAGAATTCTCCTGAATTCTGTTATTTAATTTGATTTTAATATATTTCGGTCTAATGAATACAATAATAATTAATACAATAACATTGAAAATTACTACAATATTACATCCATATGTTACTCTTGTGTGATATTTTAATTCTTTAATATTTTTTATATTATATTGATGTTCTTTTTTAATTTGTTCGAATAAAATCTTATGTGAAAAATTTTGAACTTTGTTTGTAGTTTCAATTATGTGTATTTCTTCTGCAGTTTCTGCAATATTTGAAAAATAAAAATCTTTTATCTTAATTGAACAGTTATTGAAGTTGATTAAATTATTTCCATTCAAAGTATTTTTTTCATGATTATAAGTTTGAGTTACAGTAGTATTTATTGCATTTTTAATTAAAATTGTATCTATATCTAACTGTAAAAATTCAAAATCTTTATTTTCTATTAATTGACAGTTATTCTTTATTAAACAATGGTAACTCAATTTTAAATCTTTTAAGTGTTTGTTTTCTTCAAATTTATAAGTTTTATTTCGGAATTCAAAAGTTTGTTCTATGTTTGATTCTATTTCATTAAAATCAAAATTTGGTAGGGGTACAATAAATCTTAACTTACCGTTATAAATGTTCTGGGTATTTTTATTCCAAAAAAAAGGTAAGAGTTGTTAAAATATGCTGTTCCAAATTGGATATATTTGAATTTGTTATAATCAATTTCATATTTTCTTATTTCATTACTAGTTAAAATACTTGGATGAACAATACCATATTTTGCAGAAATTACATTATCTTGTAAATGTTCTATTTTATTTTTTATTAACTGTATATTTCTTTTTCTATTTTCTTTCTGTCATTTGATATAACAATTTTCAAATGTCCTAAAGTTACGTTAAAATAATCATTAATTGATATTTCTTGGTCATTATTGTTTGTCAGTTCGTCTATATTTAGTAAGTGTTTTTGTATATTTTGTCTGTCCTCTTCGTCCATAGTACCAAATAACCATTTCGACATACTTCCAATTCCGTTAATTAGTCCACGTCTTTGTCTATTTTGTTTCGGTATTAAATTCATTAATTTATTTCTTGCATCTAATAGCTCCAATTCAAGTAAGTCCTTATTTTTTATTTTCATTAAAATTATGTTGTCTGTTAGTTTCTCTAGAATTTCCTCTATATCGTTAAGATTAATTATGTGCAAAACTACGTCCGAATACTGAACTATTTCCTGGTCCCTCATATATATTTCCGTATATCCTGTTTGTTCTGCTAATAGTCTTGTGGTCATTATTCCACTAGTCATTGGAGTCCATAATAATATCATCAATATTGTCCAAAGCTGAACATTTTAAAGGTCTTTTAATATTGCATGGGTGTATTTTCTGTAATTTTGTCTTCCTATATTTTGGATTTTCCTTATGTCTAAGTGCCCTATAATTTTTTATAAAACCTTCTTGTCTTTTTTCCGTATAGTCTTCTCTAGATTTATTTAATTTGTCCACGATTTTCTTCTTACTTTCTTCTATGTTTTGTTTAATTTTGTCATCATGAATTTTCCCTGTTGAGCCTCGTTGGGTGTACATTTATTAGTCGAATGATATCTGTCATTATAGTTTCTTATTGTCTTTTGCATTATCCGTTTTATAGGCATATTTTTATTTATTTTATATATAATTCTAAATTTTTCCGCAATTGTGTTGTATAACCGTTCTATATCCGCATTGCCTGTATGACTATTCGGTTTAGTCAAATGCAATTCAATGGATTCATTGTCTAAGAATTCTTTTATCCTAACAGCTTTAAATTCATTATCTGCTATTATTTTTCTTGGTTTCCCTACCTTGGCGAAGTGATCTTCTAATTGTTCAATTATAGTTATATGATTTCTATCATTTAATGGATATGCGGCTCCAAATTTAGAGAATATATCTATAATTGTCATAAAGCAAAATCCCTTCATTGTATATGTATCGAAATGCACTACTTCATTTTTCCCTGATGCTGTTTCTGTGTACGCAAATTTTAATCTGATCGGATTTCTATCATATTTTACTTCTTGACATATTTCGCATTGGTTGATAACTAACTGAATTAATTCTATTAATTTTGGATAATATATTTTATGTTTAATCTGGTTATAAGTCTCGATAATACCCGAGTGCATACTTTCCCTAATAAATAATTTTTCCGTGTAAAAATTTTATTTCTTCAATTTTGTTATTCGTCAATATAATTTGTGTCTTGTATTTATTAACTATTTCTTCCTTTATAAAAAAAATGGTCGTGTAAGTTTTCTTCCGCTGAATGAATTGTCATCATTGATGTGTGGTCATCTTCTATATTGTCAATTATATTCGTGTCGGGCTCCGAATTATGTGGAACCTGTGTTTCTTTATTTCCCTCAATATTTTCACTATTAACATTATCTACATTATTTTCTATTCTACTCAAGAAATCAGCTACCCTATTACCTTTCCCTTTAATATAATCTATTTAAAAGTCATACTCTCCTAATTTTAAAAGCCATCTTTGATGTCTTGGTGACATATCTCTTACCCGGTATTTAGAATGTAAAAATTTAATAGGTTGATGGTCAGTAAATATTTTAAACTTTCTGCCGTAGAGATACGGTCTCAAATAATTTACGCTCCACAATATGGCTAAAAAATTTGTATCTGTTGCTGAATAATTCCTCTCATGATTGTTCAAGGTTCTAGATGCAAAGCAAACTGGATGACCTTCCTGTGAAAGGACTGCCCCAATTGCATAATTTGAAGCATCTGTGGTTAAAGTAAACTTTTTTTCGAAATTCGGATATCTTAAAATCGGGTGAGAGCTAATCAATTCCCTTAATTTTTCAAATGCTTCTATGTATGTAGGATCTTTTAAATTATTTTTACTCCTTTTTTCAAATATACTTTTATAGGCTGTGCTACCTTAGCGTAATCTTTTACAAACGTCCTATAGTACCCTGTTAATCCCAGAAAACTTTTAATTTGCTTCTCTGTCTTTGGTATTTCCAATTGTTGGATGACTCTGATTTTATTCGGATTCGGTTTCAGTCCTTCTTTAGTCAAAATATGTCCCAGAAATTCCGTTTCCTCTCTCATAAAGTTACATTTGTCTATCTGAATTTTTAGGTTAACCCGTTCTAGTACCGTAAAAATGTATGTAATCGCCTTTATGTGTTCTTTTAGAGAAGTGCTAAATATCAAAATGTCATCTAAGTACACTACACATGTCTTATTGATAAAGTCCCTCAATGTTTCGTTCATTAGTCTTTGAAACGTTGCCGGTGCGTTTTTCAGTCCAAAAGGCATTCTTATGAATTCGTATAGTCCGTGTGGGGTTACAAAAGCAGTTTTTTCTCTGTCTTGTTCTCTAATTAGAATCTGATGAAATCCCTTAGCAAGATCTATTGTCGTAAAATACTGTGCCCTACCTAGTTTGTCCAAAATTGAGTCTATGTTGGGTAATGGGTATCTCATTAAGTTTGCTATAATCTATTACAAGTCTATACTTTAGTTGTCCAGAATTATATACCTTCTTTGGTACTACTATCAAAGGACTCGAATATCTTGAACTACTCTTTCTAATTATCCCTTGTTCTTCCATTTCCCTTATTTGTCTTCTTACTTCTGTTTCATGTTGTGGTGGGTATCTATATAGTCTGGAGTTAATTTGTTCGTCTGTCGTTGTTCTAATTTCATGTTGTATATTCGTTAAATCTCCCTAAAATTTTCATAACTTCAGTATTTTCTTCTCTATTCAGATGATCCAATTGGATTCTGTTCCAATCAAATTCAGTCACTTCTAGTGTGCAAACTTCTATATTCTCATATGGATTATTAAGGAATCTTGTGATCCTCTGATTAAACAATATATTCCCATCTATTAAATTTATCATTGTATTAAAACAATTTAATAAGTACATTCCGATTATAAAACTATACGTTCGTCCTTTTAACTCAGTCATTTTCCATCTAATTTTCGCGTAAATTGGTAAATTAAATTCATTAGGTGCTTCAGTAAGCACTTCATATTTGATTATGTCTTTCCCAGTTATTGTACTGAACCGAATTGGTTCCTTTAACAAAATTCTCTTAAAATTATCTACATTTTTATCTTTTGAACTTATTCTTGCTCCCGTATCTACTAAAGCTTTATATTTTTTTTCCTTTATAGTAATTATTATGGTGGGTAGACAGTCTGAGACTGTTTCATAAAAAACGTATCCCGTTTTCTTTGTCCCCGTTCAACTCGATCTGCATTACATTGACACAAATCTACCCAGATTGACCTGCCACTGGAAATTGATCCGTTTCCCCACTGTAGAATTCTTTCAGTTCCCCTTGGTCCTACCCAGGTTGAGTCAAGCGATTTTGTCTGACATTTGGCCTGGGGTTTCCCACCCCAAGGAACCCTTGAATTTTTTTTATCTGTAAATTATCGACTTCCATTGGTTCGTTTTGGTCTTGTCTAAGTTGAGTCAAGCGATTTTGGCTGACATTTGGCCTAGAGTTTCCTACCTGGGCGAACCTCCGGTAATTATCCGAAAGATTATTATTCTGAGCTCTATAGTGTCCAGAATTATTAAAATTATTATTATGATTATTAGGATTATTTGAATTATAATTGTTGTTAAGATTGCCATTATTACGGTTATTAGAATTATAATTGTTGTTAAGATTTAAATTTCCCTCTTGACGATATTGTGAATTATTTTGACCCTGATAATAATATCCGTGGTTTCCTTGATTAAATCTATTGTGATTCATCTGATTATGGTTAACATTCTGAATATTGCCCCTTTGTCCCATTTCTGTGTACTATTGGGCCCTTGTCTATAATTTGTTCCCTTGAATTTTCTATATTCTGGTCTAATACAGGTATCAACGAATCTTCGTAGACTCAAAATTCTCAATATGTCGTTAATGTTAGTCTTTTCATAAATTTTATCTAACAATGTTCCCTGTGTCATTTCCTTAACAGTATTTACCAGTAAACTATCCACATTTGAAAGTTCCATGTAGTGGTCATCCCTATAGTAAACAGTCAGTTCGTCCGCTTTATATTTTATATTTTGTACTTCAATAATTAATTCTCTTACCGAATTGACTTTTAGGTTGGCTATCATTCTGTATATTTGATGTGGTTCGATGTTCGGCTTGTACCTCAATTTTAGTGTCTCCTTTATAAGCTGCCAATTATCTGGTTCTGGTACGTTTATGATGACATCCTTCGCCTGACCTTGAATTGTTCGGTAGAAAATGGTCCTTACTGCATCCTTGTATAATGTTGCGTCCGTTATTGTTGACAGGAGATATTCGGTGCTACTGAAAAAGCTGTTTATTGTTACTTCTCCTGTTCCAGTAAATGTTGAATAGTTTTTTATTATATGCTCCCTTATGCCTCTATCCTGGCCTTGCTGCTGTTGCAGTTCAATGTAGGCTAACCTCATGTTTTCTAATTGTTGTTCTCTTCTAGCTAATTCTTCCACTAGGTTGAGAGGAGGTATCTGAGCTTGGACTTGAGCCATCCTTCTGTCGTCAAACGTTTGTTGTCTTTGAACTTTCCGAATTTTGTATGTGGGGTTAGCTTTATTAGCTTTCACTGCACTTTACCGTTTTTGTGGTGTTGACTTTATTAGTTTTCACTGCACAATTCTTTTTCTATAGTTTCTGTGGTGTTTACTTTATTGGTTTTCATTGCACAATTCTTTTTCTATAGTTTCTGTGGTGTTCATTTTATTAGTTTTCACTGCACAATTCTTATAGTTTTTTTTCGAAAAACGTATGTTCGAATCACTGGATCCTTTTCACTGAACTTGGATCCTACCGAATGCGCCACTTCAATTATTTAATTCGGAAATTTTAAAAAAATAACTTTATTGTTGACTTCAAGCTTAAGACTAGTTTTACAATTTAATTTTTCTTACTTTTATAACTTAAACTAAATCAGCGTTATTGTATTAATTTCATTTCTACATTGACAAACATTTGTCAGCATTATTATATTAAAATCAATAATGCCAAATTGACAATTGTTTGTCAGCATTAATATGTTCTCAATTTACAAATTTGATTTCGCAATCGTAATTCATTTTGTTTGACCTATTTTATTTAATAAGTCGTCGAACTTGTCTAGAGTGGCATCAGCATTTATTCTAGTAACAAGTTCGTCGACTTTGTATGTACTTTTGTTCATTTCATTATCTATATATGTAACTCAGGCAAAATAGATGCAAGAATATTTAGCTTTGCAAAATTTGTGGTAATGTTCCACCTCTGGGTCCTTTACAACAGGCATGTCAAACTCGCGTTTCACGGGCCATCCCGCGACGTGATTCTTAAATTATTGTATAGCTTGTACATCTTTCAGCAGTGTTCGAAAAAACGGTACCTTATCGTATGGCTGAAAGATGTGGAATTTGATTACGAAGATTTGCCATATTATACTGAAATTCGTTGACTTTCGTTTATAAAGTTTTAAGATTTTAACAACTGTTGAACGAAATTATACTGTTTTTTTAGAAGTTAATGATTATGACTGCTTTGAACTGAAAGACGTAATGTGGACACAAGATTTGGTTTCCTCAGTCGACATTACTGGCCATCTCAGTCAACTCAATATTAACCTTCAGGGTTTAAATATGACTATAACTTCACTGTATGACCAAATAAATTTATTCAAACAAAAGATATCCCTGTGGAAAATACAGATAAAAAAAGGAAATTTATCAAATTTTTCTAGTTGTAGGACTCTTTTGCTTAAACATCCATACGTGGAACAACTCAAAATATTGGAAAAAGATTTTGAAAAGAGGTTTAAGGATTTTCAAAGTAACAAGTCTGATTTCAACATTTTTTGATCTCCGATGTCTGTTGACATTGAAAATATTGACAAAAATTTGCAAATGGAGTTTATAGAACTACAAAGCGACACCTTATTGAAACAGAAATAAAAGGAAATTGGTATTCCAGAGTTTTCTGGTACTTATCTGCAGACCGTTTTCCAGGAATTCGACATTTTGCATTTCGCCATATTATCCATGTTTGGTAGCACGTATATTTGTGAACAATTTTTTTCAAAGATGAAGATCAATAAAAATGCGCAACGAACCAGATTGACCGATGAACATGTAGCATCGCTATTAAGAATTACATTAAGCCAAAAATTAATTCCAAATTTTGATGATTTGAAAAATTAGAAGCGATGCATTAAATCTAGCAAAAAATAATTTATATTCTTATTAATAAACATATTTCTATAAAAACATTTTGTTTTCTATAAAAACATTTTGTTTTCTATAAAAACATTTTGTTTTATGGTAAATTTATATTCAATACACTCAAAATTTGAGTTTTTAAAAAAACTAAGTTCATGCGGCCTGCAATAGGTTTTGGAATACAAGTTTCGATAAATTTGGCCCGTATGCCAAAATGAGTTTGACATGCCTAATTTACAAGAAAATATTGCGTCAACTGCAACAGTGAAACTCATTCATCATTTGAATCTTCTTGCCCCACTTTTATTAAACATAAGTCTGCAAAGAAAATCAAAATTATGTGAAGATGTGAAGTTTGGAAATTATTTAATAAAAACCCTGCATTGAATACTACTAAATCACTTAATAAAAATTCTCCTACTTTCTCTGAAGTCTTTCAAAATAACGGTACGCAAAATAATGAAACAGGAAAGACAAATACAACAAACGTAAATGAAGTTTCAAAAATCACTTCTCAAGCACCAAAAAACACATCCAGTAATAAAAAACAACAAATCAGAATTAACAACAGAAGAAAATAGTAATATCACAACTAAATTTAAAATCTCCAACAACAACAAAATCCGTAACTCAGATTCCACTGAGCAGGCAAAATCCATTACTGCATAAACTGAAAATATCAATATCGATAACAGTTTTATTGATTTATAAAAGGAAAAAAACACTGCCAGTAAACCAGCAGCAGATCACTAAAAATTGTGACACAACTGAAGATTTGTTTAATATTTCAAATACAACAAACGCTTCTTTTGTGTTTTCGTGTAGCAATTTATATCAAAATATTCCCTGATTTAAATGTATTCATAACACCAAACACATTTAGAAGAACAAATCCTCCAAGATGTGACGATGACTTTTAATTATTTAGTTTAATTTAGTAAATATGGATATTGGTTTGAATATTTAAGTCCTGCAGTGGAATATTCTGAAATTTATAGTCCACAATTTCGTCTTCGAAATATAATTGCGAAACAAAAACCCAATATTATTCAGCACCCCGTTTCTGTATCTTATGCGAGAAGTTTTCGCATCGAGAAACTCATGGTCACCCTACTTTAAATAGGGTGACTACTAAATAAATGATACAGTCGATTACCTTTTTACAGAAAATTTTTCGAGCTTTTAACTTTTAAAGCTGGGGACACATTTAATTTTGTAAAATTTCGTATTACGATTATATAGAGAAATAACATGAATACAGCGCCTTATTATCTTCTTTAAATTAATATATATTTAATTGCTTGTGACACCCTATAGAAAGCAGAACAAGGTTGTGTTTTATATATTTTTTGCGAAAACTTTATAGATGCAAGAAATACAGAAACGTGGTGCAGAAAACTCTTATTATAGACAAAATATACAGTATTTACATCTTTCAGGTTATAAAATTTTTTATCACAACAAATGTTTAGCCTGTTCCTCTATTTCGAACAAAAAACTACTCGAACGAAAACAAGTCACTTGAACTCGAATAAAATTGGGTTTCTCTATTTCGAAAACCTTCTATCGTCTTTACTTACGTGTATCAATTTTTGTTTCTTACGCATTTACAAATCACAGCGATGCTAGATAATGTATTATGAGCATTTATTACAATTTCCTTTAAAAGTACCAAAAATACTACTAAACTGCTTATAGATAAAAACAACCCTGTTAAACAGTGATCTGTATATGAAAAATGAAATAAAAAAATAACAACAAATCAATATTTATTTGAGAGTATTTATTTGTGAAATTTTTTGTTATGGATTGGTGGGTAGAATTTTCTGTTGTCTGTTGCTATTGTATGTTCGGTGTGGTCACTGCTACAGTCCTGTTAGGTCTTATAAAATAAAAATATGTAAAATAAAATATTTAACTATGAGCTGCTTGAGGCAAACGTAAGCCACAAACAAAACTTTAAACACACTTACCTTTTACCACTCAGCAACAGCATAATAAGGGGTAAAACGGATTTAAGTTTTCTGGTAAAATTTTCTTCCTCTGCGGAAAATTTGTTTGCTTCGAACACCGGAGTCACTCTGGCAAAATCAGGCCTTTCTTCTTACAAGTGTCTTTGGCTGGTCCACTGCTGATTTTTTTAAACTGCAACATAAAGCTCTTAATAAACTATAAATATTTGTATTATTTTGTACTTACCTTTTTTTATCCACTAGCTTAAAAGCCCGATACTTCGTTACCGAAGAAAATATTATTCTATTTTCTAAAGATTTTACTATTTAAATAAATTTTGTTTCATCTTTTGAAGTGGATGTTTAAATTTAAAGTTTTGAATTTCATGTTAATAGGTCATTCAAGGGGAATGTGCCCAATGTTAACTGTTTTAATATTATTTGTTCCCCTTTCCATCCCATTTCGTTCTCCTTGTCTAATGATTCATTTCCACTCATTCCCATTCTATTTATTTTGCCTCGTCTAATGTTTCTATTACACTCATTCCCCATTCCATTTTATTTTTCCCTATCAAGTGTATCGATTTCACTCGTTCCTCATTTCATTCCATTTCAGTCCCCTTGTCAATTGTTTCAATTTTACTCGTACCATTTCCATTCCATTTATTTCCCCTCGTCTAATATTTTAATTATACTCGTCCCCCATTCCATTTTATTTTGTACTCTATCAAGTGTATCGATTTCACTCGTACCCCGTTTCATTCCATTTCGTATCCCTTGTCTAGTGTTTCAATTTTACTCGTACCCTTTCCATTTCATTTCTGTCTAATTCCAATTTGCAATTTAACCTTGCAAATATTCCCCATATACACCATAGCGGGCAAAGCCAGATAATTACCCGGAGTCCTTAATTTTGACCATGTCCCAGACCAAAATTCTAAGATGTACCTCAATAATGAGTTAGCACATACTCCAGGTAACACACATTTCAAATTTCAGATCAAACCCCCATTTTTACCATCTAACTGGCTAAAATTCTAAAATATAGCTGATCAATAAGTTAACACATTCTTCAGTTAACACATATTTAAAATTTCAGCTTTATAGCTAAATCGGTGGGGGCAGCCCTTTAAGGAGGAGACTATTCACCTTTTTGCCCTCCCCGTACAGATGTCCGAAATCCAACCTAGGTGAATGTCTACACCGGAGGAGGAACCTTTGCACCAAATTTTAACTTCTCAGCTCCAGCGGTTTTAGCAATGGTAAGAATTTTTCCCTTTTCTGCCCCTCCCCGTTGGATTTTTCCAAAATTACATCTTACCTGTTATCTACACTGGATATGTAGCCTGCATACTAAATTTCAACTTCCTAGGTGCAACGGGATTTGTGAAGGCTGTTAAGGGGGTGACTTCATCGATGAGTTAGCACATACTCTAAGAAAAGCATATTTCAAATTTAAGGTTTCTAGCTATAGGAGTTCGGGCAGGCCGTGAAAGGTGTTTTCCCCCGATAAATTAATATGTATTTACACATTTTCACATTTGTACATTTACACATTTGCCCATTTGCACTTTAGCACATGGGCACATTTACACATTTGCATATTAGCACATTTGCACATTTACATTACCATCAAGCCATCAAACCATCAAAAAATCAAATTTTCACTTTTGCACATTTCCACTTGAACATTCGCACATTTGCACTTTTGGAACCTTACACATATGCACATTTGCACTTTTGCAAATTTGCAATTAAGCAAATTTGGACTTTTGCACATTTGCAGTCTTGCAAATTCGCATTTTGCAAATTTGCACATGTGCAAAATTTGAACATTTGCACATATACACATTAACATTTACATTGGAGGAGGAATATATGTACCAAATTTTAGCTTCCCACCTCAAGCGGTTTTGGCAGGCCGTCAAGGGGGGAAATTTTCCCTTTTTTGCCCCTCCACGTTAGATTTTCCAAAAGTAACGTCTTGTCTGTTATCTACACTGAAGAAGGAACCTGCATACCAAATTGTAACTTTCTGGTTTCAGCGGTTTGGGCAGGCCGTTCGGGGGGAAACTTTTCCCATTACTGCACCTCCCATTTTTAATATCCAAAAATCCAACTTGAGTGGATGTCTTCAACTTCCTAGGTCCAGCGGTTTCACCAAGCCGTTAAAGGGGAGACATTTCATCTTTTTAAACCCCATTTTTACCACGTCTAAAATATAGCTTTTCGGTGAGTTAGTCCATACACCATATATTAAAAATTTCAGGTATCTTGCTATTTCGGTGTGGGCCGGCCATTAAGGGGGAGATTTACCCCTTTTTGTCCCTTTCCGTAGGAATTTACAAAAATCCCACCGTCGTGGGGAGAGAATTTCACCCATTTTTGCCCCCACTGTTTGATTTTTCAAAAATCATGTCTTAGCTGTTATTTACACAGTAGAAGGAGCCTGCATACCAAATATCAACTTCCCATGTCCAACGGTTTGGGAAGACCGTCGAGGGGGAGAATTTCACCCTATTCTGCCCCTCCCCGTTGGATTTTTCAAAAATTACGTCTTAGCTATTATCTACACTGGAGAAGAGCCTGCACACCAAATTTCAACTTGGACAGGCCGTGAAAGGGGAGTTTTCCCCCTTTGTGCTCCTCCCCGAAGGAATTTCCAAAAACCCCGTCTTAGCGGATGTCTACGCCGGAGGGGGAATCTGCATACCAAATTGCAGCCTCCTACCTCTTGCGGTTTGGGCTGGGCCATGTTGAATGAGTGAGTCAGTTAGTCAGTAACGTTATTTCTTTTTATATAGAGATTGCTTTTTTAACTTTATTTTGTTTTTAAAAATATCAAATATATATTCACTCGACACAAAAATAGCAAGTGACTGATTTTGACATTTGCGTTCGAAATAGAGAAACCAAATTTTGTATGAAAACAGATAGGTTTTCATTCTTGTCGTTCGAGTCATCGTTCGCAAGGAAGTGGAGTTAGTGAAACCCAAATCAGTTTTCTTTCGCTTGAAAAGCGAAAGAACGTGTTCTTTCGAAATAGAAGAACATCCTATTCATAATTATGTTAAAAATGGAATAGCACTCCTTATTCAAAACACCTTAAATATTAAGTGTGTTTGGGTACATAAAAATTTGTACAAATTCGTACAAATTTGTAAAAGTTTTTACCGGAAGGTGGTTGTGTTCAGTAAGGAGAGAGCAAAAATAGAGAGTAAAGTGACAGTTCGATGTAAGAATCTTACTGGTCTTTACTAGATAAATTTTTGCCAGTAAGAATTTGTAAGAAAAAAAAAATATATTTGAAAAACAAAGAATTTATCCGAACACATTAAATATTTTTTAGAAAAGTAAAAAAAATGTGTAATTATCAACGTATTTTCGATAGAAGTAAGATGGAAGTCCGGAATGTTCCGGGAGAACACTTCACATCTAATTTCCATTGTTTATGCATATTTTTCTAACTACATTTTTGAATATTTTTCTCAAAGACAGGTTACCAATGATACATGTCAAACAAGAATTCTCGAACCGTATGGTTCTTTTGACATTGCAGTGATTTGCAAAATGAGATAGAAAAAAAATAAACTCCCATTTTGATTCAATCAGCTGTGTCCTGTTTGTGTAGTATGTGATTTTTCTTTTTGGAAGTAAATTTTGTTTTACTCTCTGTTAATGCCAAAAGTTCTATGCTATCCTTTTGCATTATCCCTGTTACAAACCTACAGTATATTACGACCCTAACAGTCTATAATCGTTGCGTTACCAATGGTATAAAATATACAAAGTTATCGATTCTTTTATATTTTAATAATATTGGTTGCTACTTTAGTACTATTCATAAAAAAGGATTACTAATATTAAATGTCAAAACAGTAAAAATGTTGCAGATGCTGTTCCGTAAAAAATTCTAAAATAACTCCCCTTGTCAATCCATGTTTCAAACTGGTAAAATCGAACTCCTGAATTGATCCAATTTTTTCTAATTTGCATTCGTTTTTATTTTCATGTTGGCAGATTTTGTTTAATTTTCCTCAGAAACAAAATCAACTGGTGATTTTGTTTCTCTGCTTATAGTGTGATTCGTGTACTCCTAGATTCCATCCACCACCACCTGATCTGATTTGACATATTTATTGGTCCCATCTAACCAGATAACTTAGTGTGGAAGAAACTGAAAAACAACTCTCAGAGATTTGCACAGAAAAATTAACATCATTTGCATTACACACAACAACAAGTTTAAACAGGTTCGTTTTTCTTTTTGTCGTATACGATTGCGTTTACATTTTTTTCATTTCTCTTCGTTTGATTGCTACACCGCTACACATTTACTATAAAAAAAAATTAACGTACATACATATTTAAAATCAACACATTAAATAAAACAAGTAAGAGCCCTAAATTCGGCTATGCCGAATCTTTTATACCCTTCACCATGGTTGGGAAAAACTGAAGTTTATATATGGACATATATGGAATGGACCGATTTATATACGGACGTATTTAAGAGAAAATTACCCATTTAGTTTGGTGATAACACTTGGACTTGGGAAGATTTATGGTTCCCGAAAATAGGTAATTAAAAAAAATGTACGTTTTGGTCATAACTTGTTTGTATCTGAACCGATATTTCCGAGTTTTTCAGCAGATATGTAGATTTTAGATCTTTTGAAATATAAGATGTATCCATAGGTCATATTACAGCTCTAAAATTTTAGTTTTTATAAAAATTTTGATGTTTTTAGCTTATTTATGGAGTATTTAATTACGGTCATTCCGTTCTTAAGATATAAATTAATCTATTGTTTTGCCACGCCCAATACACGGATCCCGCTGACATTTGGTCAGATGTTGTGTATTGATAACCAAGATGTTTGTACCTTATTTAGGAATTTCCTCTTTCCGTTCTCCAAATATACAGAAAAACTGACCGACATCGTTAAGTCAACTGTGCTTAACGTATTTGTTATGTTAAAAATATACAAAACAAAGTCTTAGGAAAATATAAAAAAAAAATTGTACAAATATAGTTGAATAGACGGAGATCAATCGCGCGACTAAAAGAAAAAAACTAGTTGTGAGAAAGCACTTAGACCACTGAGCCATTGAAGGACATACGCGATCATCGTTAATAGAAGTAAATAAACAGTTTTCGTTAAAACAGATTTGTTTGGTTTTTAAATGGTAAATCTTTTTATGTGTTTGTTGTTTGTGTATAAAAGGTGAAGAGGTGAAAGAAAATAGTTTCAACATATAAAATAAAAAACAACAACAAATACGAATACAATGCCAATCAGTGTTGTCATATTTTTTTCAAAAATCTTTTTAGTTGTAAAAAAAAACTTTTTTCGACCAAAAAAAATATTTTTTTGCAAATCGTTAAAAAAATCACTAGAACTGCATGTGTTTCATTTCTACAAAAACGTTTGATTAAGCTGGCAAATTTGCAATTGTTATTTTATTTCGCTTTTTTATTAAAAAATTTTTAAAATTTTAATTTATTTAGCTCAATTTTAAAAATTTAACGGAAAATAGTTTAAATTTTTTTTTTATAAGTTATTATAAGTTATGACCTAAACAATACAAGTAAGTAACTGTCGATGAGAACGGAAGTGTTTTTTTTATTAAGCTCCGAAATTTTTATTAAATTAATCAAAAATACTTTTTAATAACAACTATTGTTAAGTACAATAAAAAAAAAAACATTTTATAACCTTTTAAAGCGTTATCATATTCTAATTAAATATATAAACAATAAGTACATTTTGCGAACTGCTTTAATCTTTTAAAAACTGCTTTTAAATTCACAAACAAGCAAATACACCATGGTTAACCAAAGAAAAAAACAAAACAACAAAATAAATAATAAAAAAACACAGTTGAACTCAACTGAAGAATTTGAAATAACACAAGAAGAAATTGAAATTGCAACAACAAAAACTCTAAGAAAATATAATGATACACAAGAAAATAATAACAATAATACTCTCTCGCAAAAACGATTAAGAGAGGTTTTGCAGAATTCCGTGCTTGGAAATGTGTGTAAAACTCCGCGCTTATCTAACACAGAATCGCCTCTTAAATTAATATATGTTATGGATAAAAGATTCGATAAGCTTACTGACATACTTAAAGCAATGGTAGTAGATAAATTTAATGAGTGTAAAGAAGAACTCTTAATTGAGTTTGATATGAGTTTGAATGAAAACGAACGTAGATACTCTCTTAGAATCAATTGAAGTAGATTTACAAAGTGTGAAAGAGAGAGTTACAATATTAGAAGCAGTTGTGATCAAAAATAAAGCACAATGTAATGAAAATGAAAAACTCCAAGAAGAAATCAGAAATCTAAAAGTATACGTTCAAAAACAGGAAAATTCAATAGTGGCTTGTGACATTCGTATTAATGGTGTACCAAGTGTTAACGTTTACAATGATAATACTCTGCTACACTAAAAAAAACTTGCGAAATGACCTAGTATAGGTTGTAGGTCTAACTGAGTGTATTATATAACCGGTTTTATAAGTTGCAATATACCCTCAAAATTTTGAGTATTTTTTTGGACTGGCGCACTTAAACTTTTCTAACTTAGTCATTTTTTAACCGATTTCGAAACGGTCAATGGCATTAATTAGAAACGAACGTGCTCTTTCCAAATATATGTATACTTCCCGCATATTATTAATAAAAATATGTAGAGATTTTTTCAATAATATAAACAATTTTAATTTTTTTAAACCTTTTCATTTCCTACGAGGGTTTTTTCGAATCTTCTTTTAAAACAACAATAACCTAAAAGTGAGTGTCCTTCTGAGAAAAACAAGCTTTTATTCGTATAAATCGGTTAAAAATTGACAAAGTTATAATACTTTTTCTAATCAAGAGATATTAGAATTCCTTAAAATATTTTTTTAGTTTTTGTTAACGAATCGCCGTTAAAACCCAATTAAAATTGGCTTTTGTTTTATTATTTACGTTTGAATTAACAAAGAAATTAAAATTTTTTTTTTTTTTACTTTAGATTGTTACTCAAGTTCGGCGTACGCCAAAGCCAACTTAAGGAACTTAGGTCAATTACAGTTCTAGCTTTAGGAATTATTATACGAGTATGATACAAACAAGACATAAGTGCGAAGGAGAAATAAAGAAAATCCACTCTGTATAGTTTAGTACTCTATCACTGTAAATAAGGCATTATTTAAGTTATTTTTGTAATTATACAGTTACTTTTTTTTGATACTTGCAAAAAAGTTGTTTACTAGTTAGTATTAGTGGAGCAACTTCAAAAAACATTATATTTTTCTTAAACAAAGCTTACTAAAAAATTTAATTGTGTTATAAGCTAAGTGTTTATAAAAATCATTTGATTTATTAAAAGTTGAGTGTGTTAGTGAATTTCTAGAGGCGTATGGTGAAATGGAATGCAGAATGTCAATCAAAATACATTTTTTGCATTCTCACTTGGAATTCTTCCCAGAAAATCTGGGTCAATTTAGAGACGAGCAAGGCGAACGCTTCCACCAAGAGCTATCAACAATGGAAAAGCAGTTTGAAGAAAAATGTAAGATCAGAATGCTAGCGAATTACTGCTAGTTGCCTTACAAACGTAGTAGATTAAGTAAAGATTTTTAAAAAATAAACGTTATTAAAAAAAAAATAGTTCGTACTTTAAATTATTTCTTTTGTTGAATCATATAATCGAAATCGGGTTTTCGTTGTTTAGAAAAAGTACTATAACATTGTCATTTTTTAACCGATTTACACGAATAAAAGCTTGTTGTTTCTACTCCTCGTAGAAAATGAAAAAGTTTTAAAAAAATTAAAATTTTTTGTATTATTAAAAAATCTCTACATATTTATATTAATAGTATACGGGAAGTATATATACTTCTAATTAATGCCGTTGACCGTTTCTAAATCGGTTAAAAAATGAATGAGTTAGAAAAGTTTAAGTGCGCCAGTCCAAAAAAATACTCTTTTCCCCATATCTCGAAATTTTGATGGTATATTGCAACTTATAAAACCGTTTATATAATACACTCAGCTAGGCCTACAACCTTCACTAGGTCATTTCACATGTTCTTGCAATTTTTTCTTTGTAGCAGCGTGTAATTTATTCGTTATATATGAAAAGTTATGTGAAGCTCTGAAATTAACACCTATATCAGTTAAATCTATATATCACGTAAAAAATACGAGGGGTGTTAAGAATATTGATGATGCCCCTATTATAATAAAATTTGACAGCCCCATATATAAAAGTAAATAAGTCTCTGTTGTGCCTAAATCAAATCGGTATTAATAGTCCGCAACCGTTTTTTATCAACGAAAACCTCACCCCTGAAAACCATCGCAGCCCGTAAATTGAAAAAGGAAAATAAAATATCGGCTGCTTACACTAATAGAGGTTTAGTTTATGTGCGAAAGCTGGAAAATAAAGATCCTCTACAAATAAGCAGCACTGAAATACTGAAAGAGTTATTTCTTTTTCAATATAGCGTTGATGGATGCCATGATAGAGACTTGTATAATGAAGATCCCTGAAAACTTTTATATTAAACTAAAACATGTTTTTATTTTTATTTATACTTTTTTATATAATTTTTTCTTTCTTAAACTTTTTGTTACAAGTCTTGCTTTCTATTTCCTTTTTACTATTTTAAATATACATATATGAGCTTGCATTGCTAGTAAATGATGAAAATTATATAACTTTATTCGATCTTATTTTAAAATTAATATAATATTTTTCAAGCTAAAGATCTTTTTTTATAAAAATTTCTTATTTTATTTTCTATATTTCGCTAACAATTTGTTAGCATCTTCAGGAAAACAAAATTTAAATAATTATAAAAAAGTTGACAATTAAAAAAATATTTAACATTTAAATATAAAAAATATTTAAAATTTAAATATAAAAAATATTTAACATTTAAAAATAAATTAAATTTTTAAAAAATTAAATTAACATTTAAACAAATTAAAATTAACATTTAAACAATAGAAAATATAAACAACATTTTCCTGTTAAAGCTTGTAAAAAATATTTTCATATTGGTTTAAACAGTCTTTCTTTGACCGTGATAGAGTGCAGACGAATATTGTGATCAATTTCTTAAAAAGAAAACAAAAATTCTTTAAAATTTTAAACAATAAGAATTGTTATTGTTAAAATAGTATTCTAACATACTTGTGTGTTTAAAACAATTACAAAGTTTTTACTTTTTTTTAAAGTAAAAAAAGGGGATTAGTGTTCTGCCTTACTAATCCTCTGCTGTTACAGCAGAATGTCTAGGGGCAGCGAACATAGTGAAGAAGACGAAACTGTCTGGCAAACGATTTCTAATAATAAAACAACAAAACGACGATTGATAAGATCACCAGAGATTTTTAAACATAAAAGCAAGGCTTTGAAAAATGCTAACTGTAACTGTAACTGTACTAGCAACAACCAGTTTGCTGCACTTTATGTAGATAATGATTATGATATGAATCAAACTAATGATAATGATGATATTGATGATAATGATGATAACGTTAATAATGCAACTTCTGAAACAAAACCACCACCAATAATAATTCCAGATGTGTCTAATATAAAAGCGATGATAACTAACTTTAGTTAATTAATAAATACTGAAGATTTTTCCTACAAATCTTTAAGAGATGGTCAGGTTAGGCTGATGACTAAAAACATAAAATCATATAGAGTATTAGTCAAATATCTTGATGATAAAAAAATATTATTTCACACCTATCAACTCAAACAAGAGAGAGCCTACAGAGTAGTTGTTAAAAATCTACACTATTCTACGCCAATTTTAGAGATTAAAGAAGAAATCCAAAGTTTAGGTCATCAAGTTCGAAACGTTATAAACATCAAAAGTAGGGTAACCAAGCAACCAATGTCGATGTTTTACGTTGACTTAGAGCCAAATCAGAATAACAAAATGATTTATGAAGTTGGATATCTTCTTAATGCTGTTGTTAGAGTTGAACCCCCTATAAAAACAAATGAAATAGTACAATGTTATAGATGTCAGCAGTTTGGGCATTCAAAAACTTATTGCAGGAAAGAGTTTAATTGTGTAAAGTGTGGATTAAATCATCCAACCGATAATTGCCCCAAACCAGATAATTCTCCACCGAAGTGCGTCAATTGTCTGCAACGTCACACAGCGAACTATAAGGGATGTGGAGTTGATAGATATATATTGAAGAAAAAGAATGCCTATCGCAGACAAAATAGAAATACACTTGAGACAAGTAATCCTGGTTTTACAACATTTAATAATAACAACGCCTCAAACAATTGTTTTGAAGGAAATCTATGCTCAAACTGTTAGAAGTAACAATAATCAACAAGAACAAAGCATTTTGAAAAGTTTAGAAATTTTTTTTCAAAAACAAAATTAATTAACAAACAAACTTTTAAGTATGATCCAATTCATTATAACAAAGTTATGCGTTTAAATTTACGCTTAGCACTATGAAATGCTAATGGCATATCCAACCATACAAGAGAAATAGAAATTTTTCTCAAAACAAACTACATCGATTTACTCCGAAACTCATTTAACAAGTAAAAGTTTCTTTAAAATTAATAGTTATGACTTTATAAATACCAACCATCCAGATGATAGAGCTCATGCAGGTTCTGGAATTCTGATAATATGCTATATTAAACGAAGTGCAGCAAACATATCTTCAGGCAACAAACATTAAACTTATATGTGATGATGGTGATCTAGTTGTATCCTCAATATATTTTCCACCTCGACATAACATTAAATGTGACAAATACGAGGAATTCTTCGGTTCACTTGGCAGACGATTTATCGTTGGTGGTGACTATAATGCCAAACATCCGTGGTGGGGTTCCAGATTGACAAACCTCAAAGGAACAGAACTTTACAAATGCTTAAGAAAAAACAATTATTCATCCTTATCTACTGGAACGCCAACGTATTGGCCAAGTGACCCACGTAAAATTCCAGATCTTTTGGACTTTATAGTTTACACTGGTATAGGTAGTCACAAACTGGAAATGAAAAGTGTTATTAATTTAAGTTCAGATCACACACCTGTCTTAATAAACTTTAACACCACTGTCACCCTGAAACCTCCTAAGTATCAGGTATTAAAAAAAAATACTAACATTTCGCTATTTCAACAATACTTGAATGACAATATTAATCTGAAAATATGTCTCAAGATTGAACTCGAGCTAGACGAAGCGGTTGAATATTTTACAAACGAGATACACAAAGCAGCGCATATTTCCACTCCAATGCAAGCAATATCACAACAACCCGTAAACCTTGATATATCCTTCGAAATACGACAACTCATAGCAGAAAAAAGAAGGCTACGCAAAAGGTGGCTAATAAGTAGGAATGTTAATGATAAACGGTTATTTAATAAAGCATGCAAAGATCTTAAACAATTGTTGTTTGAACACAAGAATGCAAAAACATCAGAATTTCTTGAAGAAATAAACAATTTAAAATATGATGAGCACCTGCTGTGGAAAGCAACTAAATATCTTAAAAGGCCAACAAAGAGGAATATTCTTCTAAAAAAATCGGATGTTTTGTGGTGTAAAACCGATAAAGATACCTCAGAGGCATTTGCTCTTCATTTGAAAGAAATATTTACGCCATTTTCATTCAACACAATGACATAACAAAAAGAAGTATTGGAGTATTTAACTTGTCCGCTACAAATGAACTTTCCAATTAAATTTTTTACGCCAAATGAAATAAAAATGCTAAATAAAAAGAAATGTCCTGGATATGATCTAATTGACGCAAATGTTGTCAATCAGTTAACTCATAAATGTATTGTATTTCTAACTACACTCTATAATTCAATCCTGCGACTTAACCACTTCCCATCTCAATGGAAATGTGCGGGGGTCATAATGATACAAAAACCTAACAAACCGAATAACTTAGCATCTTCATTTAGACCAATTAGTTTGCTTACAACCTTCTCCAAAATATTTGAAAAAATGCTTTTAAGAAGATTATCATCCATTTTGAGAGAAAGAAATATAATTCCTGAACATCAGTTTGGGCTTAGACACAAGCACGGTACTCCTGAACAGATACACCGAATTGTGAATGTAATTAGAGATGCTCTTGAGAAAAAAAGTTTCTGCTCTGCCGTTTTTCTTGATATCCAGCAAGCCTTTGATAGGGTTTGGCATCAGGGGTTACTCTATAAAATAAAACAGTATTTACCTGCACCTTGTGTAGTGTATTGGTCGCAACATACGCAGACAGCAATAATTGCCACTAGCAATTCTCCTGATGAAGCATCTTCACGTGTACAAAATGAGCTTAATGAACTGAACCAATGGCTAATAAAATGGAACGTGAAAGTAAATTCTGATAAATCCAATCACACAACATTTGCGCTGGTAATTTGATTCTAAAAAGAGATCAAGTCAAATATTTAGGAATGATTATTGATAGACGTCTTACCTGGAAAGCTCACATTAAGAGTAAGCTACAACAACTTAAAATCAAAACGAAAAAGCTTTACTGGCTTTTAGGTTCAAAGTCGCAGTTAAGTTTAAATAATAAATTACGAATATATAAAGTTATCCTTAAACCAGTCTGGACATATGGAATCCAATTATTGGGTACCGCAAGCAATTCCAATATTGATATACTTGAAAGATATCAATCTAAAACACTTAGACAAATCCTTGATGCACCATGGTATGTTAGAAATAATGTTATCAAAAGAGATCTTTCTGTATCATCTGTTCGAGAGGAAATTAAATCCGCAAGCGAGAGATACTTGCAAAGATTAAGTAATCACGATAATCCTGTGGCGATCTCATTATTAGACAGCACCAACGAAACTAGAAGACTAAATCGCTGCCATAACTTAGATCTCCCATTCCGAAAATAATACATGATGTTCATTTCTATATATACACTTTTATGAATTGTTATTTAATATTTTAAAAATTATATAATTTATTTTGTCTTTATATTGTGTAACTCAATGGAGTTACACAATCTCTGTGATATATTTTATTTTAACAAATTTGCTTATTATCCTTGGATAGATTGTAAATAAAGAATAAATTATAAAAAAAAATATTGGTTTAATACTTTGGTATATGAAATTTAACATAATAAATGTTGTTTATAAAATAACATTATGAAATTAAATTATTATAGTTATCAAAAACATATCTATACATTTAAGTTTCCTAATTTTTTAATAATTAAATATCTACAATTCTGAGCTAAATTTTCTTTGTCAGCTTTAAAGTTCATTCTCTGTGTCAAAGGTGTATTAATGATTTCTAACATATAACGTTTTTTATAATTATTTTATGTTCTTAATATTGAAACATTTTTAAAGTTAGAATGGTGATTTAATATAGAACAATGCGGTTTTTTTCCGAATTAATATTTCTATGTTTTTGGTCTGATTTATGTCCTGAAATTCTGGTCTTTAATTTATCCTTTGTCGTTCCTTTATATACCTAATTACAATTTTCCTGATCATTTCCCTGATAAGGTATCTTGTAAACTAAATTTGACATATCCCCCTTATCAATTCTATCTTTAGTTTTACTAAATAATTTCCCTAATGTATTAAAATTACGATAAGCTATTCCATATTTCCATTTATCAAAGATATTAGATATCGCAAACCTCTCTGATAATCCAGGGACATATGTCCAAGATTTAAAAATTCGTGGTTATGTATTTTCCATCCTGTGTCATCCTATTTCTATATTGACCTACTAATCTATAAGATAACTCAGTTGGAAAACCATTATCTCGTAATATATCTCTGATCTTTATAATGTTTTCTTTATGAAATTCTACATCACCTATTGTCAATACTCTCTCTATAAAATTCTTAGCTGTGTTCATAATAATGTTCCTACTATGTTTAGAGTAATAATTAATTATTCTCGCTGGTTTCTGATACCAATCTATTAGTAATCTGTTGCCTCTCTTAATTATCAATGTATCCAAATAATGTTGGGATCAAATCCAAATAATGTTGGGATCAAACTTTAATGTTGGGATCAAAACTATTTAATGTTGTAAGCATGTCATTAACTGCTAATTCTGGAATGATACAAAATAAGTCATCTACATACTTCGTCATAATCCTTGTTTTTACACTTAATTTCTCTATAGACTCATCTAGTAATTTCTCCATTATTATATCCGCAAAGATTGGAGAAGCTGGAGATCCGATTGGAAGTACCATTTGTTGTATATATATATTCCTATTGTACTGAAAATATCTATTATCCTCTATACAAAATTTGAAAATACGTAAAAATAAAAATTTTTTCATCTCTGTATGTTGCATTATTACGTCCCACTTTTCTTCTATACATAGTACTCATTGCTAAATCAACTGGTATAATAGGAAATAGTGAAACAACATCAAATGAAACTAAAATCTCTTCATTTTCTATATGTTTTCCTCTAATTCTATCTTTAAATTGTAAAGAGTTCTTAATATTGTATCTAGAAAATTTGGTAATCTCCTTAAGAATATTTACAATATATTTATATATTTTTATAATTATTAAAATTTTGTTTTCCTGAAGATGCTAAAAAATTGTTAGCGAAATATCGAAAATAAAATAAGAAATTTTTATAAAAAAAAGATCTTTTTTTTAATGATGGTTTTACCGTCTTATAATTCGAGGATCGGTTCTGAAGATAATATGTTTAGTATGATCAGAATACTTTCTAAAATAAAGCCTGGTTTTAAAATCCGCCATTTAAATGCACAAAGCCTTTACAACAAAATGGATGAGTATCGTTTTATATTGGAAGAATCTGATATAGATGTGATTTGTGTGTCGATTCTGGATCTGTGCTTTATTAACAATATGTCCCGACATATGACTACCACACTGAAGTTTGTAATCAAAGTACAATAACTTACAGAGATTTCAAGAATATTAATTATCAGGCATTAGAATCTGAGCTATCAACAATTCCATGGAATCAAATCTTTTATATGCCTGCTGTAGACAATCAGGTTATGTTTTTACACTTTTATTTGGATTTACTCTTTAACAAGTATGTCCCAATTAAGATAAAACGTATACGCTGTGAGCAACCGTGGTTCTCAAATGTAATAAAATCAATTATAGGTGACATAAACGCTTATGCCAGATGGAAAAAGTTTAAGACATCTGAACTACATCAAATCTTTAAGTCTTTAAGAAGAAAAGTAAACACCCAAATTAGAATCGCAAAGTCAAAATTCTATGGAGAAAAATTTAAATATGCTGTTAGTTCTAAAAAGAAATGGAAAGAAATTAGGAGCATGGGTATTTTAAATAAAGATAATAATATGGATAATACTGTGGACGTTAATCAATTAAACTTTAGCTTCACTAAGATACCTATGCATAAAGCAGACGTTAATTATTATCGTAACCTTTTTTCAAATAACAACATTTCTACCACCAACTCGTATTTTGATTTCATACATCTTACTCAGGAAGACGTTTTGGAATATTTTCTAACTATTAAATCTGATTCTGTAGGACATGATGGAATTCATCCCAAATTTATTAAACTAATTCTAACCTACGTTCTACCCCATATTACACATCTTTTTAACGCCATAATAACAACATCTAATTATCCATCAACGTGGAAACATGCGAAAATTATACCGATACCTAAGTTAAATAACGAACATCGTCCAGTAGCAATTTTACCCTACTTGTCAAAAGTTTTTGAGCGTTTAGTGCACACCCAAATGAGTAAATATCTCTACAGTAATTCGTTACTTACTGACAGGCAATCCGGTTTTAGTCCTAAACATAGTTGCGTTACTGCACTGTTGATGATAATAAGATCTTGTTTTACTAGATCATTCTAAGGCGTTCAAATGTATGCCGACGACGTTCAGCTTTACATAAGTTGTGATCAAACTTCAGTCACTGATTGCATAAGCAAGTTAAACGCAGATTTTGACAGTATATGTCATTGGGCATCAGCAAATGGCCTTTGTTTAAATGCCAAAAAGTCCAAGGCAATGATGATTGGCAAACCAAGACTCTTTCCACCTTCACTGCCGCCAGTCACTATTAACAATTCAATAAACTGACAAAAATCTAGGGGTAATCTTTTAAAAAAAACCTAGATAGGTCAGACCACGTTAGTACAATCTGTGGAAGAACAATTGCAATTTTACGCAATTTATGGATGACTCAATGTTATACTCTAAATATTCGTATGTTATTAGCAAAAACTTATTTGTTACCGAAATTATTGTTTGGTTGCGAACTTTACTGAAGCTGTGATTCCGTCAGTAAAAGGAAATTAAACGTTACTTTTAATCATATTGCCAGATATGTTTTTGGACTTAAAGGCTTTGCTAGAATTTCACGTTACACAAAACAAATATATAACATATCGTTTGACAACTTGCAAAAATGCCGTTCACTATTTTTTTACAAAAGATAACATCTTGTTGCACTGGTGTGCAAAATAAATAAAATAACTTACATGGAAAGAGAAATTATGTATAAAATGGTATAAAAATCTTTTTAAAACTAATTAAAACCGTTTTCATTTTCTTTGTATCAGAGGGTTTTTATAAAAATTTTGATGTTTTTAGCTCATTTATGGATTACGGTCTTACCAGTTTTAATATATAAATTAATCCTATATAATTAATTTGTTATGTTAAAAAAAAAACAAAGAAAGTCTTAAAAAATAAAAAATTGTACAAAAAAAGTTGAATATACGGGGGATCGATCGCGCGACTAAAATAAAAATACTATTTGTGAGTAAGCGCTTATACCACTGAGCCAATGGAGGACATACGCAATCGTCGTTAATAGAAGTAAATAAACATATTTGTTTGGTTTTTAAATGGTAAATCTTTGTATGTGTTTGTTGTTTGTGTATAAAAGGTGAAGAGGTGAAAGAAAAGAAGTTCATAAAATGGATGTGTTTGTTATGCGTAAAATTCAACATATTAAATAAAAAAGGGATTTTAGAGGTAGTCGTGGTTTTTGCTCATATCTTAGCCATTTATCAATCGATCTGGCTGAATTTTAATAGCAAAGAGAAATGGATCACATGTGATAGAAGTATATAACAAGTAAGTCCTCATGATGTCTGGGGTCTTCGGAAACCCCATTTCATCACACAGACGGACATCAGTAAATCAACTTCGTTCTTCATAAGGACACGGAATATATAAATTTTATAGGGTCTAAGATCAATGTTGAAGATATTACAAACGGAATGACAAACTTATATATTCCCTTTTTCACCACCTGTGGTGAAGAGTATAAAAAAAAAAACTTAAAATTAAAAAAGTTTTAAAGTTCGGTAATTCGAAATGGTAAAGAATTTTTAGATACGAGTAAAAATAGAAAAGAAAAAACTGATAGAGAGCAAATTTCAACATCGAAAAAATTGAGCCAAAGAATGTTCAAGCCAAGAATAGAGGAAGGTTTCATCATCTATAATTAAAGGAAAGTTATAATTCCTTGGAGGGTGACAAAACTAAGTGTCAACTGCTAAATTTTCCATAAAAATTGGTGAGTTCCTGGAGATTTACAAGTGAAAAATGCGTAAGAAAAGTGCATTAGAAAAGTATAATAGAGTAAAATAAAATTATTAGGTGTTTTGCTCATATTCAACAATTAAAAGGGTTGGATACTGTTCACACCTAGTGTACATAGGTTGAATTCCAAAAGTTAACATTAAACTTTATTTACTTATTTTGGCGCGTTTTCTTTTCCAGGTCATGTTATGATCATTTAACGTATTTAACATTATTTTCCCTTCTTTTTACAGTTATATTTTAGTTTTGCATTTACATTTTGTTTAAAGGTCGTTGCAGTTTAATGGAAATACTCTTTGGTTGTTTATTTCCCCTTTCGCGATCATTACTCTTTTAACTTACGCAACTATAAGAGGTCAAACTTTCTCTTAATTATTGTGTTTTGATTTATTCATACCGATTCCACTAAAAAATGGTGCCATTTGAAACTCTTCATAATTTTGTTTTGCATTGAGTTCTACATGTGGTTTAATCGTTAAATTTTTTTATATTCTGTTTATATTTCTTTCTAATTATTTATTTTGCTCTCCAAATTCTGAAACAAAATATTCTTGCAAAAAGAAGAATAAAACTCCTACAACACAATAAAAGGTCGACGAACTTTAATGTTTTTAATAATTTTTTTTTTTTTTATTTAGATACTTTTTTTTTTTTTTTTGTTTTTGTTAATTTTGCCCTTGCTGATATTTTGGTGAATTATTGCGTAAATAATAATATAAAGTGTGTCTGGTTTTGTACACTCAGGGAATTTATATTCGTATTTTTAAATAACTATTTAAGGCAAACATTACGGAATATCTGCATTTGTGTCTAGTTGTTTTTAAATTACTACATAAAGGTTTATAAACATTTTCTAGTACACTTTTTCAATAGCCTTTCAATATTTTTCAAATTGACTTCAGTCTCCAGTTTGTTATCTAACGAAGATCCCAAAAATTCTCAAAGGCTAGAACTAATGTTTATTGGGTTACAATAAAAAAAAATAAAGTTAAAATCCATTTTAGTTCAGAAGATAAATGGTTTTACATTACAAAACGATTAATACGGTAAATAAACGGACAACCAGCAAAGAATACTTACTTAACGACAAATACTGTAATCGTTTGCTGAGCATACCAAAACTCGCAATAAGTTTCAGATCTCATCCTTTATTCTCATTAAAATTGCCAAGCCATATTAAAGGAAAAGGTCGTACTAGCCTTTTCATAGCAAAGAAGGAATTTCGAATACGTTAATTGAGAATTCCTTGATACTAGAGTTTAAGTCTCTTGTCATTAGAACGACAACTCTGTTGATTTATCCTTCGAATTTTTGATCTAATTTGTACCCAACAACTTCAAAATTTCAAAATAGAATTTGATACTTCTCAGATTTATTTCAATCCGATTCCAAATTTTAGTCGTTATCTTGCACAGTGTCTCAATTGTACTCACGCTTTTATAGGCTGCTGGGATTTATGAGTATTATTCAGATATGCAATAGTGATCTACAGTGTTCCTACCATTTGGATATCAAAGGTCTGCCACACAACTTAAGTCGTTTTTTACCCTTTTTGAACATCCATACAACTTCGAATAGTTCCAAATATACTAAGAAAGTAAGTCTGGATTTTATCTCGAAGTTGGTAAAATTTTGACATTTTGTCTTAGTTCTGTTCGAAGAGTGCTCTCGAGAATTATAACTATCTACCAAATAAATAAGAAAACTCAGAATCGTTTTTTTTTTCTTTAAGATTACATCACCGATTTTCAATCTGTAAAATCGAATCGATTTCGTTCCCTAGCTATAACTGCCCTTCTCCGGTTTATACTACTTAGTTTTTACCACAATATTTGTACACTCAAAAACATAAGTTAGTTAAATCTATAGTAGGGTTTGCAAATTAAACTCAAAGGATGAAAAAAACTAACTTTAGAAATTTTTTGTTTAAATCAGGTTTCTAGCAAACCATTTAAGTTATCAAATTTTAGCACACGGCTAAGTTTAGTGTGTTTTTTTCACATTAATTTTGAGTATTACCAATTTCTTTTTATACGAATTTACAATCGTTTTGTTAGTTTTTAAAATAATTTGTACACAAATTTTAATCTTATCGTTAACGAAAATGGTTTTTCATATAAAAGGTTATTTCGACTAGATTTAGCATTACAAAATCCGGTGTCAGTCTAGGCGTTTAAATTTCTTTTTATCAAATTTGATGTATACACCCAGAGAAAAGATTGCTTGGAATTCGCTCAAAACCATTAACATTTATTTGTAAGAATGCTATTTTTTTGAAATAATTTATAATCCATTAATATTCCAAAAATATTGTATTTGGAATTAAAAAGAAGTAGAAGGAGCTAAAAAACAATCCTATTATCCAATTATTGGTATTTCCAATTAACTTTAAAAATAAAATTTGTTTAGTAATTGTGTACGGTAGATTCAACCATTTATTTACTGAGTTTACAAGAAAATTAGTACAATCTATCAAATTTATTAAAAAATTTTGGATATTCGAAAGTGGTAACCACAAATACAGTTATCCTGATCAAATAAACCATTAAATTCAGGTTTCAGTAGAACCAACCGAATTGTGGTTTTTATTAATAACACTGGTTTACAGTCAAAAAATACCAAGAACGCCACATGCCTAGATAAGTTAATTGGACCTCCTGAACACGAAAAACGCAGTTATTTTTTTTCTAAGTACCGTTTTTTAGATAACGGTACTTTTGTGTTTTTCGGTGTATGGTCCCACTCAAACCCTTGTGGAGTCCAACCGAAAAGTCCGATCGAGATAAGTGGCATATCGATGGAAAGGTAATTGAATGCCTTTTACAAATTTTCTAAATTTACCTATTTTTTACGTTTTTTTCAAAATTTTTCATTTTTATTTAATTTTTTTTTTTTTCTACGTTATATTGAAGACCTGGAATGTTTTATTTTTTTTACCAAATAGTTTATTTAATTACCAATATTTTAAGCGTAATTTGAAAAAAAATCGGATGAAAAATAAAGTTTTTGTTAAGGATTTTGTGGAACGACAATATTTTCATTTTCATTGCTCACACACTATATTCGGCGTAAATTCAAAAAATTAAAATGACGAGCGACTTGAACTTTTGCGTTTTTTTTCGAATGAATCTTCGCGAATGAGGAACCAACAAAAGTCCGCCATCATTTGTTCATCCCACCAACCTTTGTAACGTCTATCGATTTCTTCCATTTCCTGGTGAAATCTTTCACCTTCTTCATCACTTTCGGAGCCCAAGTTCGTGGGGAAAATATCCAAATGACTATATGAGAAGTGTAATTTAGGTGTCATATTTGAACCTAAAAGTTAAAAAGAATAAATTTTGTTATACATGTTTGTTATACATGTTTTCTCTCAACGCTTACCAATGGCATTGAATTTTTGCAGTAATGTATCGATCTTCTCAGCGTAATCAGGACTTCTGTAGTTTCCCAAAAAGTTTTGAACGAAAATATTGGTAATTAAATAAACTATTTGGTAAAAAAAACATTCCAGATCTTCAATATAACGTAGAAAAAAAATTAAATAAAAATGAAAAATTTTGAAAAAACGTAAAATTAGGCAAATTTTGAACTTTGAGGTGCCATATCTCATCCATTTCTTATCAGATATAATTTTGCAACATATTGACGGAAAAGGCATTCAATTATGGCATTCGATATGCCACTTATCTCGATCGGTTGGACTGCACAAGGGTTTGAGTGGGACCATACACCTCGTGTTCAGGAGGTCCCAATTAACTTATCTAGGCATGTGGCCTTCTTGGTATTTTTCCAAATTTAAAATTTGTAAACCTGTGTAAGAGACGTCACTAATGATTGGTATTGATAAACAAATTTTATACAATATTGTTTTCCTAACAAATTATTTAAATTCAAAATTAGCCATCAAAATTTATAAGTGTTTGTGGTGTAGTGGGTAGAGAGGTACCTCAGTACTCCAAATTTCCGAGTTCAAATCTCGGAAAAGGCTCAGATTTAAAAAATAGTTTTTATACCCTCCACCATATATGGTGAGGCTATATATCAGTTTGCGATTTCCGTCTGTCTTTTGATATGGCGAACACGACGCAAGCGGAGTTGCCTATTTTTATCCAGTTTATTGAACATCCTCCCGAGCAGTTTGGTATTGAAAATGAGCAAAATCAGTCCAGCGGTTAATAAGTTATGAGTGAAAATCTGAAGATACCTCTAAATTTTCCATACAAATTTGTACAATTTTTCTGTATCTGTTTTTTTTCTGTTAAGCTTTGTTGGTTTTTCGTTTCATTCCGTAAAATGTATTTTTTGTTTTTGTAAAACTCATATTTAATATTTTTGGTTTTGTTTTTCTACCAATTTAAGTTGTGCCAAAAAAATTTAGTTGACCATTTGTCAATAGGTGGCGCAAGAAAATTCTCGCCATTAGTCATATTAGTCTCCATTAGCCATATTGTGCTACACAAAGAAAGAACTTTAACTGGAACTTTTTGTCAATAGATGGCGCATCTGAATTTGCATTCCCTTCATTAGATACTAAACAGAACCTAACGGTGTGCGATTTTTGATTTTATATGAAGATTTGGCATATAAAAATTCTGAGGAAAAACGCAATTAAATAAAACTTATGTTACTTTCCCTGCGTTTTCTCTTATGATGTCATTTTTTAAATTTTTTCTTTCACCAACGTTGCCATATGTTTGCCTAATTTTGTAAACAAACACATATGGGCTATTAATTATTGTATTTCAAGAAAAAGCAAATTTAGACCAGAAAAAAAAAATTTTAAATTAATTCGACATGGAAAAAATTATGTTTTTGAAAAAATTAGAGGAGGTTAAAAATTATGATTGTATCTATAGTTTGCAATCTCCTCTATACAAAAACTTTCAATACAAGGAAAATTTGTGGGCTAAAATTGTAAATAAAAGTTTTTGTTTGTTTTCTTTTCCTAATTACTTAAATGTTTTTAGTTAAAGAAGCAAAGTTAAAATGGAGAAGTGTATGGGACTCCTACCGCAAATACAAACAAAAAGAAAACATTCCATCTGGTAGTGAGATTGAGATTTTTAGACGATGTTCCAAAAACACGGATGTAAGTGTATTCTTTAATACAACGTTAAATATTGGTAAGATGTAGGTAGCTCGCAGCTTATGTCAAAATTTGCTCCAGTATAAAAGTTACGCATGACCATTTAAAGTGAGAACCAATAGACTAAAAATCGCTTTCGAAATTGAATTTTCATTGTCTGTCCGTCCATATGTAGGTATGGTGTGTTTTTATAAATATTTAAATTAAACAAAAATGTATATATAAATAATTTTGACAATTAGCATCTTAGACATATTCTGCCGTACAGGTAGTATCCAATTAACATATTGTGTTAAAAATACAGTATTATGAATTTTCTATTTCCCTCGTAACATAAATGAATATTTATTTATGTATGTATTTATTTATTTATTTGTTTATTATTTCATCTACAGAATTAGATTCTTACAGATTACTAAAAAAGAACTTAAAAACTAGTTATAATGTTCAAATAAAAATAACTTAAATTTTTCTTTATTTACATTAAAATTTAAAATTGGTGTAAAACTATTACATTTTCCGCGAAATTTGTTCTATGAACAGTTTCCTCGAAAACACGATATATCCTCAAATCTCATGGAGGACGATACAATATAAAAAGTTGAGAAATTTCAGAACAATTTATATTGCCAGATAAAACGTTAAAAACAAACATTATTGAAAAATATGATCTACGATCCTTTAAAGATTGTAAGCCCAATAATTTCCTCCTAACATCATAGAATGGTAAATCATATGTCCAATTTAATTTCAAAACTGGTTTTGTAAACAATTTCTGAATCCGTTCAATACGATTGGATGCACCCAATTGACGCGGACACTAAATAATTGAACAATATTCCAACTTACTACGAACTAACGAAATATATAACGATTTGAGCGTATAAGGATCTTTATAATCTTTATAGTTTCTCCTCACAAATCCGAGCATACTACACGCTTTAGATGTCATATAGTTTATATGGCTAGAAAAAGATAATTTTATATCAAAAATTACTCCCAAGTCCTTAACCTCAACTTCACGTTGTGATAACCAAAAACTATAGGATTTAAACAACGCGTGTAGGAAATTATACAACATTTTGATACATTAATTCTTATCTCATTCTCAGTACACCATTCGGATAACCTTGCTATATCAAATTGCAATTTAATGCAACCATTTAAATGTGATATTTTAGCAAATAGTTTTAAGTTATCCGCAAACGAAAGACATTTAAAAAACTTCAAAATTAAAGGTAAATCGTTTATAAAAATAATAAAAAGTAATGGGCCAATATTTGTTTACTGAGGAATACCTGAATAGGCGTCAATTAAACGAGAAGAATAAGAATTGTCTATTGATACAATTAGTTTTCTGCCCAGCAGAAAGTTGTTGAAGAAAGTAAAAGATTATGTGATAATCCAAACTTCGAGAGTTTTAATTATAAAAGATTATGGCTTACGGAATCAAAGGCCTTTGCAAAATCGGTATAAATTACATCACACTGAGACCTTAGTTCTATGGCATTTATTATATCCCGGGTTATTAGCATTAAGTTTGTAGTGGCATAAAACCATGCTGGAAAGGAGAAATTGAATTTTCAACATGTTCAAAAAGCTTGTCTTTAATTATCTTATCAAAAATTTTTGCAAAGGAGCATTGCTTAACTATAGGTCTATAATATGTACAAACGGAACACTTAGTGTCATTACTTAAAGCATTTATAGCTTTAGTTACATCATATGGCAATAAGGAAATTAAATAAAGAGCCAGAGCTCTGACTGGACTTCACGTTTAAAATTCCCGAAGAAGGCTTTGCAAATGTACTTTTGAAAAAATCTGCAAAGAGATTACAAGATTGAGCATTTCCATCAGATACTATATAACCATAAAAAATACGCTTAGGAATGTCATTATTATCTTTTTTGTTGTTAATAAAATGCCAGAAATCAGATAAATTAAATTAAATCTTGTTCTCTATTTTAAAAAATATACTGTTTAAAAAGAAAGTTCCGAAAAAAGTTTAACTCATTACGTACCAATATAAATTGATTACGGTCGACATCATCACCACAAAGAAAAAACATGGTTGATACAATCACAATCGCAAACTATCATTAATGTTTCTGGTTATGATTGTGTCAAACACGTCTTAAGTAACAATATATGTATGTTCAGATATAATATTTATAGCTAATAATTATCTCGAACATATTATTATGTTCACAAGAAAAACGAAAACGATCTTTCAAACCATGTTTCTATATTTTCCAATACCATGCAAAATGTCTATGTCAACATTTTATATGGTTCTCACAATAAAACAAATAGAAAATGTAATTTCAAAGATTTATTTTTTATTAAAAAGGTATACATATACACATTCAAATATAAATTAAATTAACTATATATTTCGCCCCGCTCTATAGACTTGTAACATAAAGTCAAAGACAAACGCACCTTTAATTTCTATTATGAAATCGACTGTATCAATATATTGTTGAACTGTTATTGAAAAAAATTCTGGGCTTATCAAAAAATTCTGCGTCAAAATTTCAATGGCGTTTTTAATGTTGTATTTATACATGTATGAATTTAGGTGTGTATTTTTCTAATTATATGTATATACATTACTTACCTGTTTCAATAAATGTATAATAATTTATATCATTAAATTTGCAAGGCAGCATGGCCTTTTGCTCCCCGAAAAATGTTTTTATTATTTTATACTCACTCATGTTATTAACTATCGCTGGCGAACGGAAAATGAGAAAATTTTATTTGTTTAGAAACACACACTGTTTATTTTGACAATAAATGTTTGCTCATTTAGAGAATGTGTTTAAAGGCAAACATACATTTTTGTAATAAACATACACTTTTGTGTGCAACTAATATTAAGATTTTTATTGTATAGTTGAAAACATATATATTATAGTAGCAAACATTTCACATAAATTAATATTTATGGCGTAAAACACCATAAAATATTATTATGGTGAATTTAAAAATGCTTATGACAAAAAATTTTTGTTCAATTTATTCTAGGGCTATAATAAATTTTTTAGTGTAAGCATATTAGGCTAATATGAATAAATATGGTCGTAGTGACCATTTATTAATCATGTTTTTTCTCTGCGTGCAGATAATTTAAACTTTTTGTAAGCTTTATTTTTAATATTCCTTTTGTGGCAGACCCTAGAATTGAACCAAGGAAGTTTTTGGTTTATTTTAGGTGTTGATAGAGGCACATTCAATCTAATGGCCACATTAAAATTGGTGCAAATAGCTGAATGTATCGTATTCGGATTTTCTAAGGTAGATAACAAAGACCAATCAACAGTCTTGAAATAATCATTCAAACCATTCAAATTAGCCTTATTAAAATTATGTTTAAAAATAGGTTGTGAAACATCCTTATCATAAGTAAAACATCCTTATCATAAGTAAAGAAACCGGATTACCAGCCAGGTTGCATGATGCTTTTATATAATCATTAGCAAAAATGAAATCTAAAAATCTACCTATATCATTTTTATAACCATTAAATTGTTTAAAATCATTAGATATAAAAAACCAGTTACAAGTTCATCTATATCATCTATTATATTATATGGTAATAACACATTTTCTTCTAAATACTAAAACATATTGATTGGTTTCTAAATTGTCATTAATGTTTTGAATATTTTTCAAATGTAAACGATAAGTATTAAATTAACTACCAGGAGGTATGTAAGAAGCAATAATAAAAATAGTATTATTATTTACAAACGTTAATTTAACACAAAGTTGTTCAATTAAATTAGTATAATAAGGGAAATAAACTCTGATTTTAAATCAGCATTTAATGCAATTAAAATACCCCCACCTTTTTCCTTCTCTGATATGGTAGAACAACGATAATGACGATACACAATATAATAATTATCAAAATACTCTGCACTGTTTATTCTATTATGTAGCCACGTTTCGGTAATTACAATAATATCATATTTAAATCGATTTTCATTTGATTCCCGTATTAAAAAAGAATTATTTTGATTTTCTAATATGATTTGATTGGCGAATATTTTAAATCACGATTAATTAAATTTTAAAACCGAAGGGTTTCATGGAATTTTAATAAGACAGCCTCCTCGGGATGTCTTCCGGACCTGGCCTATTTTTATTATCAGAGTATTTAATACTCTGCTAGAGCAAAACTTTTGTCCGTTTTGCCCTATCTCGCTTAGTTTTCGAGATATTATCTCGCTTAGTTTTCGAGATATTATCTTGCTTAGTTTTCGAGATACCGGTCATTTTAAAAAATTACCATTTTACAAACATAATATAACATTGTCATTTTTAACCGATTTACACGAATAAAAGCTTGTTTTACTCAGAATTGAGATTATTGTTGTTTAAAAAGAAGATTCGAAAAAAACGCTCGTAGAAAATGAAAAAGCAAAAAAAAAAATGAAAAATTTTTATATTATTGAAAAAATCTCTACATATTTATATTAATAGTATACGGGAAGTATATACTTGGAAATAGCACATTCATTTCTAATTAATGCCTTTGACCGTTTCGAAATCGGTTAAAAAATGACTGAGTTAGAAAAGTTTAAGTGCGCCAGTCCAAAAAAATACTCTTTTCCCCATATCTCGAAATTTTGAGGGTATATTGCAACTTATTAAACCGGTTATATAATACACTCAGCTAGACCTACAACCTACACTAGGTCATTTGACAAGTTCTTGCAATTTTGTTTTGTAGCACATGAGCGGTGTTTTGAGGATCTCTGCATTAGACCTTGAAAACTGTTCATAATGATTGTGGGTATTTTCCAATAGAGATTTTTGTATTTTTTCTAACTCTCTAGAAATTTTAGATACTTGCTCAGAGAATGATTTAATCTTAGATAACAAACTAAGATTAGCAACACTTTAACATGAATTACAAAGCCAGAATAAATTAAGTGAAATGTTTATTATATTCAAAAGATTTTTGTCAACTTTTACACATTTTGAATGAAAATGCAAAAGACAACCAGTACGGCATTGAATATTAAAAAAATCCGTAATTCGACCGGAGAAAGAACCACATACGACGTTAGGCATTTTACAAAATATTTAACAACGAAAAAATAAACGACCTTTCTCTTCAGAGTTCACTAATATTTGCCAAAAACTATGCAAAAAAATGTGTTTTATGTGCATATTATACTATAATTTTTCAATTCAATATTCATTTAGATGTTTAAGAGCACAATATTGCAATTTCTTCAAGTGGATTTGTTATTTTTTTTTTGTGAAAGAAAAAATGAACAGAAATATATATTTGCCAACGCCTAAATAGTCGAAAATTATATTATTTAATGAAAACATACTATTTTCCCATATAAAAATTTGTTTTTGTAAAACCATATATGTCGACATGGTCTAATGATATAGGTCTAAATCGATTTAGCGATGTCCCTCTGTCTGTTGAAATGGCGATCACAACGCCAAGATGCAAGCGGGGGTGCTCATTTTCCATACAAATTGGTGTATTTTAATACAATTTCATAGTAGTGACTGGTACATAATATATTTTCTCATATTTTCCCACCAGTCGCTTTTATTTTCACATCAAATATTTTTCACCTCAAAATTGTTTTCACCACAAAAGAAGTTGTTTTCGCTACCAAATAAATGTTTGTAACATACAACAAATAAATAAATGAAGCGGAGCCGCGAATAACGTTTTAAGCGACAATTTTTACAAAACCTGTTTTTTCCCAGATTACCGTTAGAATAACTCTCTTTTATGACTAAAAAATGAAATTAGGCAAAATTATGCTGGATTTCGTTATCAAAATGCAATCTAAAGAAGTCAGTCAGGGGGGTTGCGACCCTCTGGTGGTCCGTAGCTGCATCCGAGAGAAGTTCGTAAAAAATTGTTTAAAAATAAGGCGGTAATAATAAATAATCTTTCAATGTCAGTTACCCCAATTATATTTAAAAAAAATCCAAACAAACCAAAATGAATATAGCGCGATTTTCAAAACTTTGGAAGGAAATAAGAAAATATGATAAAAAGTTGGAGTATTCTAATTTTTATGACTTTTTAGACTCCGGCAATTGTTTTGTTTAATTAAGTACATATTATTTTTTATTTCTGATATAGAAAATTTTCTCAGATTCGAAAAAAATCATCAGAGTTTGTTTAAGAATCAATTTTTCCTATCAAAAAATCACAGATACTTAGAAGCATTTTTATAGAAAACGCCTCAAGATCCTAGGTTTTAAGTTTTTTTAGGTAATTTAATTAAAAGATAAATCTCTTAAATTCTGTAAATTTGACAATTATAAAAACGTTTTCCATCTTTCGTATAATTTACTACTACTATTTTCTGAAAATCTTTGGATGTAAATGTTTTTATTTTAATATAAAAACATTTACATGGTTTTATGCCATTGATTGTATGCTTATTTCTCAATTCCCTTTTTAAAGTTGCTTGTTTAGTTTTGTCCGAATATCTTCTATAAAGCAACAAAAGAAGAATACATATGAGTGCGAAAGAGAAATAAAACATGCGAAAAATTAAAAACGTGCTTGTTTTGTTGCCCCGCTTGCTTCTCTACACCGTTCGCCATCCATACAAGAATTTCATGCAATAATTACATCAAAAAGTCACCGTATAAATTGGCTCAGAGTTATTTTTTCCTATTTATAAAATATAATTTGTTACGGGGTTAGTTAAAATGTTTGCTGGGAGAAAGGAAATCTTGCCAAAAAATCTATTCATATTTGCTTTGATTTGCCTGAGAATTAAATTTTTTTTATGTCAAATTTTCACATTTTTTTTTTTTCAATTCAAATCATTTTTATTTTACATGTGAAAATAATTCCAAACTAATATCCTATTTTTTAATTGCTTTACTTAAATTTTAATTTTTGAATTTTTAATTAATGTTAAAAAAAATATTTTTAATGAATAATAAATAAAATTTTGTTTGTAACATTTGAAGAAAAAATGGTTGTGTAAGTTTGTTTTGTTTTGAGTTGTGGAAAATGGGTATGATAATGTTCAGATAATTTAAAGAAATATTGGAATTATATTCGGGGTTGTTCTCTAGTGTTTGATCATGAGAATAGCCAATGGTGACACTAAGTGTCAGATTGGGTGGATGGACCTATGGTATTGAAAACCTGATACCATCATAGAATGTTCTTATAGATATTGTTGTACATGTACTGTGCTGGCTGAACCCAACGTAGTCTACGGCTACGAGTCCAGGGCAGTTACAAATGGCGCCCAACGGGAACACCGAAATTGTTGTTTGGTTTGTGAATTTATTGATGCATCTCAATACTTCAGGTGCTTGGATATTCGATTGTGTGATCGGTAGATTTACATGTCCTTTTAATAATTCGGTTATTGGTTTGTAATTCTCTTTTGTACTATGCGAATTTTATAATCCTACGTTTTTCACTAATTGGAAACTAGTTGTTATTTAATTCGAAAATTTTGGGTTTCTTGAATATTCTGTGTTACCTTTCTTTATCTCTTGAAATAAATTTGTTCACTTGCCCATAGACTCCACAACCCACAATATTTAATGATCTGCTTGTAGTTCATCAATTCTGTTTTGGTTTCGGAAGAATGCTTTTTCTACAGTTTTTGAAAAGAAAAAAAAAATAAAACAAATTTTTCTACTAATATAATTAAAATATCTTATTTGCATTTAACTTGCTCGTTTTTTTATAGTATAAGTTTTGTTTTTTGTTTTAAAATGTCTAATGTTCGGGTCACTAGAAATATGACGAAATCGATGAATATTTCGAGTAAAGCTGGTAGATGGCTTCTCAAGAAACTTTGGCAGAGGAAAATTTAGATGAGACAGTTGTTGAAATGCTTGTTCTAAAAAAAGGCTAATGATAATAGAGGATTAGGTAGTATAGACTTTAATAAAATAAATGCTTTGATTTCGAAAAAAATAGAGGATCAGCTGATTTGTCATTTAGCAAATTTAGAGGAAAATTTTGCAAAAAGAATAGACCATGCAGTTTCGGAAATGGTAAAATCGGTATCCTTATTGCGTTGCGAGGATCAGGAATTTAATAAGAATAGTCCAATAGTCCGATTGGGACTGTCCGGATGAAGGAAATAATAGTTCTGGTAGTAGGCATCGTAGTAACCGATTAGAGATGCATCGTTGGAATATTTTGTTTTCTGGTGATGATAACACAATGAGGATCGATGATTTTTTGAAGCGTGTGGAACACATAACAATGTCTCAGGGTATTGATATGAGGGAAGTTGTTGACAATTTGTTTATTTTCCTGAAGGGCAGGGCAAATACTTGGTATTTTCAGTGGATTATAAAAATCATGGTGCTTCTTAGGATTCTCTTAAATCGGCTTTAGAGGTTCAGTTTGGTTCTGCCGAGACTGATTATGATTTAGAGCATCTTTTGATCCGAGGTCTGATAGAGATTTGATTGAGATAATGAAGATAAATGTTTCTAGTAAAATGTTAATATTCGTTTTTAATTTGTCAACTAATTCACTTTCTGAATTTTTGCTTGAATGTCGAAGAGCGGAAAGAAACGTATTAAGAATTGAATCAGGATATAGTAAGACTATTTTTAAACCAAAGGTAAGTGAAATCGGTCGTGGTGGTGATGAAATGGACGAAAAGGGCTCGTCGTCGGAGGCTCTTGTTGATGCTTTAAGTTCTCAGCGTGGTAATGAAAGGAATTCCTCGGATATAATTTGTTTCGATTGTAAGCAGAAAGGCCACGTGGCAATAAGTAAGTCTGGCCGGATTTTCTGTTATAAGTGTGGTACACTCAGAATATTATGTAGTTAACTGTTTGTAGTTTAATAAAAAAGTTTTCCGTTCCATTTAAAAATAAAGGAAGAAACATTTATTTTTCAAAGAAACATCTATATTAACTTTTTTATACATTTATTCGAAATAATTTACTATCATTTACCGATTTTTTTCAGTTTCATTTATTTTTTTCATTTGTTTGAAATTTAATAAAAATTTACCCACAAAACGGAAACTTGTGGTTTATTTGTGTCCGTAACAGTTATTACAAATTTAAATTTTGTTTGCTGTCTGTTTCAAAAAAAAAATATTCAAAAAATTTCAATTTGTTTTTTTATTTAAATTGGTTGTATATATACAAAATTTTTCAATACAATTTACAAGAACTTCATAAGCACACATACATATACAAATACATTCACACAAAAAGTGTTTATAGTTTTATATGCATACATACATTTTGTATTGTACGAGTATATTAAAAAAAAAACAAAAAATACAAAAACGGAAATAATTTCAAATAAATGAAAAAAACAGTTATTTTTTAATGATTGGTAGGTAAAATTTTTACATTTATTTTAACTGATTATATCAGTTGTTTCTTACGGATGTGTCAGTTGATTAATCAACATTTAAAAATAAATAACAAATGGCATTTAATTTAAATGAAAATGAAGTAGACCGGTTTTTAAATGAAATATCATTTCTTTTAAATGATATTTTCAGTTATTTTAACTTACAAACTTTTTTAAGTGTAGGGATGATTTTGTTATATCCAATTGCCCTACTTGTGCTGAGGGAAATTTTCAACGGAATAGAAAAACCCGGAGTCTCAATATTAATTAAGAAACCTTATAGTAACTTTTTGAAATCTAAAAGTAACCTTATAAACGCGGAGAGGGGCAATAATTGTAACGATAATTATTTGAAAGGATTCTCGGATGAAGTTTTGGACAAATTTATAGAAAATGGATTGAGTAAACAGCAAGGGATAGAATTTTTAATAGTAAACCAAATGAAGCAAAATTTATTTAAAAAAAATTTTGAAAACTCGCAATCGTCATAAGGAACTAGCGAAAGAACATCGTGCGAGTACAATTTTAGGAAGTAGTAATATCAGTGACATTAGATCATATGCCACGGTAATGGTTTTTGATGAGGAAATTAGAGGCTTGCTTGATAGTGGGGCGACCATAACGGTATTGGGATCTGGTTCACGAGAGTTTTTAGAAAAACATAGAGTTCCTATGGTAAATTTTAAGTCTTCTGTGAGAATTATCAGTGGCTCTAGGATGCCTATAATTGGTAAAATCATAAAACAATTACCTTTAGGGAAAAAACGGAAACAATTAATATTTACATTGCCCCTGGATTGACACAGAAACTCTACCTCGGATATAATTTTTGGAAGTTATTTGGCTTTGATACTGCCTTGTCTTTTCAAATATGTCATTTAGAAGCTACCTTCAACCAAAATGTCCCCACTTTGTCTACTTCTCAAGCTAAAAAACTGGGTGATATAAAAGGGCTGTTCCCCTCTTTTCAACACTTCGGTTTAGGTAAAACAGACCTTATAGAACACGTAATCGACACCGGTAATGCCAAACCTATCAAACATCGACATTATCCTATTTCGCCGGCTAAGGAAAAATTATTGTTCGAGGAACTTGTTCGCATGAGATGTTTGGAAGTTATAGAGGAAAGCCAGAGCCCATGGATAACCATGGGCTCTGCGGTGACTGTTGTCCTAAAACCAGGTAAGGTTAGAGTATGTTTGGATAGCCGTGATGTGAACAAGGTGGCAATTAAGGATGCATATCCTATACCCAATACTGAGGGCTTGCTTATGCGCCTGAATGACACTCGATATATTTCTGCTATAGATCTCAAGGATGCCTTCTGGCAAATACCACTTGAAAAGGCAAGTAGGGAAAAGACAGCATTTTTGGTTGCAGGAAGACCCTTATATCAATTTACAGTAATGCCATTTGGGCTTTGCAATGCCCCGCAGACTATTATGAGACTAATGGATAAAGTCATTCCTGCTGAATTACGTAAGCGGGTATTTGTCTACTTAGATGACCTACTTGTTTTTTCTGGTAATTTTGAGGATCACATAAAACTTTTAGCTAGGGTTGCGGAATGTCTGAGAAGGAGTGGTTTGAAAGAGGTCAACTAAATGATTATTCCCTCCCATTTATGGTCCAATGTGATGCTTCTGAGTCAGGGATAGGTGCTGTTCTCTGTCAAGAGGATAGTGAAGGTAACGAGCGACCTATATATTATTTTTCTAAAAAGCTTTACAAATGTCATCGTAATTATTCGGTAACCGAGCTCGAGAGTCTGGAATTATGATATTGGTCAGAGGACGTTCCAATTGATTGGACAATCTCCTTGATTCAATGATCGTGATGTTTTAGTACAACAGTTTTGTCTTTGGAAACTTCGCCAAAGCCGTTTTTATTGTATTTGGTGAGACTTATTTGTCTTCCTACTTTTGGTTCTGATATGCGTTCAGAAAAGAAGAGCAACATGTATGTTTGGAGTAAAATATAGTTCTCTTTATTAAATGTCGATATTCTGGTATTTATACATTTGGTATGAGTAAGATAAGAACAATGGTTTCTTTAATTAAATTATACATTTCTCTGCTTAAGTAATAAAAGAGTATTTATAAATGTGGTGCGTGATAACGCGCATATGTCTTAATATTATTTGGGCGTCGGCCCCTGTTGGTGCCGAGCGCAAAGTCTGCGGTTTCCGTTAATAAATATAGTGGTAGTTTAGAGATTGTGGTGTCTTGTTGATGCTTTGTTATAACATGCGTGATAACGCGCATATTTCTTAATATTATTTGGGCGTCGGCTCTTGTTGGTGCCGTGCGCAAAGTCTGCGGTTTCCGTTGATAAAAATAGTGGTAGTTTAGTGATTGTGGTGTCTTGTTGATGCTTTGTTATAACATGCGTGATAACGCGCATATTTCTTAATATTATTTGGGCCTCGGCTCTTGTTGGTGCCGTGCGCAAAGTCTGCGGTTTCCGTTGATAAAAATAATGATGATGTCCTTCGAATGGTAGTTTAGTGATGGTAGTTTAGTGATTGTGGTGTCTTATTAATGCCCGGACGAAGATGCTTGCCCGTTTTGCAGCGGTAATAAGGGTAAGTTCACTGTGACTTTAGTGTTTTTCTTAGAACGATGTTTGAGATAAATATAAAGTATAATAGTTAGGATAATGGATACGACAATAACTGAACTTAGTGAGTAATTAATTTTTGAGTGATACTTTAATTCCTCTATATGATTAGTATTGATTATATGCTTATATTCTAGTGTTTCTAGGTTTAATATGGTTTGATTAGTATTGGTAATATCTCTAATAGGGTTTGGAATTAATATGGTTTCAGTGTATTATTTTCTACTGTACCATTTGTCTAATTGAATTTGACAATTTTCAAGTGTTAATAGGATGTTTCCTTTTAATTACAGCGAGAATTCGTTGCATGTTTGATTTACTTTAATTTGGGCGTTAATAGCAATAACATTTATTCCAATCTCTATTATTTCTTGATTAGGGTTGTTTTCGTAGTTACAGTTCATTCGGTTATGATTAAATAGGTTTTCGATACAATTATCTTTAAGTTTTGAGAGGGCTTTAACATTTTTTGTTAGTTTATATAAGGTATTGTTAAAGGTTAGATATTTCTTATTTTCTAATACAATTTCCTTGTTATTTTTATTTGGGATAGGTTGAATTAGGATCTTTTTGTATTGGTCTTTTGTCAAGTTGGGTATCTTCATTATAAAGATTATGTTTTTGTCCATTGTGGCTAAGTCTAGTTCAATGTTTTCCATTTTGTCTAAGGTTATGTCATAATCGAATATTTCTTGGTCAGTTAAAATGTTTCTGTTAAGGGTTCGTAATCGCGCATTAAGGATCAGTTCGCGTGCTTGTCCTATTAACTTTTCAATATGGTCTAGTTCATATCTTAATTGCGTCAATTTGTTGATTTCTACTTTTTTATTGTCTTTATTAACGACAGTTGGTAAAAGTGTATTCTGTTTAATCTGAAGGGCTGTCAAAATGGTCATTTATTGTATTTGTTTATTGAATTGTTCAATTAAGGCTTGATTGTTAGTTGTTATAATTTTTAGCTTCTGTTCGATCTCCTATCTGTCGTTGTCATACATGAGTCCATAGATGTATTTAAGGCCTGTGCCAATTATGTTGTTTAGTCCGAGTTTTGGTCTAGATGTGGGTATGATTGCTTTTAATTGAGTTTTAGTATGTTCGAGTTGAGGTAATAAGTAGGGGTTTCCTGTAGGTAGTACTAATAATTTTAGGTTGTGAAGATAATTGAAGTAATTTTCTGTTTTGAAAGAGAAAATCAGCACACAAAATAATAGTAGCTCAAAAACGTCCCGCAGTTCACCTAACAATACAAATAGTACCAAAAAATAAAAAACTAAAGAGCAATCTCAAAAAACGTTAAAATCTTACTGGTTAGGCCAACCTTCAACAGCAAGCAGATTTGAAATTCTGTCCCAGATAGAAAATGATGAAAAATCGCAAGTGGAAAATGAACATGAAAACCATAATGCACCCCCAAATAGCAAAGCCAAAAAATCGCAAGCCTCCACCAATATATGTACAAAACGTTCTATTTATTGATAATCTGATCGAAGCACTAATCACCCTACCCAACTGCAATTACGAACTAAAAGTTCTTAAAGATAATGAAGTCAAAATCCAACCTCTAGAACCTTTTCACTATACAGAAATTGTTAAACTAACATCCTGGGGTAGCTCAACATATTGCAATAAATTTCAACGAACACAAGATCAGCTGCTAAAAGTAATATTGTAATATTGTCCACTTACAAAATGTATCCGATAATTTGAATGATCATGTTCATACAAACAACACGTATAGTACAATAAATGCGAACTACAGCTCATCAACTAACAATATAGTTTTGAATATTTTAGACGTTAACAGCATCTACACTACATTGTCGATAGAATTTTTCAATGATTCCAGATTTCTGAAAAGAATTGATCACATCCACCAGACCAGAATGAATGCTAAAGGAAGATACCGTGTAAAGACACAAAAATCATTACGGGAAAAGCACCCTATTTGTAATGCTACCAACAATATTCAACAAAATGCCAAATGAACTAATTAATAACGTAACCAATTATCATAAAGGGAAAAAAATACTTAAAAATTTTTTTATAAACCAGCAATGAATGCTCTATTATTGTAAATTGAAAATTATAAATGTAATTTTAAATTTCTGTACCTGCAGACAAGCCGCAATGGCTTCGCAAGGTCATAAATGTAAATTAATTTAATATTTTAATATCAATAAATAATAATAATATTAAAAATTAATTTTTGGCCTAAAAAAAGTAAAAACACAGTTTTTCTATGACAATCTCCAAGAAATGACAGTTGGTGCGTGAGTTTTAGGTAAAATTGATATCAAACATGGATTCCTCGACCCCAAAAACAGTAAGATACTACAACTTTCCAGGATAATAAAAAGAAATAAGCATTATTTGATCAAATTTTTAATAATCTTTTCTTGTTAGACAGCGTTTCAAAATCACCAACTTCAGAAGCGTGTAAAAAAATCTCACAATAAACTAAAAAAAACCTTGAGGGTTTTGTTATAGAAAGTGTCAACTTTCATTTGCTTTTGGTTTCAACCCATTTCAATTTTAATTGTTGCACTGTGTTTTTATCAAAAATTTTTCTTAATTCAAGCTAATTTATTTTAATAAACTTTGTACATAATTTAACCAATCTTTAGTAGCGGTTATAAACTTTCCAGCTATTTCCATTTCACTAATATTAAGTAAAATTTGTTGATGTTTTAGCACGTCTTTTTTAAATTGCAGTTTACAGCAATTTACTAAAATTTAGTATCGCTTACTAATTTTTTTATACTAATTTGATTGTACTAATATTAATAATATTTAGAAAATCTTTTGCTGATTTTAGCAAACCGATTTTAAATTCCACTTTACAAAAAGTTTACTAAAATTTAGTAGCGGCTACTAATTTTTTTTACTAATTTCATTGTACTACACGCCAGCAGACATGTGTTGCTAAGATTATCAAAAAAATACCGCTGGGATTAAATTAGCAAAATTTTCAGTTGCCATTACAGACTTTTTTTGGTGAGTGTATATACCCAAGTGTACCCCTAGCTTTATGTATTTTACTTGTAATGTGTAAAATAAAATTCAGTTTAGGGTCAAACAAAATGCCTAGATCTAGGAATGTAAATCCTATTAATTTTTTCATAAGAAGTGAATGATTTACTTTGTCAAACGCTTTGCAGAAATCGGTGTAGATGATATCAGTTTGCTTTCTAGGAAAAAAGCCGCGATTTATGTAATTTGTTAGTTGAAGAAAATTTGTAGTTGTAGAAAATCTTTTTTGAAGCCCATGTTGAAAAGGAGATATTAGAGCAGTGGTAACCAAACAGAGATATTTCTTAATTGGGAATGTATTGGTGATATTTCACTAAAAATTAAAGTGTATTGTTTTACTATTTATATTTTCATGTGTTAAATTTTAAGAATGATTGAACGAAGAAATGAATACATGATTTTATGAATGAATGAATGAATTTTGTTTTTAAATATAAATTATAAATATTTTTTTTAAATATGAATGAATAAATGATTTTTTTATATATAAATGAATCTTTTTTTGAAAATGAATTATGAAGGATTCTGATTATTTTTTAATGTGGATGAAATTTGTTTTTAAATATGAATGAATTTTTTTAATATGTATTATGAATAATTATGAATGAATGTCTTTTTTAATATACGATGAATGATTGACTGAATAACGTAACGAAATATTAATAAATTAAAAAAACAATAAGAAGATAAATGAAAATAATCCCTTATATAAATTTTTGTTAAAAACAACAAAGTTAATAAAATTTATTTACGTAAATTATGAAATTCAATTATCTTTTTCAATTCCTTTCAAATATTTTTTTAAATAATTTTTTTTTTAATATGTATGATTGAATTTTGTGTTTAAATATGAATGACTTTGTTTTAAATATGGATATATGATTTTTTATACGAATGGATTTATGAATAATTTTTCTTAAATATGAATGAATGATTGAAAGAATAACGCAACGTAATATTAATAAATTTAAAAAACTATGAGATAAATCAAAATAATTCATTACATATTTTTTTTTAAATAACAAAGTTAAAAGTAAAAAAAAATATTTACATAAATTATGAAATTCAATTAATTTATCTATTTCAATTTCTTAATTATAACATTTTATTTTGAGCAATGTCTCTAAGCGACTATCAGTAAATCTGTTTCGACATTTGCTTTATATTTGAGACAAAGCCGAAAATGTTAACTCACACACATATATATGTTGTCGAAAACATGTAATACATGTTTAGAACTAAGTCCCTAATCGCATTATATTTGTTCTGGCAAACATTTGTCCATTGCATTTTTAATATATCTTTAAATCTTTTGTTAAAATTTACAAGAAGCTTAATAATTTCTAGTTTAAATAAGTTTAATTTATTGAGGTTGGGAAATTTTAAATATATTGCAAAAACTTTTGGAAGATCAGTAAATTTTTCTGGAGAATTCATTTACGGCATAAAATAATTCGCAAATATTTTTGTTTTTTCCCTGTAAAATAAGATTTAAATTATTATTTGTAGGGTGATGTCTGTTTGAAAAGCTAACTCTAATAAAAAGTCGGGACATGTAAGGGTACTAAGTAAATCTGTGTTCTTTGGGAAGGCCTCAGCTTGCAAAAAAAGAACTATTTCTTCTCTAAGGCTAAAAAGACGTTCTAAGCTTTTTCCTCGACTTAGCCACCTTACTTCTGTAAATAATAAAATGTCCCCATAATCTGCATCTCTTCCTCCTAAAAATGCCACTAACTTCCTGTGTGTAAGAGCATTATGCCTCCCTTTTAAACGATAATTATTTTCACTGCAGTTTTCATTACTTCACCAAAACCAACTGTTTTTGCAATTAGAGCTTGCTGATGAATAATGCAGTGAAAGGTGGGAACATTTATTTCAAATTTAATTAAGTGCCCTACAAACTCCTGCTTGCGGCAACCATAACGGCGCTCCGTCTGTGCATATTACAGACAGCTTATTTTGTTCTGTTAACGATAAAACATTGCGCTCAAAAGATGCATAGTGTCATCAAAACAAACATACATATTTAGCATTTTTTATTCTGTCATTTGTCTCTGTTTAAATAAATAGCCCTAGGTTTTCAGTAGGGCGGGCCGAACATATTTCAGAAACAATATTTTCCATTTTTTTCCCACATCTCCTTAAAAAAGGAAGTACCACAAGACACATTTCCATAAAAAATACCCCATCTTCTAAAATTCGACTTTTTCTTGCTAACGCTAAAGCAATTGCATAACTGGCCTTTTTAACCACATATTGAAGAAATACTTTCTTCATAATTAGTATTTAATAATCGATTGTTTTTTAATCGTAAATCTTCTTTTAGTTTTAAAATTAGTTGAACTCTACACTCGAATAAATTTCTGTTGAAGTTTACCCAACTTATAGTAGGAAACTGTACTCCTACTATAAATGGGGTAAATTTACTCTATGTGCGTAAACGAAAAAAAGTACACACATTATGCGTAAGTTGGTACACACATAATTGGTAATTTCACATTGAAAGTGTGTAAAAATTAAATGAAATTTAAAAAGAGATTTTAAAATTTACTAAAATTTTGCGTAAAAAACCTATATATACCTAAATATACGCATGAAATTCCTAAAAATGCATTTCTATATGCGTAATTATATAAAAAAAATGCGTATATTTACCATTGCATGGTTTCAATTAAACTGCAGAAAAATATTTTTTTGGAATAATTAATTTATTTTATGTATGTACATTATTAAAACATTAATAATAATGAATTATAAATATAATCTTTATATATATAATTCTCCTGTACGTGTGTTAGTGACTGAACTCCTCCTTAACGGCTGGGCCGATTTCGATGAAATTTGTTGTGTCTGTTTTATTTGATCCCTGAATGGTTTAGATTCACAATTGACCTATATGGGTACAATGGGCGTGGCACCTCCCATACGAAGTAAAAATGTATTTTTGTATATCTGGAGTACTGTTACAGTGGGAGTCTTCAAACTTTGTGTGAGCTTTTTTTATAATAATACTCATAATCTCCCAAAAAAATGAGTGCCATCCAAGCAATGGGCGTGGCACCTCCCATACGAAGAAAACATTCATTATTGCATATCTGGGGTACTATTAAAGTGGGAGTCTTCAAACTTTGTGTGAGCTTCTTTGATAATAATATTCATAATCTTCCAAAAAATATGGGGGATCCAAGCAATGGGCGTGGCACCTCCCATACGAAGTACAAATTTATTATTGCATATCTGGGGTACTATTATTGTGAGAATATTCAAACTTTGTGCGAGCTATCTAGATAATAATGTAATCCTATTCCTAGGCAGAACAACGTTTGCCGGGTCAGCTAGTACATTATATATTTCAAATGGGTATTTGTTGTGATGATGGTCATCTTGAATTAAAATTCACAATATTCACAAATATTATATTTATAAACTTTCGAAAAATTGATTTTTGTTTATAGCTTTTTTTATTTTTTTAATATTTTCCAATTTCCAAATGTCGAAATATTTATTACTATTCTAAGTTAGTATATTTACAATCTTTGTGCGTAAAATTTCTATTAAACAGAATAATACTAACTTTAGGCATGTGTTCAATTTTAAACACATTAGTGTCTTAAAATATTGCGTGTGTGTATTATTTTATATGAAAGTGTGCGCAAAAAAGTTTTTCGCATTTGGTGTTTATATTTACCGAATATTCGTAATATTACATAGAACTTTATCGATTTTATAGTAGTAATTTTAAAAGCATTTTTTAGAGTGTACCAGTTCCAGTTACTAAATGAAGATCTGAATGACGATTGTTATAGTGGCGCTTAAGATTGAATGCACATTTGTTTTTTTAATTTCTGATTGCACACAAGACACTCAGCTTCATTAAAAACATTTAAACAGAATAAAAATTCGTTCTCGTACTTGTCGTTTTTATCAGAGAGTATACACAAAAAACAAAATCGTACAATTTATAAATATTTTATGAAAAATTTGCCAATGTACTAACTTTTTCATAAATTCTGATTGTATTTATACAGTTGATAAAAAAATACTGGGAAAGTTTGTGTACTGGTTTATTATGAAGTGCCCTTCAAAATATATGTAGATATACTTAGTATTTATGAAAAAGTACTTAAAAAATTTGCAAATGGACAAAATCATAATATTTAGGAACTAGTACATAAATATACATAATACTGGGAATTTTATGTACCTTTTCTTAAATGTTAGGAAATAATTCATAATATTATAAATAAATTGTATGTACCTATTCATATATGCTAGGAACTTCTCCATAACAAATAAAATTGCTGTGTGTATTGTTTTTCTAAAGTTTTATTATTATTTTTTAAAGAATTACTTTTTAATTAACAAAAAAAAAATAAAATTCATTGTTAAACTTAGATAAAAAATTATAAATAACGGATTGTAAATTTTTAATACCAGTTTTGTTTCGTGTGGTCAGAAACTATATAAAATTATTAAAAATTCTGACATTGAACGATACTGGATTTAAAAATCCAAAATTCGTAATTTTATTTACAAACACTTTATTTTTTTGATAAAAACCACACTATTTTTTTGTTTTATTTGTTATAACAAAAATAATATTTGTATTCAACCACATACCCTTCCTATTTTTGTCTTGTGCAAATGTAATACAAAAAAATACAGCATCATCGTTTCTATAACAAAACTAACGGCATATTTTTATTAAACCGGTTTTCAATGTTGCCATTTTGCTGCTTTTTGTGATTAACTTATTAAATTTGAATACGTTGTGGGTAAGCGGACGTATTGTAATAGCATGTAACATATAAACGATTAATAACGTGTCACAGAAAAAAAATATTAACATGCAAAAAATCAAAAGTTTAAAATTACACTGTGGAACAAATACAGGTTAGCAAAAGTTAGGTCGATTCTGAGAGTAAGGGGTGAAAATAGAGGCTAAATTAGAAGACCCGTATCGCGGCGTTTGTTTATGTTAGTTCGAATTTTTTTTAATCAAACTTCAACTTTTGCAGTCAAATGCCGATTTTCAGCATATTGCTTATATGGTTTTTTGCCTATAACTCGTCGACTAATTGATATTTTTAAATCTGTAAAGGCCAAATTATTGCTAGAGACCTGTGCAACAATTAAAATTGATTAAGAAAATTTTTGTGGTGCTTATGAAGCAAAATGTTGGAAAAATTATTTGTTTTTCATGCTTTTTGAAAATATTTTCCACAAAACTAAGTCTTTTTTGCTTTCTGCTTAATCTATAATATGCTTCTCAGTTTCTTCATTAAATTTCATTTGAAAAGAAAACAATCATAATACAAAACTTGCGTTTTCCAGCTTAATATTAATTTACTTCTCATTTTTTATGTACCAATTTTGTTCAGTGTTGGTTTTGAAGAATCATTGAAAAAGATATTATAAAACAAGTAAGAGCGGCTAAATTCGGCTATGCCGAATCTTATATACCCTTCACCATGGTATTCTGAAGGAGATGAATACATCGTTGGAATCTACTACCTCATAGCTCTCCACAAACAAGCGGTATCCCCATTTATTTTTTCTTAAATGTCCAAAAATTTTAATCCAAAATAATATGTCATGTAAAATCTCAAATTTATATTTTTCCATATGTTTCAGCGCTTTTCTTGTCAAATTTGGCATTTTCTAGGCAAAAAAAAGTTGGCGACACTACTTTTTATTTTTTATTTATATCATTCACAATAGTTGTGAAACGTATTTAACCTACGTATTTATCTTCACACTCTTATTAAACAAAGGGATTTTACTGGAAAAATTAGAGGTAGTCCTGGTTTTTTGCTAATATCTCAGCCATTTATTAACCGATCTGTCTGATTTTTAATAGCAAACAGAAATGGATCACATGTAACAGAAATAAAAAAGAATTAAGTCCTCATCATGTCTGGGTTCTTCGGAAAACCCATTTCAACACACAGACGGACAGACGGACATCGTTAAATCAACTTCGCTCTTCATATGGACCCAGAATATATATACTTTATAGGGTCTAAGATCAATATTGTAGAAATTACAAACGGAATGACAAACTTATATATACCCTTCCACCTATGGTGAAGGGTATAAATATGGAAAAAATATAATTTTGAAATGTTAGTTAGGAAAAGTTCCTGGTTTTTAAATCCCTAAGGTGAAAACTAACCTGCGTTATTTTTTTAATAAACATTGTTTAGTAATATATGTGACCCATTTAACTTTTATTACGCCTATAACATTAAAATGCAAAAGTTTTTTTCCCTTCGTTTTTAAATCTGTAAGGTGAAAACTTACCTGCGTTATTTTTTTAACAAACATTTTTCAGAACAAAATGGAATATATGTGACCCATATAACTTTTATTATGCTTATACAATTTAAAATGCATCTTTATGTTTAAAAAAATGGGTAAACACGTTGTTGTTACTTATTTTTTACCAGAAATTATTACTTTTCGTTTTTAAATTCCTAAGTTGAAAACTTACCTGCGTTTATATGGTACAAGCGAACTAATTTCAAAATTAAAGATTCAGTTAAGACTTGGAACTCAGCCGAAGCTGATGTCTTTTAATAAAATTTTAATTAAAAATGTCGGAACCAAAATGTAAAATGGACCATTTTTGTAATGTTTGTGGACGTTTCATAGCAAGCGATGAAAAATGTGGCAATGCGAGTGTTTTTTTTTTTTTGGAAGCCTATAAACAATATTTCTCGCAAGAGTTTATCACTGACGTAAACTATGCCCCTAAAAAAGTTTGCTTTAATTGCTATTCAACTCTTATGCAATGGAAAAGTGGAAAAAAGGCTATGCCTTTTGGTATACCAATGATGTGGTTAGACAACAGCCCGCATCAAGAAGAAAATTGCTGTGAATGTATCAACTACCATAAAACTGAATAGAAGGAAAGCAAAGAATAAAACTTATGTAGCAGTGCCAAGTGTCCAATTACCATTACCGCACTCAGAATTCGTTCCAGTACCAACATACCGAAGTATTGATCTTCAAACAGATATCAGTACTACAACCGCCGCTGCTACATCCATGGATTTCTTCTCAGAATACGACCCTGGTGAAAGTACATCCTATGAAACATCACAGAACCCAATCCTAGTGACACAAAACCAATTGGATGGAATTGTTGCAAATTTGTGTTTGACTCAGAAAAAATCAAAACTACTGGCTTCATTTTTGAAAGGAAATAATTTGCTGGCGAAAGGTACCAAAGTAACAGCATAAAGAAAACGCCAAAAAGAGTTAGAAAAGTTCTTCAATGTGAATGATGGAAAAAAATTCGCTTATTGCAACGATATTGAAAAGTTAATGGAGACGAGAGGGTTAACCTATAAAAAAGATGATAGGCGTTTATTCATCGATAGTTCACTAATCAGCTTGAAAGTTGTGCTTTTGCACAAGACAAATAGAATGCCTTCTGTTCCGATTGCGTATAGCACTGACACTAGTGAATATTTCGATAATTTGAAACACATTCTGGAAGTAGAAAGGCGGGGATGGATAAATCTGAGGTGGTTTCGAGATGTATAGCTTTGGTGGAAAAACACACAAATATACATACGTATCCTTTGGAGATACGGCATGCTCTACCAGAATAACTCTTAATGTCAAAAGGACCAGCAAAGTCGACTTCCGTGTGGGTGAATGGACGTGAAATTTCGGATCTTTCGGATGGCAAAGAGGCCATAAGTTGTTTTTGACACCGTCTCTTGTAGAGAATACAAGGCTTACATTTATTAATAGTGGTCTTGATAAGATTTTTGACTTTAGGAATCCAGTAATTTGACCTTATAATTCGGAGAACAAGTTGATTTCCTCCATGAATACTAATATCATGGACGAATTGCACCAAAAGCCTGGAATACTGACAACCATATGGAACTATAATTGGATGTTTTTCATTAAAAGATAAACCGGGTGAAAATTGGAGCCTACCACAAGATCGAATAAGACCCTCTTGATCAAAAAAAAGAATTGAGGTTCAATAGAGAACTCGATGAAGATATCTCTTGTCTAGATGATAGAGCTTTGTACTCGTTTGGGTAACAAGCTTCTGATACATTATAATTAGTCGGTTGCGGACAGCTAGAATCTCAGAATTCGTTATCACACTTGATTCCCTCGCAAAATTGGATCGGTATTTAGGGTGCGTACGGTGATAAAATCTATAAACGTAAGACATAACGCGCATTGCCCGCGAGAAAGAAGAAAATCGTTCCAACACATCATCAAAATGACTGAAATATGTGAAATGGACTTTGATAGACTTCTTCTCCAAATTAGTATTACTCCAAGTTTGCCCTTCATAAGTGGGAAACGATACGTTTGGACTCTGCAGCCATTTTGGCCCACACCACCACAGTTTGTTATCCACTAGCTCTGGAGGAGGAACCCCACGGCTTGCCAAGTCCGCAGGATTATTTTCCGAAGTAACATAGTACCATTGTTGGGGACCAATTATTTGTATAATCCTCGATACCCTATTTGCGGCAAAGGTCAACCAAGTACATGCAGGTTTAGCAAGCCAAGAAAGAACAATAGTGGAATCCGTCCAACAGAAAACTGAATATTTTTTAACACCTATTCTGGGAAGTATAGTGTCAATCATTTCCGCAAGGAGAACAGCCCCACAAAGCTCTAATAGCGGAATGGATAAGGTCTTAACTGGAGCTACTATCGTTTTTGAAGACACCAAGTGAGTGTATATGGAATTATTTTTCACAATTCGGATATATAATGCTGCTGCGTATGCCTTTTTGGATGCATCGCAGAAACCATGGAATTGGACTTCAACATTTGGAGTAAAGTCAATCCAGCGAGGGATACGAATATCATTAATAAATGAGTAATTCAATTGGAAAGTTTTCCATTGAGAAGGGGGTACGGAGAGATGATATCATCCCAATCTGTGCCTTCTACTCATATTTTCTGCATAATTATTTTTGCCTGAATAACGCAGGGAGACAGCCAGCCGGCAGGATCAAACAATTGGGCGATCTGAGACAACACTTCTCGTTTAGTAATCTTGGATGACTCGGGAAAAAGTTTTGCTGCAAAGTAAAATGAGTCTGATCGCGCGTTCCAGCGGATTCCCAATGGTTTTGCTGTGCTAGTGTCGTCGAAATCCAGAAAATCTTCATTCAATAGATGTTCGTGAGGTAGTTCCTTCGAATTTGCTGTCCACTTTCTCAATGAAAATGCCGCTGATTTAAGAGCAAGGATTAGCTCGTTTCTAGCCTCAATATGCCATTGAGGAATGGAATGAGCACCTGCCAAAGCATCGTCAACGTACATTGAATTACGAAGAATATCGCTGGCGAGTGGATAAGTGGACTGAATGTCATTAGCCAATTGGATAATTGTCGATATCAGCATTGAACACGTATCGGAAGAAATGCCATTTAAGTATTAGGAGAGTTAAGTCATTTTGAAGAACGGGACCAGTATGAAGAATATCATTAAGACTTAACCCATTTGAAGATCGGGAAGAAGCATTAAAAACCACACGAATTTTCGTTGATGTGCTTTCTGGTTTTATAACCGCATAGTGAGGCAAATAGTAATGCAAAGGGAATTTAGAAAGCTCAGGAAGAAGAACTTTAAACATGTGATCCAAGTGACCATACTCTTCTATGACCTTAACTTACTCCTCTTTAAATGTAGGGTTATGAAGCAACCTAGCTTCATTCCTAAGAAATTGTGGCATGGAACAAATTCTTGACTGACCCAACTTTAACTTTTGAGGATAACCTTCTTTAAATGGTAGTGAAACGATATATCTACCACTTTCATCCCTTTTCGTAGTTTTAACATACAAATCTTCACAAAGTTTATCGGATGGGGATGCAAAGTTCTTCCGTGGAAGATCCTCCACCTCCAAAAGCGTGAAATCTCTTTTCTAAAGAGATTTTACACATATACGATGCAATAGTTGGGTTTGGATTGGACGCATTAAGAGGAACGGTACCAGTTAGAATCCATCCGAAGTAAGTTTCCTGAGCAATTAAGGATTCGCACACTTTGTGACTTGTGGCGGAATGTATTATAGAAGGGAACACCTCTCCACCAATTAGTATATCCACTTTAGAACCATAGTAGAATTGAGGATCAGCGAGTTGAATTTCTGGAAGGTTTGAAAAATAGGAAACTGGCATAGGTTGGGAGGGGAACTTGTCCGTTACTTGTTGAGCATCTAATGCATCAACCGGTATTTCAATGCTATCGTCTACTGGCGATCCGAGAATGAAAGAACATTCCCGCTGAGTAGAAGCGGAAACAAAGTCACCAAGTCCGGAAACGTCCCAAACTTTTGTTCGTCAATTCGGCAGCATAATTTGCCTGAAGTATCTTCCGAAATAAAAGACCCATCTGACGCGGGATCAATAAGAGCGCGTGCCTGGTATCTTTTACCCATATGACACACATCTACTAAAGCTGTACCTAGCAAAACACCCCTAGCGATACGAGTGAAAAAACTTTGAACAATCCCACCTCCCGAATTTTTAACGGACTGTATATTAGGATTCGAATTGGAAGGAAATGAAGGTGAGTTCGGATTCAATGATGAATTGGTGTTTGAACTATGTGGCTTGGTGGAAGAGTTGGAATTGGAACCAACATCTTTATGGAGCAAAGTATTGTGACGTTTTTGACATGTATAACAGCTGTGTTTGCTATTGCAATTCCTCACAGTGTAAGCTTTAGAGGAACAGTAAATCCACAAGTTCTGTTTCTTTATCTCACTAAGTCTTTGAGATTGGTCCTTTTTTAAGAACCGATGACATTTTCGAATTATATGAAATTCTTTAGGACATAGAGGACATTTTGGATCCTTGACGGAAGTTTAAAAAGATTTAACATTTTTGTAAGAACTGGATGGTTGAGGGACATTTTTGGGCTTCGAACTAATGGAGTTAGTCTTATGTGAGATGCGGGACTCCGCTGGAGACTCTAGGGTCCTACAACGATCGGTTAAGAAAGCGTTCATGGTAGACCACTTCTGGAGTCTTGTCTCATCAGCTAAGCTCTGCTCCCAGAGATTTAAGGTGGCATCTCGAAGCCGGTCATTACAAATGAGGACAAAGAGTGCATCCCAACTTGTAACATCAATATCAGAGAGCCTAAGAGCAGTGTTAACAGCATTTATATCCCGCTGGAGCAGCCTAATCTTCATGCCCGACTCAGAGTCTATAACGGGAAGATGCAGAAGGATTCTAATCTGTTGATTGACCAGTACTGTTTGATTATCAAAACGAGCACAAAGACTTTTCCGAGCCTCGTCGAAAACTTGATTAGTTAGGGGCGCCTTTACTATTACTTCGCGGGCCTCTCCTGAAGTTTTGTTCGTCAAGTGGAGAAGGTTTTCTATAGGGCTAAGTCTAGAATTTCTTATTGTAAACAGCCTCAAACAGATCACGAAAAGTCGGCCAAGCTGAATAATCCCCATTAAATTGTTTAATGTCGCATGGAGGTAAATGGAAATTATTTAAATTGGAATTTTGGAAAGAAGTAAGGGACTCATTATTACTACTCTATTCAGGGAGTCACTTTTAAAATCAGACTCAGATCGTCGAGTATCAGCCAGGTCAGACAACTTCTCTAAATAATTACAGTAAGTAACATAAGTGCTTCGATATTTGGCCTTAAATGATTCTAGGTGAGTAGAATCCCTGTCAGTCCCCTTTTCACCATCTGTTTGATGCGAGACCAAGTGGTCTTTATCTCGAATCTATGTAATTCAATGGCATGAAGGGAGTTGACAGGGTATCGGTTGTCGTTCAAGTCAGCTTCAAATTCTACTAAGCTGTCAGCCAAACGAATAAAATGTTCCAAAGACATTCTGAACGTGTTACGATGGACTAAAAAGAGAAGTAAACGGGTTCTTTTGGGCTAGTACAGTGGAGAACATAAAAAAACGTAGAAGCGAATTGAATACAGAATCTTTAAACTAGGGTAACAGTGAACTCTGATCGCTCTTAAATCGATTTATTTTGACCAGATAGATCCGAAACAAAAACAATTTGATATATTGTGAATATTGTTTTGATTACTCAGTAACTATATGAAAGTCTTATTATTTCTGTGTACATTTTTCGAATAAACAAAAGCCATAAAAAGAAAATTAACTTCCGTAAGCCACTCGAAAGTAATGATATCTGTTGGGTCTTACCGGGATTCAATAAAAAAATTCGAACAAAATCGGCAGAAAAAGAATTTTGGAAGAAATATATAAATCGTTATTAGCACAAGTTCCTACTAAATGTTCCCGCGAGTGTAAGCAAAAGTATATAGGTAGGAGTTGCGGACGAGTCCTGGTTCCTGACAGATGGTGAATCACTTAAAAACACAGCACTTTTTTTTATTTTTTAATTTAAATTTTATTCCTTTCAATTTCTTTTTAGATTTTACAGTTTAATTTTCTTTTCTCTAGTTAAATTTACAGGATATAGTTTTTATTTTTCGGTTAAAATTTCACTTTTCTTCAGGCTTTAAATTTTTCTTACACTTTTCTTTAATTTCAAAGTTTTCTTTTTTTTTTTTTTTCTTTTTATATATTATCACACTTGACTTCTTTTTATGTTCTTTCCTCTTTTAGTTTATAGAAACGAGTGACCAAAAAAAAAAGCCGGTCGCTGTCGCTTTTAAACAGCTAGTGGGAAGAGTAAGCAAAAGCAGCAAAACTAAGAACTGTATTCCCACTAGCTGAATGGTAATGCCACATCGCCGGGGAAAGAGAGCGGCGATATCTCGCCGCTGCTCAATAAAAAGTGTCGCGTACACAATATATATAATATCAAAATAACCAAATTCGAAGAAATGTTTAGCAGACAGAATTATTATTTAAAAAAAAAAATGCGTATAATTATAACAGATAGCTTTTATTAAAGTTAAAGCAATATTATAGAGTATCGGGAAAGTTGAGTTGTGACTACAACTTGCTACGATAATACCGTAATATTCTGTTAAACAAAAATTCAATGCAAATATGAATGAGCTGTTCTTATATACTGGTGCAGATACTTTTCCCTTTTGGAAATATCTATGAATAAATCCAAATAAAAGTTCAATGAACCTGGAACTTAATTGGAATATTTCCACGCCTTGGAAGGATTTTTGTTTGGTTCTCAGAGACCATGGAATATTCTCAAAAAAAAAACAATGGAATCAGCCGTTTTCATAAACTCACTCCACAGTACTATGTTAGTAAAACATTGACTTTAAAATTTAATTTATAACAAATTAAAATTTATAGCCAATTTAATTTATATAAATTAAAGTTATATTGGGAAAAATATGGCTCACACTCTTGTCGAATACATATCGTAAACTACTACTATTGTGTTTGCAATATTTCCGCAGAGGAACTGATATAAACTCAAAAAAATAGATCAATTCATTATAATGACCGACGGAATTTTCTCGAGTGGGTTTCAAAATAATAGCATGTAAATAAATAATTAATTTGTAAGTAGGTCTTCCTTTACTTGCATGTAGGTACAATTATGACTACGTATTGAGATAGCCAGCACACACTGTCGTAATCATCCATAAGCTTTCGTAGAAGTCAGCGGTAAGTAATTAGATGTTTCTCCGTAAATGTAGCTCTGTTCTAGGAATAACCTTATCTTGGGATTGTCGATTTAATTAATTTATTTCGTGACTTTTATAGAAACTATTTTTCAAACAATTTTGAAAAAAAGAAATATCGCTTATGTTTTCTATCGAATATATGTATTTAAACTAAAATTTCCGATTTCGTAATTGATCACAAGAAGCTTCAAATGTTAAAAATAATATTGCTGATTACAACCCCAATGAAAATTGTTCATAAACAAAATGTTTGCTGGACTGTCAACAAATTTATAGGAAAAAAGTAAATATGTGTTTTGCCTGGCCGCAACGTAAAATAAAGTAAAGCTGAAAGTCCATACCACGCATGCTGCGCTTCTTCGCGTCATACGCGGTTGTCAAAAAAGTAGAATCAGTGTAATTGTATGCTGCAAGTTACATAGTACCAAAGCGTAGAATGCCTTGACGCCTATGACGCGTAAAGTAGGCCTACTTTCTGCTTTTGTAAGCGTCATAAGCAGCGTATGAACAGATCAGCTGATTTTGATAGGTTATTTTTATTTTAAAAACTACAAAAACTAATTGAAGCTGTAAAAAACACGAAGTTCTTTATTTTAAATTTATTTTATTCAACAAATTTACGCTAAAGCTGATCAAAACAAAAGCGTAAAAAGCATTGTATCTAACTTGAATTTCAGTAAAGCGTTTAAAGCGTTGACGCGTACAAAGCGTTGACGCGAAATCGCGTGGTATGGACTTTCAGCTTAAAGGTACAATGGAATAGATCAGCTACTTTTTTCCAAGAGCAGTAAATGTTAAATTATTGTTAAAAAAAAAAATAAAGAGGGAAAATGAAGAGAATATTGGTTGTAAGTGTAGCTTTCTCTTAATTACTGCTTCAAATACAAATAGTGGCAATAGAAGAGTATATTAGTGGTAAAATTAGTTATCGAAAACAATTAAGGGTAAGGATAGCTCTCTTTCCAAGTGTGAAAAGGAGAAAAGAATATATTAAAGGAAAATATAATAAAAAAATGGAGAAAAAAATAACAGTACAGCAAATATAAGATAACTTGAATTTTTAGTATTTTACTGTACGATTCCAACAAGAAAAAATATGTATATATGTTCAAAAGAAAATATGGAGAGTCAAAATTTTAGCAAAATGGCAATGGTTTGAAATCCCTGAAACTTGAAAAAATACTGACATACATATTTACGTTGTTCTTTTCTATATATGTATATATATATATATATATATATATATATATATATATA